>OY755207.1:9401077-9852175 GCA_963576765.1 Draba incana
AACGTAACGTTTTCTATTGGTTCCAAAACCATAAGGCTAGAGAGAGGCAAAAACGCCGTAAAATCTCCATTGATTTTGATCACCATCACCAAAATGATATATTTAATCAGCATCATCTTCGTCAACCATCAACTAGATCAGGTAATAATCTCAAGATCATATGTAGATAAAGTTCACAAATGTTGTCCGAATAATAAACGTTATCCACATATATCCAATACCGTTTAGAAACTCGTTGGTTCTAATATAAAGTAGGACGGTAATCCATTAATCAAAAAGTTTCTATATACCTATCTAGCCAAAACCATTAGTTTGTAAATATTTGTGAAAATGTTCATGTAATAGAGTGAATATCTTACAAAATTAGTAATTAATATTAAAAGGAAAAAAAAATCGTACAAAAATAAACGGTGATTTTGATAAAACTATTTGTTTGATATGATATAGTTTAATAGTTATAAATGTTGATTTCTTGTAGTGAGTATGTTTTAATTTGTAAGGAGGGTCACGTGGTATTACTTGTAGATGTTTTTGAAATAAACGAAGAAGAAGAAGAAGAGAAGGTGATAGAGACATTACAACTCTTTCCTGTGAATAACAATACATTGGAAGACTCCAAGGTGGAGAAGAAACTGAGAAGCAAAGGAAATAATAATCAGTACCGTGAATACATACGAGAGACCAACACGACTACGTTTGCTCCGTATTCATCATGTGGAGCTGAGATGGAACATTTATCACCCTTGGATCTCCGATTAAGTTTTCTTTGAATGACTTAACAAAATATCCCATGTATGCCTTATGACAAAAGACTAAAAAAAAAAAAGTTGTAAGCTGGTTCAGTTAACTATTTTCCTTTTTTCGTTTGATAAATTATATTTTCCTCTCGTTTAGTATAACAAACTATCTTATGAAAAAATTAAAAGCAGTCTATCCATAATCCATATCACAATCTTAGAGATCTTTGGCTGCACAAACCGTGATAAGAAGAACTAAAGTTCCAGTAATAGAATAGTTTTTTGTTTGCAAAAAAAAAAAAAAAAACTAAAACGTGTGATCATAAAAAAAAATGAATACAAAGAAAAACCTCGCACGGTTTTCACCTATCTAAGGATATTTTGTAAATAAAAATTCTCTCAACGATTTTTCCAATTTGGATATAAAATTTAGCCATCTAATCTAATCTTATTATATGAAAGAGAAGCCGGTCGACGAGAACTTGACACGTAAGCCAAATTATAACTTGCAAGATTATGACATGTGTCATTGATAATTTAGATTGTGACACGTGTAATTTATTTTTAATTAAAAAAAAATGTTAACATAAATATCTTAAAAAAATTGGAAATCCTATTTTTTAAGTTTTAATTTGATTCCATTTTTGTAGTTTTCGTTTAATAAATATGGAAAACTATACTATTAAGACAATAGAAAAAAGGAAACTTATGGAAAAATAATTGTGTATATATATATATATTAGTCAAAAATAATGGGGTATGTTTTATTAAGCTTGAGAATTGGTTGCATACGGCTACGAATATATTGGCAAGTATAATTTTTTTTTAACGTCTCAAGATATAGCTATTCATATTCTTCACAAGAATATCATATTTGTAGAAGTAAGTATGTTTCTCAAGACATTGGTAAATATGTATCATATGTTAATGCATGTATATTGATTAAATAAAATAAGATTATAGAACTAAAAGTACATAGGTAAATAATTATAATTGTTTATATATATTATGATTTAGGGGTTTTCAATCTGGATTTTGGTTTGGTTAAGTTTTTTGCTTTTTGAATTTTTGGTTTATATAATAAGATAAGTTCTAAAGTAAACTCAAAATATTAGGGATGATTTGGTTCAATTTCGGTTAAATTTTTTTCTTTTTTTTTATGAAATTGATTCATTATTCTTAATTAAACATCGATTGTAAAACCTTTTTTTTGTTCGGTTTGATATTTGATTCCAATTTATTGGATACAGAAAAAGTAAATTCATTTATATCGTAGTTTAAAAAAGATGATTATATATGGGTAAATAATAGGGGCAATTGCAAATATGCCACTGTTCACAAAATCATTACGAGCGTGTCACTGTTCACTGACTTAATGAAGAAAAAAAATCACTTTCTCTCTCATCTCTCTCACGCCCAGATCCAAATTTTTTTTTCTTAACAAAATCTCTTTTTTGAAATTGCAAAACGGATTTGTGTTATGAATCTAGGATTTTTGATTCTCTTTCGTCCATGTAAATCTCTGTAAATTCCTTCAATCGATTTTGATTTTCTGAAGAAGAAGAAGAAGAAGAAGAAGAAGAAGAAGAAGAAGAAGAAGAAGAAGAAGAAGAAGAAGAAGAAGAAGAAGAAGAAGAAGAAGAAGAAGAAGAAGAAGAAGAAGAAGAAGAAGAAGAAGAAGATTGTTTAAAAACCTTATAAAACTTTACAAAAACCTTATAAAACTTTACAAATAAACAGTTTTACACGGTTTTTAAATAGTTTTATAAGGGTTTTTAACAGTTTTACTAAATCTTTTAAAAACTTTACAAATTTTTTTAGCAGTTTTATAAGATTTTTTTTACAGTTTTGTAAAGTAAAGGCAAAACACTACCCCCCACCCCCAAATCTATACCCTAAATGCATAATTGTTAACTCAAACTCGAAAATTTACAGTCGTTTTTGTTTGAATTTGCTTTGAGATCTTCTTCTTCTTCCTAAATCTGCTCGAATCTTAGCGGAAATCTTCTCAAATCTTCTCGTCTTCTCAAATCTTCTTCGCGGAAATCGAGACAGAGATCAAAGATAGTGAAATTAGAGATGACGAGAATCGAATTCAGTGATAGAAAAAACGAAATTTGGATGAGAATTTTTTTTTTGGATCTGGGAGATGAGCGTGGGAGAGATGAGAGAAAAAAATAGATCTGTTTTTTTTTTTCATTTAAGTGAACAGTGGCACGCTAGTAATAATTTTAAAACAGTGGCATAATTGAAAAGTGGCATGCCAATAGTGGCATAACTCAAAATTTCTCTGGGACATTTACAAAAATACCACTTTTCAAATATGCCATTGTTGAATTATTTTCTTACCAACATGCCACTTATAAATCCGTTTAGAAACCTTATTTCTTAAAATTTTCAATTTTAAAATTTTTTTTGATCGCCCACAAACCTTAAACCCAAAAAACTAAACCCTAATATAACATAGTTAACCCAAACATAATTAATTTAAAATTTTTGAAAAAGTGGTAGTGACATTTTTGAAAAGTGGCATGTCAAAAGTGGGATATCTTGAAATTTATCATTATGTATATATATGATTATGATTTCACATTATATCAATTATGACATAAGAGCTAAGATATAAATGATCTCTAATTATTTATAGTTGTTCTATTAAATTCAACGGAGTTTTAATTAAAATTTAAATATTTATTGATAATATTAATCTGTTAATCTGCGTATTAACGTATGCCTTATTCTAGTGCAAATATAAACTACATACTATACACAATTACACATGCTAAATGTCTCCACGTTCAAAAAAACAAAACAATTAATAATAAACACACAAATTTAGGGCCCATATAATTGGGCTTTAATTCTTCAAACTTGATAAAATAACTAAGAAGAGAATTCCTTTTCCTGGAGAAGAAGCAAACTCAAACGAAATCGGAAGCTGAGGTTTTGATAATTCCCGGTTCTCAAATCCAGATTTCGATTCTACCCAACAATGGATGTGATCAAAACGCAGCAGATATCAGCGAGAACGATCGAGAAAGTGATCGTTCACCCACTCGTCTTGCTTAGTATCGTCGACCATTACAATCGTGTAGCCAAGGATTCACGTAAACGCGTCGTCGGAGTTTTGCTCGGAAATAGCTCCCGTGGTACCGTCGACGTCACCAATAGCTACGCAGGTCCTCTGATTTATATACTTCTTTTCTCTTTGTTGCTCAATTCCGATTTCACTGATTGGTATTTTCTCAGATCTCGGAAAATTTGTTGAGCTCTTGCTAATTTCATATTTTGCTATTGTTTAGTGCAATTTTGGGATTTTGTAGCGTTTGGGTCTGCTAAAGTTTACTACTTTAAGTTGATTTGTGCTATACTGTTTGATATTTGTAGTGAAGTGAATTCCACATTAGAGTATTGGATTGAGTCAGTCTTGGATTGTTGCAGTGATGGGTCTTTGAGGTTTTAAGTGTGATTTGATTTCTTAAAGGCGTTTTTTTACTTACCCATCACTTGTTTGACCTATTGATTACAGTGCCTTTTGAGGAGGATGATAAAGACTCAAGCATATGGTTTCTTGATCATAACTACCATGAGTCCATGTTTCACATGTTCAAGAGAATTAATGGTATTTCTTATAATAATGCTTTAGAGTATATATGACTTTAAATGTGGTGACTTATTTAATGTTTGGTTTCAGCAAAGGAGCATGTTGTGGGTTGGTATAGCACAGGTCCTAAACTTCGAGAGAATGATTTGGATGTTCACGCTTTGTTCAACGGGTTAGAACCATGGCTACTGAGCATTTAGAATTTACCTCTCCTCTACTTGGAGTTTTAATCTTAGTTTCTGGTGTTGCAGCTATGTTCCAAATCCAGTGTTGGTCATTATTGATGTCCAACCTAAAGAACTTGGAATCCCTACAAAAGCTTATTATGCAGTCGAGGAGGTGAAGGAGGTAATAATACAATCCCTTTTTCTAATTCACATCATTTGGATAACCATATCTTTCTGAAATTTGAGGTGTTTGTGTAGTTATATTCATATATTGAGTCGTCTTGATCCGAACTTCTTTCTATGCAGAATGCTACCCAGAAAAGCCAGCAAGTGTTTGTACACGTGCCTACAGAAATTGCTGCCCATGAAGTTGAGGAGATTGGTATGTCCATGTGTGGAAAACAAATCTTTCCATGGTTTGGTTTCCTTGATTTAGTGCATAAATGGTGGTCTGTTTTTCTTTTGTAATTGCTTCTGAGGAAACTCATTGGAGTCCAATACGTACTTGGTTGTTCTTGAACAGGTGTGGAACATTTGCTCAGGGATGTAAAAGACACAACCATCAGTACCTTGGCCACTGAGGTTCTTTTATAAACTTACGCATCTCATTCTCAAGTTTCTTATGTTTACCCAAATCCTGATTCTTGCTGTCAAAAATAAAGCGAGAGGAAGATCTATCTTTATTGCTGGAGGAGACTAAAGTTATTTGTGCATTGCATTTTTAGGTCACTGCAAAACTTACTGCTCTGAAGGGATTGGATGCACGACTTCGAGAAATTCGGAATTATCTTGACCTTGTTATCGAAGGAAAACTCCCATTAAACCATGAGATCTTATACCATCTTCAGGTTAGAACACCCCCATGTTTTCAGATATTATTGAACATATTATTATGCTTACTTTTCCTAGTATTTGTGGCTGCTATTGCCTATTGAGGAATGCTCAGTTGACTAAATACTCTTCTGAAATATCTGTAGGACGTATTCAACTTGCTTCCTAACTTGAACGTCCACGAGTTGGTTAAGGCCTTTTCAGGTTCACTTTTTCCGCCTTGAAGCTTTATGTTTTGATGGTTATTCTCTCATTTGCATTTTCTAACTTTATTATTCATTTGGTGCAGTGAAAACAAATGACATGATGCTTGTTATCTACCTTTCTTCCCTTATCCGAAGTGTAATTGCCCTCCACAGTTTGATCAACAACAAGGTTAGATTATGAGATTATCAATTTGATTGAATGAGTTTACTCTTTGGAATTTGTTTGTTTATCTCCGGATGGTATGTTTCAGTTATTGAACAAAGAACATGAAAAAACAGAAGACTCAAAGCCTGTTGCAATCCCCGCAACCGCTGGTGCTAGTTAAATGCAGAGATGTTTTCCAGTCGGATATTACTGTCTTTTCTTGCCTGTGAAGAGGTTCTAGTCGGGGACAAACGGGTTCAGTCTCGTTCTGATGATCTTCTCTTCTTCTATTGTCTATGCAATGGCTATGATGTTAATGTCATTCTTGTGATTTTTTATTTTTATTTTTATCCATCTGATGTTTCGTTATTTGTTCTTCTCATTAAAGATTTATAAATTTCACATCAATGTGCAGAAATCTCCAGTAAAATTGTTCTCTGAGTACTGTAAAATATATCGGAATCGGTCTTCATAAATTGTTTCCAGAACAAATCGGAACATAATGAAGTTGATGATTCTCTTATTCTTGCACATTCTCTAATCTCTATGATCTCCATCGCATTTGAACAGAGAATAGAAGCTGAGATGATGCTGAAAAATCTTCCACCTCCTCATTCTCAAGAACGCAGTCATCGACTATGTAGAAATATCTCAGGGAGATTCCCACCGTCTTTAAACACTCCGAGTTTGCGAGAACATAAGCCGAAAACTGTTCCTCTCCTCTTCCTCCACCGTATGCCTCCCACTCAAAGATCTCAAGATGAGACAACAAGCATTCAGGTACGGAACGAGGAGTGAATAGTCATAAGCCTGAGAAGCAACGAGGAGGAATTATAAATATATGTTTTATATTTGGAGAGTTTTGGAGCAAAGGCATAATTGACTCCAACCAATGAATCTTTGTATCATCATCTATATTTGGACACAACTTCAACTCTATGAGCTGAGGGAAGTTTAACGCCGCTACAAAATGCAACCTGCAAATTTGAGTAAAAAGAGAACACAAAGACATAAGTTAAACAGAGCAAAGAAATCACATACTAACAAAATAAAGATGATCAAATCGGTTGTAGTCAAATTGAGAAACTTGACAGAGGAAGAACCGAAGAAGTCAGAAATTTCTTATTCGGATGAGAATGAAAACAGCCAACGTTCACAATTGCCCAATCAAGGTGAGGCATATTCTTGAACAAGCAATTGTCTCCTAAAGGATCATCGAACTTAACACGTACTTTAATCCCAGGGAATCTATATAACCAAGTTTCTATCATTACCCGCTACCATACTCATAGACGTCAATGTTTGCAAAGAAGCCACTTACGTCAATGTTTGCAAAAGAAGCCACTTTCACACTGAACCTTGTCACATTGTCATCGCTATGTCTAACCACAACCAAACATATGAGAACACGGCAACTCGATAAAAGCCTAACATGAGAATCTTGGTCTTTATACACCACAAAGTAAAGGTACAGCGATCGAAGGGACGGGAAACAAACCGAGGAAGGAACATCGACAAGAATCTTGTTCGATAGTGTCAAGTACACAAGCGTTTTGCATGTGTAAAGATTCTTAGGCAACCTAGTAGGATCTCCAGTCTCGATAAAGTTAACCACTAGGTTTAGCTCTCGAACTGAGTGGTCAACTGCGTGTGAGAGACATTTCCGACATCTGCATCGACGGGACAATGTTCACCTAGTTGGATACTGAAGCATTCTAGTACTGGTGCCTTATGTAGCCAGAGCCGGATTTGAGCGAATCGGGGCCCATACGAAATATCTTAAACGTGAAACAATTATAAAGTAAGAAGAAAAACCATACAAAAAACCGCATGTTTAATAAAACAGTTTCATCCCCTTCGTCAATATATTATTTTTCTTATTTTCAGTATATCATATAAATTTTTTTTTTAGTGGCCCCTTATTATATGGAAGCCCCATTCAAATGTGTCATAGAAATGTGTTCAAATCCGGCTCTCTATGTAGCTGCAATGACTTGTCAAGAAAGTCCCACCCCTAATTAGTAGTATCCATTATACTGAACACAAGTTTAGAAACAGAGATAATGCATTAAGACCATAAATCATTTATTGTATGTAGTCTCCAGGTGAATTGGAATCTTGTGGATTTTGGTTTAGATAGGAGGATCCGGTTATCAACTGGTTCACTTGATTAATGCGGTTTGAATATTGGTTCAGAAAATCTTGTTTCGACCAGAATCTCTACTATTCCTTTTTTACATATGGAAGAAGTAGTCATATAAATTATGATATATCCTATATTTTGATTTAAAAGGCAATCAAATGATGAATATATTAGAGAATCATATAGTTAGATTCGTGTACACCGGATGTGTTGAGCTCCGGGTTATAAAAATATTTGTTTAAACGAAGCGTGTGAATAAGATCCTTATTGATCGAAGAGAAAAGAAGAGAAAAGATTGTCACTTTTAGCAAGATCTTGTCATGGAAATAGAAAAATATAGAAAATATAGAAAAAAGTACTTTGAAGGAAAATAAAAGCTCACTGGTTGCGTAAGCTTTGTGAAAAGGATATGATGATAAGCAGAAAAAATGAAATTATGAAATCAAGAACGTGCTTTGGTACGTAATATGCTTTTAAGCCTACTTTTCATGAACATTTTTTTCTTGATAAGTGTTGTGCTTATTTAAATAAACTACTCAATTAAGTAACTAAACAAAGATTATGAATTATAAGCTTTTGTCGTGTACATAAATTAGTTTTTTTTGTTGAAAAAATGAAAGGATTTTATCAGTGAAAAAATATTTATTGAAAAAAAGATAAATTAGTTGACTGATATAATATGTTCATGATTAAGATAGCCTTAGGTCGCAAAGCTTCTCGACGTTTCTCGTACTTATTTAATTGTTCCACACTTCCATGTTCTTTATTCTTCCGCAGCCCCTTTGTGTAATAATAATCCACAAAAAGATGTGTGTGAAAATGATATATTTCTTTTTGTTTTTGTTCTTAAAATTCTAAAAATGATATATTTCTGTCATGCTTAATGGCTTTGTAAAATTCTTTATTTCCCCTGCCTTTAATTTGAAAATCGTTTAACAAAAAAAAAAGAAGATATATTTCTGTCGACCTAGGTATTTATTATACTACGATAATCTTCTTTGACATACCAAAAACTTCTCGCAACTATTACTAAATAGTTCTTTATCAAAAAAAAAAAAACTATTACTAAATAGTTTTTCGTAAAAAATCTCTAAAATTTGGATCCCTATGTTTGTTATGGAAAAAGATCTAACAATTTGTAATTTCACTTTAAATTCATATTTTATCTTTCTACACGTTGTTCTCAAAGTTATCAGCATCGCAAATCTTAGTCATCAAACAGTGTGGATACACACGCATATATATAAATTTATATAGGTCAATTAGTGAATACTGTATAGAGTATAGTAATGCATGTATGACGTACGTAAGAGCATGGAATGTTTATTTTTCATATTGGTATATAATTTAGGCCTGGGCACGGATCGGATATTCAGAAAAAATACAGTATTTGTGATTCGATTTGTTTTACGGATATTGAATTTTTCGATTTGCTTTGCTTCGGAAAAATTCGTATTTGAAATTACGGATATCCAGATTTTTTCCGGATATTTGCGGATATTCAAATGCTCGCGGATATTTGTTTTAAACGGAAAAACAATAGAAAAAAATTTATTTTTAAAAAGTTGTTTTTTAATATATAAGATTTAAATTAATTAGTGAAAAAATAATATAAATTATATAATATTATTTGATATAATTAAAATTAAAATAAAAAATGAAAGATAAAAATGGTGGACAACAAAACATTTATTATCTTTTTAGGAAAAAAATATAAAAACAATAATTTTCAGTTAAAAAAATTAGTAACTACTTGAATTTACTATAAATATATCCGTTCAATGTATTGAAAAAGTTAAAAAATACAAATATATGTTGTAGATCTATCATATTATATGTACATATATGTAATTTACGGATCGAATTGGATATTCGGATTTTTAAAATTAGTATTTATGATTTGCTTTGCTTTAGACGGATAGTAGGTTTTACTAGGTTCTTTGCTTTGATTCATAACGGAGATCCGGATTTTACGGATTGAATCGAAACGGATCTCGGATCGGAGCAAATCTAACGGATAATTTGCCCAGCCCTAGTACATATCAGTGTAAGGCATGTAGATCCCATCGATGCGACCAGATCGAACGTGACAAAATAGTATAAGGGTGGCAAAAGAAATAAAGCCATAAAGTTGCGAGACAGGAAAAAGGGTTTTCTTTTCTTTATCCGAAATAGGACTAGCAATCGCAATAGCATTATCACATTTGATGACCAAGATTCATCAGAAATAGAAGATAAGGAATTCAATCAATCCTTCGACCAAAAAAAAAAAAAGGAATTCAATCAATTCAAACTCTTTAAAATTGAATATTTTTTATGATTCAGTTGCTTAATTGTAAGTTTAGCTTTTGGGACGAAATGTTTACCTTTAGATATGCTAATCATTTCTAGTTGAGTGATTTCGATTTACTAAAAAATTGTTTTGTTGATCCAGATTAAAAAGAAAAAGAATTCCTTAATATGCCACCATTTTTAAAAAAGTTTCAAAAATTCCATTTTTTTAATAGTTCCAAAAATGCCACAAATGCAAAAATTGATTTTCAATAGATTTGTAATTAAAAATTTTGGGTTTGGATTAACTATTCCTAAAATAGGGTATAGTTTTAGAAGGTAGGGTTTAGGGTTGAGTTTTAAATGTTCAAACTTTATTTTAATTTTGTGGTATTTTTGGATTTTTGAACAAAAATGATATTTTTGGAACTTTTCAAAAAATGGAGGCATTTTTGAAAATCGCCATTAAAATCGACTTCATTGTTTTGTTTGAACATTAATAAATGTTTTCTATGGACTTTTGAAAATTAGCTTAAATTTTGGAGATTCTAAATCGATTCCAATAATCAAAAAGAAAAATCTCAAACTTTACTCTGTCGCTAGTTAGAAAAATATAACTTTTTCAGATGATTCATTTTTAATGTAATATATGTTAACTTATCATGCATACAGCATACTGATACAGTGAATATACCATTAGAATTTAGTAATGTGATTTCAAATTGTAAAATTATGTGACCAACAAAATTCCATATACCTCGAGCGATCTACCTAAGTAGTATTTTAGCGTTTATATTCGCATGAAAAAATAGCATTTTCTTTTTTCTTGAAAAAGATAATTTCTCTATTATCTTCACTATTTTTTTAGAAGTTGAAAGTGGACATATGTTAAGTTTGTTCGTGATTTAAACGATAAGTTTGCTGACTATACTCAGAAAGTTAAATACTATGGAATGTCTTGCGCGTTTTATTCTCTACTGTTTTGGTTGGGACAACAAATGTGTTAAAATTAAAATTCATTCATATCTGTTTTCTCCTATTTCCACAAAAAGGAGAATTTTTTACAATGAGTCGGACGAAAAATAATCTTAAGGAGTTCATAACTTTATAGACCTAAAAATTGTTGGTGCTAGAAACTGAATATGCTACGTGAAAATTATTTTTCTTCTTCTAACAAAAAACAGCTCTCAAACTATTGAGCATCATGATACATGAGTACAAGACATAATCTTGACCTATAAAGATTAATGTTTGGGCTAGACGACATTTCATATGCTAAATGAATCTTAATTTTTATTCTAAGAAAAATTAGTTCCATAGCTCAACTGATAAAGATTTCAGGCAAAACCTAAAACTAAAAATCGTTGGTTTGAGTGGCACTTGAGACGAAACTAATATTAGATGTTGTAGTTTCGGGACTGAAGGTTATGAGTTTTGCCCAAAACCTCTCGGTAATTCAAAAAGAAAAAAAAATAGCCCTAAAAATATTGAGCATCGTGATACAAGACTTACAATCATTTTCTTAATGTAAGTTAATACATATATTTGGGGAGGTAATAGATGAGAAGAATGAGATTCTTGGTCAGAAGTGGAAAGCAGACTCAGCCTCTATTTTATACTCAAATCAAATTGTTCATACCGTCCACCACCACTTTCTCATTTAAGTATTCACAACTATAATGGCCATCTCTTCCAAATATAATTTCTATATTTTTTTTTAAAAAGAATATATCTATGTATTTTTTTTTATTTGTTTGTTAATTTATATATGTACTTGTTCATCTAATCTTTTTAAGTACTCATGCGTCTCCTCAATGGTTATATCATTTGGATATATTTCTATTACCGGAAAAAATAATACATGATTTTAAAACTAATTAAGTTTTTCCTCTTCATTATTTTAATCAACACTAATGGAAAAAAGAAAACATAGATATTGTAATATAATACGTATTTAGTAGACACAAACACATACATACACTGTCACATTCATGTAAGAAAAAAAAAGTTTTTTCTTTTTTCTCAAAACACACATAAACTAGTATTTTGCTTGTAATGCCCTAGTTACATTTCAAAACTCATCTTCTGTAGAACGCTGAGTTTGGTGGTTATATGTTACCTTAAGCTCCGGCAACAAAGGCATTTACTCCGGCGAAGTTAACGGCGGCATTGAAGAAAGATTGTGATGGATAAAACATGTTTTGATCCGATAGATTCTGACCCAAGAACATTACTCCTTCCTCGGCATTATCCTTGTCGATAAGCCCTAAATCCGGGAGTATATCTCTATGATCGGAAAAGGAACGGTTGAGATTAGCGTTTAGAAGATTGACGGTTGTAGTGTCATGGATGCTTGGCCGGCGTTTATCTTTGGCTCCAGACAACTGTCTCTGGTAATACTTTTGTGCGTGGCTTGCCACTTGTGTGGGAGTTTTTGACACTACGAAGTTTCTCGATATGTTTCTCCAATCTCCTTTCCCATACTTAAGAAGCCCTAATAAGAATCTCCTGCAAAAAAAAAAACAAAAAACAGAGCAAATTAAACCCTAACTAAAAACAGAGGAATGACTTCCGTAACAAGAAACCTAGAAAGAGTGACTTGTCTATAAAGAAAGATTCTCTTGAAACCTATGTTCTTCCTCTGTCCAAGGGACTCCTTTCTTCCGATCTTGATCAGCTCCTCTGGCTCCAATAGACCGTTTCCGACATGTGTCGGGATCAATCCCGAAAGGTGAAGAAGCTGAAGGGTAACCAGGAATGGGAACACGTCCTGCTTCGATATCGAAAACGTCTTCTTCGAGCTTACTGTATTGCTTCATAACATCAAAGACAGTCTTTCCAGGGATCAAAGAAGCAACTTTGAACCAACGATCAGGCGAATCTTCGGCGTAAATCGCAAGAGCTCGTTCGAACATCTTGTTCTCTTCTTTAGTCCATATACTACTCATCATCTCTTTAACATCGAACCGGTGGTTAGAGATGGGTACATGAGACAGTGGATGCAGAGTCTCCATAGCTAAAACAAAAAGAAAGAAAAAGTTTAAACTACAAACAGAGCTCAAAAAAGTCCATTTTTTTTTTTTTTTGTACAAGATGGATTTGTGGTATGAACTAAGGAAAAGAAGGAAGAATTTTGTATATATATATATATATATATATGTGATTTAATATTTAGGAATCAAAGGGTAAAAACAAAAAATCAAGAATCGTATACTGAGAGAATCAAGAACCTGATTTGGGTGAGAGATTTGAAGCATAAAAAACTCGAGCTTATAATGAAGAGACCCAGAAGTTGAAGAGACCCACTTGAGAGATAGAGAGAGATTTTAATGAGTAGTAGTATTATAGAGAGAGAGAGAGAGAGAGAGTCACTGTTGATTTAGGCACTGAGAGAAGAAGATGAAAAGAAAGGTTTCTATTTATTTTTGGAATGAAAGGAAATTTGGCGTATTTGGATTGGAGACAAGTGAATGATACCACTAGGCTTCTTGCGAATCATTTTTTGTCAGAAAAAATTGATTACTAATAATATTCGGAATACGACAAATTTATTCTATCGTCTTTTTACTGGTCCACACACTGATTGACAATATTATATAGACTTAATTGTCTCACATTTATTATTATATTAATGTTTTGTATAATTCTAGCATTAAACGCGCCTGTAGCTCAGTGGATAGAGCGTCTGCTTCCTAAGCAGAAGGTCGTAGGTTCGATCGACCCCTACCTGGCGCGAATTAGTGAGACTTTAGTCTAGTTTTGTTTTAAAAAAATTACAAAATATTTACCAATCATGTTGTAGCATTCTTTCCAAAACCTAAAGCTTTATTTTTGGACTGTAAAAATTATTTGGTTGTAGTTGTACATTTTTTTTGCGGCATATTTTTTTGTTGTGGATTTAGAAGCTGTATAGCTGTAAATTTTTAGCTGTAACTATTTTTAATAAAACATGATTGGTGAGTATACAATATGTGATGAAGTTTTAAATTTAATTAGTTTATGTAGATAAAAGTTGTTAAAATTAAAAAATTTATTGCCACTTTTAACATAGAAAATAAATTTAGTTTACATATATTGATACTTAACTAAATTTATTTTCTATGTTTATAGTAACAATAAATTTCTAAATTATATAATAACTTTTATCCGTATAAACTAATTTAATTAAAACTATATCACATGTTGTATAATAACCAATTATGTTTTATTTTAGAGTAGTTATATCTAAAAATTTACAGCTACAATTTCTAAATCTACACCAAAAAAATCTACAGTAAACAAATTTTATAAAAAAAAAAATATACAGCTACAATCAAAACATTTAGAGCAAAAATTTTACACTAAAAAATTTTGTAGCTACAATCACCCCAAATCTCGATTACAATCTTAAACTAGTCCGTGTATCATTGGATTTGCGTTAATTACAGAAGTAATGATTTGTTTTACATATTTAGTATCTGTGTCGGTAGATGATATTTTCTCAAAGTGGCTAAAGCTCATTAAATCCCACAACCTCTCCAATTAAAGTTTTTTACTAGTTTGATGTTTCGAAAAGCTATAAATTACTTTCCTCAAATAGAAATAATAAATCCAATATAGTACTCCCTCCGTTTCATTTTCCGTTTCATTTTATAAGATGTTTTTGATTTATTTCGCGAGAATTAAGAAAATAATAAATACAAACAAAATCTCATTTAATAATTAATTAAAATTATTACTCAACCAATCATATATAAGACTACGGAATTTAGAAGGACAAAAATATCAAATCACATTAAAATCTGCATAGAAACTAGTAAAACATCTTATAAAATGAAACTAAAAAAAATTCTCTTAAAAATCTTATATAATGAAACGGAGGAGTATACATAGATCGGTTTTTGTTTAAAATCAACTAGAACAGGACCCGTGCTATGCACGGGTTACAGTATAACCGTCAATTTTTATTATTATTGGTAAATGAAATAATTTAAAAATGTGTTAGAATTATTATGCATTATAAATCGGATTGAGTGAAGTTGTTAAGATCTATTTTATTATTTTCATTTCTCATACGAAGTTTTCAAAACAAAGTTCAATAACTATCGTTAAATACTTTTACATGTTCACATATTAAAAAAAAAATGAAAAATAATTTCTTTAATTTTTGTCGAAATTATGTAGTTTTGTGTAAAAATGGAGATTTTCCACTTTCTTGCTATAGCATTCCATATTAATGAAGATAGCACCAACTTTTTACTCACCTATTTGACCACAACCGATAAAGCAAATATATGATAAAAAGAAAAAAAATACGAAGTTGAGATAGATAGATAGATAATCAAATTCATTTAATTACTTACATTCAGAATGGTGGCAAAATCTTTTGGATTTATGCTGAAGAAATAACACTGAGAGAGAAAGATTGATTCATGAGATTCATCTATAAACACAACAAAATTTAATTGAGAACCTTAAATAACAAATACAGAAAAATGCGAGAATGAGATTGACATTGGTACAATAAATATTTATAAGCAATGAAACGTATTAGTGAAAAACAGGTTTTACGTATTTGAAAAATAAACCATATAAATCTGAATCTTAATTGATTGATTACAATCATATCTAGATATTATTGACTTGTTACCAAACATGAGTGTAACAAAGATATGTATTAGTTTTAACCAATATAATTTTTTTGCCATGTATAACTGGTTGCCATGTATAAAACAATAAATATACTTTTAAGAAATATTTTATAATTGTTAAGTTTCTTGCGAAATTTGTGAGCTTAATTTTTAAACCAAAATCTTATTTAGTAAGTAGATAATATGAGAATAAATAAAAGTAAGATTCAATTTGTGGAAATATAATTTTAATGTTCTATTACATGTTCTTCATGATGTCAGTGATTCCTAAAATATTGGTAAGTTTATATTAATGTCGATATATTGATTTCCTAATATCGATATCTTTGTATTTACTTAAGGATGATTAAATATATATTAGATACATTTCAACTAATAGAAAAAAAGTATTCGGACATAATTAAGGAATATTTTCTTAACTACTTGATTTATTTTGTTAAACCGAGATAATTAAGTTGTTGAAAGTAATTTAAATTTTGTTTATTATATAGATCTTTTGAAAAAATCCACTTTATAATGCCAATGGCATCCTATGTAATTAAGATGTTTTTAAGAAATGTTTTAAATCTATTTCTTAAATAATATTATAGAGATACTATATAGGCATATAGGCGTTTTTGAATTTGTCAATGTTAAATTAGCCTGATGTGTTAATAATTTGGTTTATTGGGTATCGATTAAAATTTTTGAATTGTATTATAAAGTTTTCAGTATTACATAATGATATGGTCAAATTTACCGTAGACCTACTCTCTCAAATTAAGAGATCGATTGTAGTACTTGAGGTTATCGAATCCACAGGGAATCAGGGACACAATAGATAATTAAATTCAGACTAAGCTAGGCAAATATAATATAAGAAAAGGCAAATAAAACAAAGCAAGATAGTGGTAAGCTTTAAACAATGAAGATAAAAGCTAGGTTCAGGGAAATCTCAGGAGAATCAGAATTGCAGGGATAAACAGATAATTAGGAATATGAAAGCTCTGTTCCTAAACATGAACACGAATGTAAAACAAACCAGCTGTCGCTGCGAATATTATCTATGCTTAAACCCTAGACAACCAACTGTCGTTGCGGAATCAGATTGATCTAAACAAGCATTAAAGTTCAAGTTCAATTGTTCACAAAACCCTAAACCAAATTCCTTTGCGAATAAGTATTTTGCTCATCAAAGACTAGTTCAAGCAATCAATAACACTATCGTGTCTATCAATTAACCTAATATCAGATTCTAATTCATGACGCTGAAATCAACATTAATCACAAGCCAAGATGAAGAACTTCTAAAGATATTATCCTATTAATTAAACAACCCTAGCAATTCATCAAAACCCTTGAAAACCTTAAACCTAACAGAGAAATTACTCAGACATATTCAATGAAGCACAAAACATCTTTATTAGAGATATCTCTTAAGAGTAAGTTCTAAACACAATAAAATAAAGCTTAAGCCTAAACAATGGCTGTAAAAACGTATATATAGAGTACAAGGACGGTCATGGGCCCAATTGCAAACATCTGGGCTTTTCTAGCGCGAAAACGGAAATTTTCCAAAAAAATAAGAATCTGTCAGTTTTTGGTCGCGTCGAGCGACAGAGATAGTGCGTCGCTCGACACAGCCTGCAGATTTTCACTCCGAACTTGTGACTTTGACTGCTCATTCCGTTAAGCTCCAAAATGCTCCAGTAAACACCAATTGAGTCCAAAGCATCCTTGTACCTAATATTAAACACCAAACACTAGAAAACACCAAAAGACTCTATAAAACGGACATATATCATGGTATAAAAACCGGTAAAAACCATGATATATCAACTCCCCCAGACTTAGCTTTTTGCTTGTCCCTAAGCAAAACAGATATAACCACTCCTTAAGAAACCACATACCTTTGCAAAGTTATCTGGTGATACTTCAATGTGTCCCTAGAAGTATAGCAGTCTTTCAGGTTGAATCCAAACCCCTTAGAGAATCTCAGACTTTCAGTCGCAGACCGCTTTAGTTTATTAAGTGCGGTCTCATCGAGGGAATATCGATCGCTGGACCTTCTAGATTCTTTCACCTCCTTGAACACTTTCCTGTGTTTCACCCTCTCTCTTCCCTCTGAAACTGTATCCAATTAAGGATATCATAGAGATGCAATGCCTTTTGATTTTTCATTCATTTTTTTGTGATGGCGGGTACCTCAGCAGAGGTTCCTTTACCACCAGAACTTGAGGCTCCATTTTCCTTTGGCATTTCTAAATTTGGGCTTGCACTTTTCTTGGCATCTCTACGATCACTAGACCAGCTCTCACTACTGTTGTTCTATTGTGGGAGACAGGGTCATGAGGCTTTTTCTTTTTGATCTAGGACAGTTGTACTTGTCATTCGGGAAGAAGTTTCAAGAGCGGTCCATCCTCGCTTTCAAGTGTTTGGAAGCTGAATCAAGTCTTGCGATTTCCAACACCCTTGACAAGAAATTAGAGATTCATTG
Source organism: Draba incana (assembly GCA_963576765.1). Taxonomy (NCBI): domain Eukaryota; kingdom Viridiplantae; phylum Streptophyta; class Magnoliopsida; order Brassicales; family Brassicaceae; genus Draba; species Draba incana. The sequence continues at coordinate 9,419,288 of OY755207.1, forward strand.
GGGCGGGGTCTTTGACATCCTTTCTGGCATTCTGCAGAAATCTGAACTCGCTCCGTTAAACCGATCCACTTCCAGTTACCCACTTTAGTAAAACCAGCCAACTTGCATTGATAATGGTCCTTGAGTGCTGTTCAAAGCAAGTTTAAGGGAGGTTTTGACTCGAATAAAACAAATTTTTTTAAAAAAACACCATAAAAACTCAAAAGAAAACACATAAGTTAGCAACTACCTCCCCCAGACTTAAACAACACTGTCCCCAGTGTTATTAAATCCGAGATTGGCTAAATAAGATAAACAGGAAATGAAACGTATGAAAAATCAAGTGAGATTTCGGACCTGGGGGTCGTGTCGAGCGACACGACATCTGTGTCGATCGACACTCATGAATCTGTCGCGTCGAGCGACTTTAAGCTCAAGTCGATCAACTGGTGAATTTTCTTCGTGTCGAGCGACACAAGTATGCCCGTCGCTCGACACATAGTGCTGAAGAGCATTCTCACTTTCGTTTCAGCGTTCTAATTCCTGAAAATCAAAACAAACACAAAACCAAAACGTAAAATTGAAAAAGAAACAGAAAAATCTAAGTAAAAATTAGTAAAACTCACAAATGGGTTGCCTCCCATTAAGCGCTTGTTTCAAGTCATTAGCTTGACTGTTTTAGGACTAGGCGTTTGGATCTTTGGGAAGTATTGTACCTCCCTTATCCGTTAAGATGGTTGCTGCTCTGTTCTTGGTTCGACCTTTCTTTGCAGCTCCTCCAGACTTATCAAAAACTATTCCTGGGAAAAGTTTCATTGTGTTCTCCATCATTTGATGGATCACTTCTTTTCTTCTAAGTCTGAAGGGATGATGATCTTGATCTTCGCGAAAGGTTTGGAAGTCCGTTTAAGCTTTCCTTTGGGTGGATACCTTCTCTTTCCTGCAGAACAATCAATAGAAAAACCAAGCTTTCGAGAAACTCGTTGCTTGCATGAGTGCGAAACAATTTTTTCACAATTTAAATTCTTATTGATGAGAGCAGGAGAATTAGAAATAAGTACAGGAAGTTCACACCTGGGCTGTGATGACTTTCGAGCTATGGGGAATGGAAGCTTGGGAGTATGAACTCGTTCTTCGACTGATTCGGACGATTCGTGAAGTTCTGGACTAATCTGCAGATCGTGTTGAGCGATACAACCTGTCTCTCGCTCGACACTTGTGATTTGCTCCTGTCGCTCGACATCAATAGTCACGTCGATCGACAAGCTTGATTTTGACGTGTCGAGCGATATGACTCCTCCGTCGCTCGACACAGGTTCTGCACTGAAATGGTATCACAAACACGCATGGAGTTAAGATCGGTCTTCGCATTAAGAACCTCTTCATACCACTTGATAGAATCAGCAGCTTCAGCAACCTGAACATCCAACTTCTCCACATAAGTTCCCAAAGCTTCGAGCTTCCCATTTAGATCAGAGTACATTGATTCCAGCTTTCTGTTGAAGTCCTCAGTCATCTTCTGCTGTCCTTCAAGGAGCTTCGCAAGCATAGTTTCCATCCTGCTTTCTGATGATTGAGGTGGAGGCGTTTGATACATTGAAGCACCATAGTCCCTCTGGTGGTCATTCCTCTGAAACGCTGGAGGTCGAATCGCTGATTGATTCGCGTAGAACCGCGCAAAACTGTTGAAATTGGCCAAAGTTCTTTGTTCCTGGACAGCGTGTCGATCCACGCTGGAGTGCTGTCGATCGACACCTTGAGTTCCTTCGTGTCGAGCGATTTCTCTACCATATCGCTCGACGTGTCTATTTCCTTCGTGTCGAGCGATTCCTCCTCTGTGTCGCTCGACACTACTCTGTTCTTCGTGAACTTGCCTGATTTCTTCGTCTCGTCTCTGCTCCAGCTCATCGATCGGCTCAGCGACCACGTTTCCCTCAGTATCCAGCCTCTGTCCAAGCTGGTTATACGAATTTCCTTCTCGATCGAACCATCTTCCATCTCTTTGAACGAGGATTAATTGTGCATTCACCTTTGTTCACGCCTGAAACTCAAAACAAAACAAGAAAGAAAAACGAAAAACAAAAACAAAAACAAAGACCTAGACAAAATCCTAGTAATAAGAATCTAATGGTATGATTCCCCGGCAACGGCGCCAAAATTTGATATGGTCAAATTTACCCTAGACCTACTCTCTCAAATTAAGAGATCGATTGTAGTACTTGAGGTTATCGAATCCACAGGGAATCAGGGACACAATAGATAATTAAATTCAGACTAAGCTAGGCAAATATAATATAAGAAAAGACAAATAAAACAAAGCAAGATAGTGGTAAGCTTTAAACAATGAAGATAAAAGCTAGGTTCAGGGAAATCTCAGGAGAATCAGAATTGCAGGGATAAACAGATAATTAGGAATATGAAAGCTCTGTTCCTAAACATGAACACGAATGTAAAACAAACCAGCTGTCGCTGCGAATATTATCTATGCTTAAACCCTAGACAACCAACTGTCGTTGCGGAATCAGATTGATCTAAACAAGCATTAAAGTTCAAGTTCAATTGTTCACAAAACCCTAAACCAAATTCCTTTGCGAATAAGTATTTTGCTCATCAAAGACTAGTTCAAGCAATCAATAACACTGTCGTGTCTATCAATTAACCTAATATCAGATTCTAATTCATGACGCTGAAATCAACATTAATCACAAGCCAAGATGAAGAACTTCTAAAGATATTATCCTATTAATTAAACAACCCTAGCAATTCATTAAAACCCTTGAAAACCTTAAACCTAACAGAGAAATTACTCAGACATATTCAATGAAGCACAAAACATCTTTATTAGAGATATCTCTTAAGAGTAAGTTCTAAACACAATAAAATAAAGCTTAAGCCTAAACAATGGCTGTAAAAACGTATATATAGAGTACAAGGACGGTCATGAGCCCAATTGCAAACATCTGGGCTTTTCTAGCGCGAAAACGGAAATTTTCCAAAAAAATAAGAATCTGTCAGTTTTTGGTCGCGTCGAGCGACAGGGATAGTGCGTCGCTCGACACAGCCTGCAGATTTTCACTCCGAACTTGTGACTTTGACTGCTCTTTCCGTTAAGCTCCAAAATGCTCCTGTAAACACCAATTGAGTCCAAAGCATCCTTGTACCTAATATTAAACACCAAACACTAGAAAACACCAAAAGACTCTATAAAACGGACATATATCATGGTATAAAAACCGGTAAAAACCATGATATATCACATAAATCGGTGGATCATATAGTATAAACCGAGAGTATATAATTGGTATAAGCGGAAAATACAATTTTCAAAATGAAAAATGATGAATGTAATGGACAATTACAGTTATAGTATATTTATATATAAACTGCTTGTATACAATTAGTAAATGAGTAAACTCGTTTGGGAATGTAGATAAGTTTATTATGGAATTGTTGTTGTTTGGAAAAGTATTTGTTTGGCAATTAGGATAGTGTTAAGAGTTTTAATTAATTAAATGAAAAATAAAAAACTTGAAAAAATGAGGTGATGACACCTAAGTAAAATACTTTCAAAATTCTTCTCAAATAATGGGGGTGATTGGTTCGACTGTAGGTTTAATTTTTTTATAGCTGTAATTTTTTTGCTGTAGGATTTGGTCCGTAGACATTTTTGCTGTAGCTGTAGGATTTTTGCTGTAACTTTTTTCTAACATAATGTACGATTGGTAAGTATTAGATGTTGGATGACTTTTGGTTATATATAATTTGCAAAATAAATATAAGATTTTATTTATAAATTTTATATTAAATTACAATTGGTGAAATTAGATGTATGGTATAGAAAAAAAAATTTGTGTAAAATTTGCAAAATAAAATATGTGATATTATATCGCAATGTATAAAGAAAGTTTTTAACAAAAAAAAATGTATATACAAATTTATTTATATAAGCAGTATAAATATAATATTATTTCTACATAAAATTTTTTTTATAAGCATAACTATAATATTTTTACAAAACAAAAGAAATGGAAAAATATTTAACTAAATCAAAAAGTAATATTTTAAATAACTAATACAAGTATAATACTATTTTTATTTAAATAAAAAACTAATGCAATAGACATACATATTTGTCATCAGTATGTATTCACCAAAAACAAAAAATTATCAATATGTATACAAAAAACTTACAAAAGATGACGATAAAAAAAAATTATAAAAGATGTGTTATGCATTTTATATGATATAATATTATAAGGAAATGAAAGAAAAGTGAAAAGAAAAAAGGCAATTAAAACGTAGAAAAGAGAAACGTACAGACTTCTTTTTTTTTCCCTAAAGCTTCATATATAAGGCTGTAGGTTTTAGGGGACTTACAACCTTTTTTAAAAAATTAGGCTGTAGCTTTTAAAATGAATCTAAAGCATGATTGGTAAGTTTTAAGATCTTAAAGACAAATTAAGGCTGTAATCACTTTTTACATCCCAACCAATCACCCCCAATATATAGGATAATGTATACTACTAAACGAAAGTTCCAATTGAACAAATAGTATACTAGGCTCTCCGCTCTCGTCGACCAAAAAAAAAAAAAAGTCGACAAAAAAGAAAGAATGCTAGGCTTTCAAAGTGTAACAATTGAATCGACAGTGTCGTGCAAAGACTTATAGAAGTCCGAGTCGAACTTAAAAACGAAGTTCTTTTTAATAATGTTTTTAATGGTAATTCTAAACCATAAAATTAATATATTGAAAAACAATGAAAAATAAAGTCTAAAACCAACAAGAAAAATCGAAAATATTAACAAAAGAAAGAAATATATATGGCAAAAATAAATTTTTTTTCTATAAACTCTTTGATCAAACTGATCATAAACAAATTGTCGAACTAACTCTTTTTCTATATATATGATAGCCAAATTATTTAACGTTTCTTATAAAATAGGTTTAATCATTCAGCAAAATCAAAAGAAATATGAAACAGTGAGTAATATAAATATAATTGGAACACTAAATGAGCAGTTGGTGTTTGTCATAAAGAGACATGAGTATAACAAAATCAAAATCGATAGAAAAATTAGAAACAAAGTCGATAGAAAATTTAGAAAACAAATCACACCACTAACATAATATAATTAATAAGAGTACTTTATTTGAAATAGAAAATACAAAAATAATTGGAAGAAAAAAATACGTGAAATCAAAATCTGACGAAGACTAACACATAAAAGAAGAATATAGATCTTAGAGTTTTAATAAATAAACAATAATACTTGGAAAAACATAAATAATAACACTGAAAAAATTTTATAGGAAAGTTTGGAGTTTCAAACTCAGGTGGGATATTATAGTAAACTAATCAAATTTTGTATAACGGGAGCCCTAGAAATTCTAAAGTATTTGGGGGCCTAAGACAAATGTTTTTTTTCCTAAGCGTATGGACACAGCTTTGGTGGTACGATATTCTATGTTTTTTTTGTCATCGATATTCTATGCTTAATAGCTCAAATTTTGAAAGTTCTAGTATATTCAAAATTCTCTGTCATCAATTAGATAGTATTATTTTACCGTATGCATGAGTCCATAATCAGAGTAATGAGGAGTAGCCCGAAGTGAAGATAAAAATGTATCAAAGATTATACATCAACCTTATACACCAATTTCAAATACCCTCATGCACATCAGGATTCCTCACAAGTGTGAAGATCAGATACGGATCCAAACTAGGTCAATCCAATCCAAATTTTATGTATTTAAGTAGTTTATCCTGGTTAATAATCTAATGCATGCTTCATCATCTTCGTCAAAACTATATATATTAGCTTTAGTTTACTTTCATGAATTTCTTATCTATCCCTATTTGTATCAAATTTGCAATTTTGATTAGGGAAAGAAATTGGTTTTGATTCTTAATGACAATGAAATTTTGATTAGTGTTATTTGTTTCTATTGGAAGTTTTGTGTGTTGTTGAACTGATTGGAATTTGATTATTCAATGTATTGTGACTGCAACAGCGTTCTAATATTCCCAAATTTGGAAACTGGGAAGGTGAGGAAAATGTTCCTTACACAGCTTACTTAGACAAAACTCAACGAACCCGAATATAGCTCGGAATCTCAATCTCCTCCTCCTTCCAGAACCAAACCTGACCAAATTGTCCCGGTTAGTAGAAGATCGCGTGAACAGGCGAGAAGCCGTCAAGAGAGCGAGTTGAAGCAGTATGGCGAAACTCTTTATCAATTATCACACTGGAGTTGATGTATCTCTAATCTCTATACTGACTAGTATTAGCTGTGTTCATTTTTCCTGTGTCACAGTCACTTAAATTACAGTAGCATGGACGGGTACATCGACATGCTACCGATTCTTAAGAGAATTATAAAGAAAAAAATTTATGTTTGGGTATTCAGGTAAAAATTCTGTTAATTAAAAGCTCCATTTTATATCGCCTTCTTCTCATGTATTTTGCAGCTATGTCTATTCAAAAGAAAAGAGAGGAGGATGAATGTGAAATGAAACCTTGATCTTCCACCTAGCTTGTCGAAATTACTGTGGAGATCTAGATTCTGTAGTTCCACTTCTGGGTTCAAGAACTCTCGTACGTGAACTTGCTCACGATCTCAACTTCAAGACCACAGTTCCCTATAGACTATAGTGCTTGGTTCCATAAAGAATAGGTAGTTCTCTATAGTCTAAATGTCTCTCTTGTAAAATCAAAACAGAGTAAAAATATATAATGATAATCTTGAGCAAGGTAGTAAGCATTTCCCTTCAAAGAGACCCCGTCATAACATAATATCCAACATTTGGGATTCATGGCATCAAAAACCGTCCATGTATCAGAACTAAAATCATACATTTTACACTCAACAACTGAGTCGTTATATGATGATTTGTAGCGGCAATACGATAAGATTTTGTAGTTGCCGTTGTTTTGGTATCCTAGAGCAATTCTAGGGGAGAAATCGTAAGCAGTTTTGGGTTGGATCCATTTGGTTTCCCCAAACATGGATTCCAAACCACAAATCTATTGTCTTTGGTGGTGCATAATAACAAACCGTCGCAGTGAAAAACATGAGCTATATCAACTTGTTCTTCTGAAATAGAATAGGGATCCTTTAGGCCAAGTGCACCCTTAAACTTTGAAGATGGAGGAGAAACGTTGAGACTGATGCTCATTGAACAAACCCTATGTTCCTTCAACGCTAGAACCAAAGACTTCTTTGCACCTTTACGTAAGTGCTTATGGCGAACGTTTGATCTTTGAATAAAGCGTTCCATTATGGTGACAGGGTTTGCACAGGCTGGTAAGTCGTTGAAAGCAGTTGAGTTTTATAGAGGAATGCAAAATGAAGGCTTTGGTAGGGATAGAGTTGTGATGTTGGGTCTCTTACAAGCTCCTGCTGATCTCGGGATCCGAAAATGGGCCGTTCTGTACACAGGTATTTGATCAGAACAGGTTTCCTATGAAGGTTGTAGTTGAAACCACCTTAGTTGATATATATGCAAAGGTTGGGTTTATAGAGATTGCTTTTAGGATTTTGGATAGGATGATGTATAAAACCGCAGTCTCTCGGGATTTGCTCAAAAGGGGTTTGTTAGCAAAGCATTTGAAGCAATAGTTGAGATGAAGAGCCTTGGGGTGCTTGTGGAGTGTTCGCAAGTCGGGTCATTAAAGACTGGTAGATCGATACATTGTCACATCTTAAAGAGGTACGTTCTTGATCGAGTAACCGCAACTGCGCTGATGGACATGTATTCAAACTGCGGCACGGTTTCGAGTTCAAGAGAGATCTTTGAACAGATAGGAAGGAAAGACTTGGTTTGTTGGAACACGATGATCTCTTGTTACGGAATCCATGGAAACTGTCAAGAAGGTGTATCGATGTTCGTTAAAATGACGGAATCAAACATAGAGCCCGACCACGCCACGTTTGCGTCCCTTCTCTCTGCTCTGAGCCACTCGGGTCAAATAGTACAGGGCCGACATTGGTTCAGCGCCATGATAAACAAATATAATATCCAACCGAGCGAAAATCACTGCGTTTGTTTGATCGATCTTCTTGCACGTGCAGGGAGAGTCGAAAAAGCTCTTGACATGATAAACTCTGAGAAACTTGACAATGCTATACGCCTATACCCATATGGGTTACTCTTCTTTCAGGATGCATTAATCACAGAAATCTAGCAGTTGGAGACATCGCGGCTAATAAGATTCTCCAGTTGAATCCGGATAGCACCGGAATCCAAACGCTGGTTTCTCACTTCTTTGCAACTGGGAAAAAGTGGAAGGAAATTGTTAGGATTTGATCCCACTAGATAAGAAAGCAAAGAAACATAGTAAGAAATGTTTCTCTCTGATTTAAAGAAAACAATAAATAAAATATGACTTTTTTGAGTAACGAACTTTTATTGATTGAAAACTTGAATAATAGTTACAATACAAAGACAAAGTCTTTATATAGACTTGAAAAACACACACACACACGACCGACACAACCGAACAGACACAATTATAAGACACACTTGTAATTTTTCACTTGTGACTTTCAAAACAAGTAACTACTTTACTTAAAAGACATGACTCTAACACATACACCCTTTGACTTAACATACATAATTACTAATCAAATTAATAATTATGAAAACTAAACTCAATTATCAACTAACAGAAATGGCAGGAAGTTGATGAGAAATGGAGCCATGTAGAAAGTACTAGGCTATAGTGTGATCGAGGTAAATGGAGAGCTTAGAACTTTTCTCATGGAGGATTTTAGTCACCATGAGCATTATCAAATGTTGCAAGTACTGAGAAACTTGAGTTGTGAAATGAGGAATGTATTATAATACATCCATTTCTGTATTTTTTTTTTACTGAGAAGAGAAATTAGTAGAAGAAGATGCCAAAGCGACGTTGTTGGGGTCTTGTGAACTAACGGTCGTTCCGTTGAGAAAAGCAGAGTACCAAAGAGCAGAGGTCTTTAAAGATCTTTTACGTTCCGGATCGCTGAAATTCACGTAGTATAATCCATAGGTGTAATTGACATCGATAATCTCGAGCAAATCCATGAACGACCATTGAAAGTAGCCTCTTGTATCTGACCCATTCCTGCATGATAAAATTGTTACCGGTTAGTGTTATTGTGTTTACGTACAATTTCAGGCAAATCTTTTCAAAGAGCATATTACACACTTCACTGAATTGAGCACGGCAGCGATATAAGCTTGAAGATATTCAACTCTTCCCACGTCGTTAAGCGATGAAAGGTGGTTGGTTGGTTGACCTGATCGTGTATTTAGAGAGAAATTCTCAAGATCCTGAATGTTTTGAAACAACATAAAGAACAAGAGAGAGAGAGAGAGAGAGAGAGAGAGAGAGAGAGAGAGAGAGAGAGAGAGAGAGAGAGAGAGAGAGAGAGAGAGAGAGAGAGAGAGAGAGAGAGAGAGAGAGAGAGAGAGAGAGAGAGAGAGAGAGAGAGAGACCGTTTTCAAGAATGTAGATGGGAGGATTGCCATAGTTGTGTTATGTATTCCAAAACTCCACCAAGACCCCATGGAACCACATCAAACTAATTTGGATATATGAAGAAAAAAAAACTCAAAAGACTTAAACAGTGTTAGGGTGAGGAAAGTGGGTTATGAAATTGGCAGTGTTTGGAACACACCTTGACTAGTGTAGAATTCCCATAGGCTATACCAGAAAATGAAATAAAGAATCAACTATGAATATGGTTAGATTAAAAACACACAAAATATCACAAAAGCGTACGGGTTATCAAAGCATTCAAGTCTGAATTAAAATCTCCGTGACGCCAACTGGATAAGTGTTTGATGGACATTGTTGTGTAGTGTATAAGTCCCAAGAAGTCGGATGAGTCTTTAACGAGGTTTGATTCTTCTTGTGAAAAACTCGGCAATCTCTTGCCCGCGATTCTCTTCATCACATCAGGGTAGTCCCCAAACACCAGCGGATGCAAAACCCTGGAATCCATACACGAAAAATGCTTTGGCACAAGAAGAATATGAAATAAACACAATTTTTTTTTCCAAGATGATTGTGGTCAACAAACCAGCCTAAAAAGAAATTGATGGCTCTCTGAGTTGCGATCTCGTCCTCTTGTGAGCTAGTCGAAGGAACCATCCACGATGTAAAACAGGTTATACCAACAGACCCATTCTGCTTATCCTATACCACACAAGAGATAGAGAGGTAAATCCAACATTCGAGAGGTAAATGTGTGTGTGTAAGCTTACCTTATACTTTTGCTGATACAGTCTCGCGGTGGTTGCGTGTGCGAGCAACATGTTATGGAGTACAATATATGGCTCGGTCGAAGAGTTTCCTCTAGAGCAGTTGACCACCCCATATGGAGGAGAACAATGATAAGGCGGGAGAAATCCTATGTCATAACCTCCCCTTGCTAGCATATTCGGCTCGTTAATTGTCGACCAAAACTTCACTGACTCCCCAAACTCTCTGAAGCAAACGTCTGCAAAAGCCGCGAAGTCATCGCTGCGAAAGAGAAGATCCATATAATATGATTCATAGCGCACACACATCATTTAGAGAATTTGAATTGCAAGAAAATGTTGGGGTTTACATGATTTTACGGTCAATCCATCCTCCGTATTCATCTTCAAGAACCTGAGGGAGATCATCGTGATACAAGGTAACATGTGGTTCAATTCCTGTTCATGCCAAATAACAAACTCAAAATTCATGCCTCTTCCCAAGACATAACACTACAAGAAAACAAGGCTATTTCCGACGGCCAAAACCGTCGGAAATCCGTTGGAAAAGACCCTTTTCCGACGGTATTCTGACGGTTTTGGCCGGTCGGTTCTATCGCGTCGGAAATAGTTTTCCGTCATAATTCCGTCGGAAATCTAGACGGAATTCCGACGGAATTATGACGGATTTTAAAAAAAAAAATTCCGTCGGAAATCCGTCATAAATATGAATTCCGACGGAATTGTGACGGATTACCGACGGACTCCGATCCCGTATACAAATACAGTATGCGGATACAGTATACCGTATACGAATACAGTATACCGTATACGGATATCATATCCGTCGGTATACCGTCGGATTTTCAATTTTTTTTAAAAAAAATTCTCCGGCGGAAATTCTCCGGCGACCGGCCGGAAAATTTCCGCCGGAGAAATCCGGCCCGTGAATCTTCTTTCTTCTTCTTCTTTTTCTTCTTCTTCTCTTCTCTTCTTCTTCTTCTTCTTCTTCTTCTTTCTTCTTCTTCTTCTTCTTCCTTCTTTCTTCTTTAATTCTTCTTCTCTCTTCTTCTTCTTCTTCCTCTTTCTTCTTCTTCTTCTTCTTCTTCTCTTCTCTTCTTCTTCTTCTTCTTCTTCTTCTTCTTCTTCTTCTTCTTCTTCTTCTTCTTCTTCTTCTTCTTCCTCCTTCTTTCTTCTTTAATTCTTCTTCTCTCTTCTTCTTCTTTCTTCTTTCTTCTTCTTCTTCTTCTTCTTCTTCTTCTTCTTCTTCCTTCTTTCTTCTTTAATTCTTCTTTCTTCTTCTCTCTTCTTCTTCTTCTCTCTTCTTTCTTCTTTCTTCCTTCTTTCTTCCTTCTTTCTTCTCCTTCTTCTTCTTATAAGAAAATGTGTATAAAATTAGGGTAAAATCCGTCGGAAATCCGTCGGTATTCCGACGGATTATACCCTAATTTTATACCGCCAAAACATAGGCGGGAATTTTTTTTTGTTTTTAAAAAACGCAATCCGTCGGAACTCCGTCGGGAAGCCGTCAAAATCCCTAAATTTATTAATTAAAATTCAATAAAATTAAAAAAAAAAAACAAATTCCGTCACAAATCCGTCGGAAATTGTGACGGAGTTGTGACGGAAGTAATAAAAATTAATTAAAAATAATTACGGTATTCCGTATATCGTATACGGTATCCGTCATAATTCCGTCGGAATTTCCGACGGCATTGTGACGGAAATTGTTTTTAATTAATTTTTATTACTTCCGTCACAACTCCGTCACAATTTCCGACGGATTTGTGACGGATACCGTATACCGTATACCTCATATTCCGTATATGGTATACGGTATACGGTATCCGTCATAATTCCGTCGGGAATTCCGACGGAATTGTGACGGAATTTTTTTTTAATTATTTTTAATTAATTTTTATTACTTCCGTCATAATTCCGTCGGAAATTGTGACGGAATTATGACGGAATTTGTTTTTTTTTTTTTTAATTTTTAAAAACGCATTCCGTCGGAATTCCGTCCGAAATCCGACGCAAATGTCCGACGGATTTTCCGACGGCATTGTTTTTCCGTCGGAAAATGCCTTGTTTTCTTGTGATTATAATCACACCAAATGTGATAATCTTTACCATGTCTTTTGAGCTCATATATGAGGTTTTTGTAGAACCATAATCCTTTTCTATTCACAGGACCTCTTCCACTTGGTATAAGCCGCGACCACGAGATAGAGAGCCGGAACGCATCTAAACCCATGTCATACATGAGCCTTACATCTTCCTGCACCATTATCAGTCACATTAGCTATATATTATTCAAATTTTGAGAAACCAACCAAACAAATCACAGAGGAAAATACATGGACTGACCAACCTTATATTTATGATACCCATCTGCGGTACCTCCATTACCTGCATCGTTAAGTAGAGTAAAACCTTAAACCTCAATACATCCAATTACTAGCTACTTTATGAATTTGAAGTTGATCAACTTACTAGAGTGAAGGGATGTATCCGATATGCTAGGCGTCCTTCCATCTTCATCAACGGCTCCTTCCCACTTTCTCATACCAAAGAAAACCCACCATTTTCATTTTCAACTCATTCAAATTTTTGTAAATATAATCAAAATGACAATTGACCAGTTGACATGTACTCTAATGATTTTTCATAGACAAGGAAAAAGAAAAAGGACAATAGAAATTAGTTGGAATTTCCAAACCTGAAAGGCAGAAACGCCGGAGCCAAAGATGAAACCGTCCGGGAAATCGTTCTTGCTGTAAACATCAATGCTTATCCCAGACAAAGCCAAACCCAAAAAAATGGCAATCACAAACAAAATATGTTTCATCCTAAAGCCTCTCTTCTAGCTCCAAATGTCTTTCAAGTAGAGAACTCTCCCTCTCTCTCTCTGAGCATGAGGATCAATTATCAACTACCGACACACCCTTATATATACACATCTATTTCCTGAATACTAGATAGTGATCCGTGCAATGCACAACATAAGTTAATTTGTAGGTTTATTTGTGAAACAAAAAATTATGTTATTGAATGGTAAAACAAATTACGACATAGAATAATAGATTACATATTATTAGTGGATATCCGATATATTTCCTTTGTTCATAAATATTAGATGTTTTAAGAGTTTTTTTTTTTACACAAAATTAATTAATTTTTTAATATTTTTGACTCTTTGAATTATGCATAGTGATTTTCTATTGGTTGAAATGTGTTGGGTAAATACAAAGTGATGTTTTATTTCAAAAACTAAAAAAATTTAATGACTTCTTAATTGGAGTGTAGAAACCTTAAACATTTTATAATTTATAATTATGAACAAAAGGAGAATATTAGAGATGGATAATCTAGTTTTCAATCTACTCACCTAAAAAATATTGCCAACAAACAGAATAAATCAATTAATTACCGACATACTCTTAAATATACACATCCACTTCTAAAGCCTAAAGCCTCTCTTCTAGCTCCAAATGTCTTTCAAGTAGACAACTCTCCCTCACTCTCTCTCTCTCTCTCAGCATGAGGATCAATTATCAACTACCGACATATCCTTAAATATGGATCAATTGTTCGGGTACCCTTTTAGGTGAAAGTGGATTGTTGGTGCATTATGTACTGATTCCTACCTCAACTACATTATAATCTTCATCATGTCCAGACCATAAATAATATCCGGACATAAATCCTCTACTATGCAAATTAAATGCTTCGAAATGGTTTGAGCTAGCTTTAAACTAGGAAATTCTGATATTTAAAACAAAAGCAGTATAATTTATATGTACTGCAGCTTTACGAATCGTGGTGATCCCGTATCTTCCTGTCTATCATGTTATATTTCACATAGTGTTCAATAAAGCGCTAGGCGCTAAGCAGGCGGCGAACCTCCGTCTAACGCCTAGAACGCCTAATTTACGTTTAGCCCGCCTAATTTATTTAGTTAGACGGTTTTTAAATATAATTATATATATGTATATTTAGTTATATATATACATAATATATAGACTATTTATCTGTATATTGTACTTACCTAATATATAAAACATAATAAATTAATCTTAATTCTTAATAATCATCATCCATAAATAAAATCTAAACGAAGACTAAAACTAAAAAAAATGAAATAAAAATGAATTTTAAATACAAACTCTCCGTTTTAAAGAAAAACAATGTCACTTTGAATTTTATGGTCAAATTATTAAAACTCACTATTTTAAGATTTTTTTTTAATTTAAAAAAACGAAGTTTATCCGCCTAGCCTGCCTAATTTACGCATAGCCCGTCTAATTTACGCCTAAACCGCCGAATGACAACCTCCGCCTAATACCTCTTATTAGTCAAAAATCGAATCGGCTTGGAGACGCCTAGCGCCTTGGCGCTTTCTTGAACACTAATTTCAGAGAGTTTTGGTGTTAACGATATAATGTTATCTCGTTTCACTCCAGCTAAACGCATCAACAATCCACCTAAAATGGAAGATTCTTGTCAACTTAATTCTGATTACTCAGATTATCAAAAGCTAATAAATTTGGAAACAAAAGATTTAAAACAATGTTAAAAAGAGTTGCATTGTTCTAGCTATTTCTTGAACACTAATTTCAGAGAGTTTTGGTGTTAACGATATAATGTTATCTCGTTTCACTCCAGCTAAACGCATCAACAATCCACCTAAAATGGAAGATTCTTGTCAACTTAATTCTGATTACTCAGATTATCAAAAGCTAATAAATTTGGAAACAAAAGATTTAAAACAATGTTAAAAAGAGTTGCATTGTTCTAGCTATAGGTTACTTCAACATAATATATATAACCAAAAAATATAAAGAGATGTAAACAAAGATTTTTGCTTAATCACACATTAGCATAAGTTTATTTAGATAATAAGAGGATCTTAGGCAGTAACGGTAGGAGCACCACCAGATTGAAGTCTGAGTAACCAAGAAATTCTCAAACTTGATTTCTTCAGCTGCAAGAAGATCTCTCTGTACTCTTTCTTCAGAAACAAATCCAACGCAAACAAGTAAAGATCACTTCCTTGCTCAAGCTCTTCCATGGCGTCCAAACACTCTATACATTCACCAATCGTATACTCGCATTGCTTTCCTGACATCTGCAAACTCATTGGACTCTCCTTCATCCTCTCGGTACCAAACCGTTGACACACCGGAGTTACAATCTCAACATCTTGTAACCGAGACTCTGCAAAACCAACATTGTTAAATCTCCTGCGATGAGAAGGCTCATCGTCGTCATCGTTATCATCATCATCATCGTCTTCGTCTCCGTTTTCACTTCCTGTGACTGGTTCGTTTGTGTAGAGTGTTGATAATGGAGTTGGGTCATGTAGCTGCGGCGATTCAGACAGTTCGCGTACTTTCTTGCGATAAGGACGGAAATACGCTTTTCCAGGTTCGATAACTCCTTCGAAGATTATCGCTAGTTTGTCCGCATGAGGAACTTGTTTCCTTCGGAACTGTGCAGCTCTAGGGTTTTCCTGTACATAAATCATGAAAAGATCCAATCTTGTGCCAAATCTGCAATATTTAACCTTATGATTGAAAAGATTCCGAGTTTAGCGGTTTTACCTTCAAGTAAGTTCTCCAATCGTCCTCAGTTGCGCCGAAAGTACGAGTATTCGGATCCCATTTCATGATACTAGCACCAACAACTTGACACCAAATCTTCCAAGCTTTCCTCGTACAATCCCAATGGTTTTTCAGTTGCGGTCTCGTATAACTTCTTCCAGTGCTTTGATTAATCGTCTCGAGAATCGTTTTCCAGCTTTCTTTAGGATAATGTGTGTCAGGTCTGTTTCCTTTGTAAGTCTCTTGAATCAACAAGTCGAGAAACAGCTCGTGTGTGGACGGTGACCAATATCCTTTCGACTGAGGAGTCGAGAAATTAGACGCACTTTGCATATCGTCGTCTCCAATATCAGCTTCTTCCTCATAATGTCTGCTTCTACGCTTCCTCTTGCATTTACTTGAACCACCTTCATCGTCTCTACCATCAATATTACAACCTTCAAAGATTATCTCTAGTTTCTTGAGAAACAACGGAGGACCTAACCGGTACTGTCCAGCATCAGGATTCATCTGTAACAAAATCCAATTTCATGTTATTAACGTTAAATAACAACCAAATTTCACGCAAAGTGTTATATTGTACCTGTAAATAGTTGGACCAGTCTTCATCAGTGGCACCGAACGAGTTAGTCTCGGGATCCCATTTCATGTCGCTGCATTGAACAAGTCTACGCCATATTTTCCATTGCTTGACCATTGTGTCCCAATGATTCTTAAGCTGCTTTTTGTTAAACCTCGTCCCCGTCCTCTCTTGAAACGGGTCCAATATATGTTGCGTTCCAGGTTTATTCTCTAGCAGCTTTTGCTCGACGCATAAATCCACAAATATTCGATGGAATTCAGGATCCCACGCCGCTTTCGGCTTCATAATTCTTCACTATATATGTTCAAAAAAAAATCATAAGTTCCTTTCCAAAACAAGATCACATTTAAGGCTCTAATTGGTAAAAATCCCGCAGAATCGCGGAATGTATAATTCATTTCGCAATTCCACGGGTTGTTAAACGCAGCCTAAAACAGTATCCAAACATTTCTCAGGAAAGTTTAATTACATCATTTGTTTCTTTAAGCTGAATCTAGAACTAATCTATAAGATATAAACTCAAATGAAACCACTAGATTACCCTAAACAACAATTGCAAAATGCATATAGATTCTCTAATAATACCATATTTATTCGGACATTTTTTCACAAACATAACCAGACAAACGCATCAATATCAGATTTAAGCTTATATAACAATGATTTTGGAAATGCTCATTCATGTCCTAACATTTCTGCAATTTAGGTTTAGCTCAAAACACTAGATCGAGTCCTCTTTTACCCTAACAACAACAAAAGAAACGATTTTGCGACACCAAGATCGCGATTTCCCTCAGGGGAAAATTCGAGAAATCGAACGCGAAATTGGGAATCGCACGAAACACGAATCGCATCATAGAGACAATAATACTGATGTGGTCGGAAAAAGAAGAGGAAAACGTGAAACGTTTTACCTGCAATTAGATAGAGCGATCTGAATATGGGCACAGTGTCGCTGAAGAAGAAGCTTTTAGATCGCGATTTTTTTTTTTGTTCTCGTTTATCTCTGATTTTGGCGTTTCCGACCGCTCCGGACGGAGTTTTATCTCGATTTCTGAGAATACTAGGCCGATTTGATTTATTATATAACCCGGTTATGCTGGTTCACTTTTTTGGAAACTTTTTATTGTGTTGAATAGATTTAAACTAAAGCTTGTTCAATAGATTTAATCTTCAATTGTATTAAATGTTTATGTTTTATCTTAGATAATTAAGAAGATAGGCAAGATATTTAATTAAATTAGGCTAATTTCCATGAGTTCTTACTTTTATATAATTAATGTATACAAAGTAAATTTGCGCGCAAGATTTTTTTCTAGTCAAATACAAACATGAGTTTACGCCCCAGATTATTTTTTAAAATATGTCATTTATTTATATGATATGTTATTTAATTAATTTAATTGTTATATATATTTTTAAATTTATATACATATATTTACATGCAAGTTAGTGTTATTTTATAATTAGATACACAACTGAATTTGCTCGCGAGATAAAACAAATTAACATGTTATTTACTACTATGGACTCTTTCTAAAATTTATGTATACAAACGATTTTGCTCGCTATACTTTTTTCAAATATAAATACGTTTCAGTTATTTATATCATATGTTATTTAATTATATTTATCACTGTTTTTTAGGTACATAATATACAAGTGAAGTTACGCGCAATATTTTTGTATAAGATACACAAATGAATTTGTGGGCGAAAATTTGAAAATCTAATGTCCTTGTTATGTTTTCATATGATATGTTGTTTATTCATTAAAATATATTTTTCATAGTTTGATGTGTCCTATTTTTTTTTTTTTTCAAATTTACATGCATATTAAAAAAAGTTTACTATCTTTTAATTAGGCTTTTGTCATTTAGGTTATAACCGCAATAATTGAAGATTTGAAAATCTATTGCTATTTACAATATTTAATTTTTCGAAAATCTATTGTTATTTATGATGCTTTTTTTTTTTTTGGTCACGATTTATGATGCTCTTTTTAAATAAGAAAGTCATAGTAATAACAAGAGCTTTCACTTATTTGGGTAAATAACAATACGATAAAAATATACCTTAAAGATATTGTGATATTTGTTCATCAGAGTAAGTTATTAACGTTTGACGGACCTCAATTTTCTCAAAAGTACATGCATATATAAGACAAAAATAATTAACAAGTGTAACAGTCATGCATGTTCTTATATGAGTTATATCCGTAACGCATTATTTTAAAAACATTGGCATTATTTACGAAATGGCAAAAGTATATTAGTCAAAACATGCAAAAAAATTAGCTACATGAATTCTACTTTATTTTATTTATCTAAATAAGTGAAAATCTGTTATATCAATCATCTTTTTTGTTACAAGTACATAAATGAGTTTGTAAAGTTTCCTAGGCATCCAACTCAAAACCAATTGGCAATGAGTGGAGAGGCCCAAGTCCCTTATATATTATTCAAAGTCCCAACCAACTTCCGATGTGGGACTTATCTTACACACATTCTCTAGAAATTAAGGCTTCTTGGCCCATTAACCTCTACAATATCCCAATACCCCCTGGAGATAATGGCTCTTCTAGCCATTAATCTCGCAAGACCATCATTCATCGGGTCGAGAGGCACGGGCCCTTTTTGGGCCGGATTACGAGAGTAGGTGGATCGGACTCTGATACCATGTAAAATTTCCTAGACATCCAACTCAAAATCAATTGGCAATGAGTGGAGAGGCCCAAATCCCTTATATATTATTCAAGGTCCCTCCCAACTTCCGATGTGGGACTTATCTTACACACTCTCTAGAGATTAAGGTTTTTTGACCCATTAAGAGCAAGGCCAGCGGTGAGTCCACAAGAGACTCAAAAGGCCAAAAAATACTGAAAAGTGGATCTGAATTGCTTTATGTGTTTGAGTCGGCTATGTAGATAGAGCTCAATGAGATTGACTCAGTAACCATGTGTCACCCAGTGATTGGTTTCTTCTTCTTTTTTTTTTTTTTCTTCTGTTTGCACAATTTTTATTTTCTCGTTTCTGGCAAAGTGGGGAAGAAGAGTGAAGAGAAGATAATTATGAAAGAATTTTTTTTTTTAAAATAATAATAAAATATTTATTATATGAAAAAAAAAAATTTACTTTTTTCCAAAAAAAAAAGTTACTTGGTAAAAATACAATAAAAAGTGGACCTATTTATATCTGTAGTATTTCCTGAAAACAAGCATCAACTATTGAAAAATGATTTGGTTCAAAACAAGTCAAGATAACAACTAAACTTTTTTAGTTTTTTATTTAAAATCTATATTTTAAATATTTGTATGTATTTGAAATTTTATTATATGTAATATACTTTATGTTTTATAAGTTTAGAAAAAAAATTAATAAATAAATTAAGATTAAGATTTGGATATGATCAACAGTACAACTAACCGTTTCGTTTTATTATGATAAAATGGTAAAAGAATGCTTTACTCATTCATGTGATGGCACTTTGATTATTTATTTTTGCAAACATTTTTTTTTTAATGAGACTGGTCTCGGTCTCACTACTGGAACAAAATTTTATTAAAAGTCTTTTTCCGAATCTCAAACAATAAACAATGAATAAATATAATACTAAAAAATGTTTCTTGAGACCACATGAGGCTCACGAATGGGGATGCTCTAACCTCTGCAATATCCCAATAGAGTTTGAACACGAGATGGGTTTTAAAAAATAATTGTCTTTATTCGTTCTTTCTTATTCCAAATACAACATTTTTTTTTAAAACAAATTTCCAAATACAACTTAATAACCGAAAGAAAATGCATTCAAATTGAAAACATCCACCCTTAAACTTGAACATTTGATATATCATAACAAGATAGAAGATTCTTCCAAATTACATGTATAATAAAAATTTGGCAAGTAAAATGGTCAAAAAGTTGACTATTTTTTAATATATTGCCATAAATCTATATTTTAAGTGATATAGTCAAAAAAATATTAAATTCTTCAAATTACATGTATAATAATTTTTTGGCAAGTCAAATGGTCAATAAATTAGAATTTCTTTCAATACATTGACATAAATCGACATTTCAAGTGATATGGGCAAAATTAGATTTTATTTTAATAAGTTGACATAATTATGAATTTTAGCCTAAAAACTGACTAACGTTTAGTCATTTTTGTTTTTCTTTTCTTATTGTTACATCCTAAAGTGAAAATTCTAATATTGTCTACTACGTGTACTTTTCTTTCTTGACCAAACTAAATATATCTCTTTTTGTGTTGTTTTGATTAGCTAAAATAAATCTATATATGGCTAAATAAGTATTAAACCAAATCTCGTATTAATTAATACTCCTTGTTCAAAATCATTATATGTGATATTTGTGATTTTTTCCTTCTCGTTCTTTATGTATCTCTCGTTCTTTATGTATCTCCTCAATTAAAATGGACAATTTCATTTATTTTAATAGATATTAAAGAGCTGGGAAATCATGTAATTGAAGGCAAAAATGTCAAATAAGTGTGTTATTTTAGTGGGTATTGTTGGGGTCAGGTTTCACTCAATAAGATCAATGTCAAAAAATGGTTAAGTATGAAAATAACCGCAAGGTCAACAGGATAAACGAAGTCAATCAGCTAACAGAAGAGTGTGCGAAGTCAAAAGTAGAATATGACAGCAACGTCAGAAAGCTTAAATCTTGGCATGACGACGAGGTCGACGAAGCAGAATCTTAACTGAAGGGAGATACTCAGCAAGTTCAAGAATACAAAGAGCTCATCGACGTCAAGCCCAGAAGTATTGGCAAGGTGGGCCAAATCCAAAAAGCCTTCAAGGTACTTGATCGAACTTGACAGCGAGGCCCACAACGTGAGATGGACCTAGTCGCCAGACAAATAAGGCAAAAATCCTAAGGGAGTGGGAAGTTTTCCTTATCTCTTTAGAGGTTGACCTAGCCGACCTAGTCGACCTTGCATACTATATATACTTGTACAATAATCCTTGAAAAAGGGATCCGCAGCTTGTTACACAAACATCAATAAAAGCTTTCTTTACAACAATTGCAACCTACGTTCTTGAGCTTTAACCTAGAGATCTCTTTCCCTTCACAAACCCTTGACAAATCTAATTGTGTTAGTTTTGACTTCCACAATTTGGCACCGACTAAGGGCAACTTGAGATTTTTTGACTCGAAAAAGCTTACGAACGAGCGATCTTATGATGGCCGAGCAGCAACGCGTCGCCAAGGAGCAGCGTATAGCCGAGGAACGAGGCATCGCCGAGCAGCAATGTACGCCGAAGAGCAACGCATCGCCGAGCAGCAACGCGTCACCGAAGAGCAGCGCATAGCCGAGGAACGACGCATCGCCGAGCAGCAACACATCGCGGAGGAACGACGCGTCGCCGAGCAGCAACGCATCGCGGGGGAACAACGTCGCAACAACACTAGCAACGGATCCAGAAATGGAGGAAGTAGAACTGGAAACATCGATGACACAATTGTTCCCGACACTCCAGTAACGGTGACTCCCGCATTTTTAACTGGCATAAAAGCAACCTTAGATGCGCTACTTAAGAAGACAACAGAGCAGGAGAAAGCCGTAGACGAGCTACGGGTCCTCGCAACAACATACCAAGGTCGCATAAGAGAGCCTATGTTCAGACAACCCGTTGGGCGAATAAACCCAACGTCTTTAGACTTTGCAACCCCGATTAACGCTCCCAGGATCCGAAGTCTTCACCGTGATCACCCTGAGGTATCACACACATAAAGAAACTCGGACGCACCTGTAATTACACAACCGCGAGCACCCGCATCAACGGTGATCAACTTAGAGAATCCACAGGACAAATGCGCCCTGTGTAACGCATCAACTCGCAGAGCGGCGACTGCACGGGTCAACGCTACCACCAATCAGAACCAAGAGCCTTAGGATGAAGAAGAAAACCTTCTCTGGTTCGAACGCTCCGAGTTGGAAGCAGAGCGTAGAGCGTTGATCTAGTCTCAGAAGGAGGAGATAGCAGCAATAAGAGCCGACATGGCATGAACAACAGCGGAGATGAGGGATTTCAGCTCCCAAATTCATAAGACAACAAACCACAGTCCTGAGTTAGATAAAGTCCTGGAGGAGACGCAGAACATTCCGTTCACAGTGCGGATAACCAGAGCAGTGATCACCGATCCAGGAAAGATGAAGATCCCTACCTACAACGGAAATACCAATCCCACCGAACATCTGACGGCTTTCTCTGTAGCAATGGGACAAGCAAGCTTCAGAGAAGGAGAAAGGGACGCTGGTCAGTGCTTTATATTCGTAGAAAACCTTTAAGGACCGGCCTTGCAGTGGTTCTCGCGACTTCCACCAAACTGAATCGATAGCTTCAACCAGCTGACTACTGCCTTCCTGAAGCACTATGCGATCTTCATCGAGAAGCGCATGTCCGACGTTGATCTCTGGACGATGGTTCAAGGAGAGAGTGAATCACTATGAAGTTTCATAGATCGCTTCAAAGGAGTATTATCTAAGGTGGAAGGAGTAAGCAACGCTTCCGCATTGTAGGCGCTTGAGAAACCACTTAGATTTGGATCTGCCTACTAGCAAGAGATGGCTCTAAACCCTCCTGCTACAATCCAGGATGCGCTTCACCGAGGAACACTTCATGCGCAATACGAGGAGCAGAAAAAGGTCTTTGCTCAAAAGACAGGAAAAGCAAAGACGACAAACCCTCCTCCTGCTTAGAATCAACCAATTGTAAAGAAACTCAACCAAGGATCAAGTTTCGTAGAATACGAAGAAGGATTTGGTTGAGCTCACAATTATCAAGTAGATTCTCTAGGTTACGGACATGGTCGCGGTTACTCTGGCCGAGGTCAAGGTCGAGGTAGCGGATGAGGTTTGTGGAACAACACCTGAACTCGAAGCAAAAACACATACGACGAAGCTGCTTACTGCAAGTTCTACAAGACACATGGCCATTCTAGCGTGAATTGCCGTGTTCTGGGCTCCCTCCATGCAAAGAGATTTGCAGAAGGAAAACTCAGTGATAACATTCATATCGACAACTTTGCTGATACAGACGTTACCGAGCAAGAGCAAGCAGAGTTTCCAGCACCACCTCGATGAGGACGAAACAATAACGAACCGCCAACGCCTGCAGAAAAACGACAGGAGATCTTAATGATAATGGGAGGTTCCCGCTACTGTTCTGATACAGTTTACTCCATCAAAGCTTTCCAACGACGTGTATAAGTAAGTGCTAACTTCTCCGCACCCTCCAAATTTCTAAAAGACGTACTGTCCTTTGAGGAAGAGGAGACCAGCGGATTCGACAGACCGCACGACAATCCATTGGTAATCAAGTTAGTCATCGCTGACTTTCTTGTCTCAAGGGTATTAATCGATACAGGTAGTATGGTCGACATTATCTTTAAAGATGCGCTTGTGAGAATGGGAGTCTCCTTGTCTGAGATCAAAGCTTTTGCGAA
Source organism: Draba incana (assembly GCA_963576765.1). Classification (NCBI taxonomy): domain Eukaryota; kingdom Viridiplantae; phylum Streptophyta; class Magnoliopsida; order Brassicales; family Brassicaceae; genus Draba; species Draba incana. The sequence goes on from OY755207.1 coordinate 9,443,156, forward strand.
GCCCCTAACTGGTTTCTCTGGTCAAACGACGATGACGTTGGGAACCATCCGCCCACCTGTCTTGGTCGAAGGTGTGACGAAGGTGGTGGAATTCTTTGTATCAGACAACCCGGCACCGTACAAAGTCATCATGGGTACCCCATGGTTGAACTTGATGAGGGCAGTAACGTCTACTTATCATCTGTGTGTTATGTTCCCTACACCTGAAGGAATCAAAACAATTAAAGGAAGTCAGATGGAGTCCCGAATGTGTTTCATGGCAGAATATAAACTACAGAACTTAGTTACTGACAAAGAGCCCAAAGATGGACGAAAGAAGATGAAGGTAGACAAAGAGGCGACAAAGACCTCTCTCAATTCCCGCTAAGGTACTTTCGCTGAACTACGGGGTAGCTTAATCCCTGCAAAGGGTACGTAGGCAGCTCATTTTTGGACGGGTTCAGCTACCCCCTCCTTCAAAAAAAGGGGGGGGGGGGGGGGAGGGGGGGGAGTGGGGTATGTATACTCGTATACTCCCACTACTTATTTAACATTTTAACAAAACCATATTACCTGGAGTCATCTCCTGTTTCTCATAAGCATCCTTCATGGATTACTATATGTCTTAGCTACAAAACTCAATCACATCCTTTACGGATTATTCTATGTCTTAGCTACAATGCTCAATCACATCCTTTACGGATTTACAACAGTCTTAACTACATCAGACTTATTTCTCGAATTCAACCGTCACTGCTGGCCACAGTGATGCATCTTACACTTAAGGAATTTTCAGATCTGACTACTACATCCTCATACGGATTTAAAGCGCGCGATGATCATCGATGGAACTTGTGTTTTAATGAGAAAACACTTGTAACCCCAGCGATGTTCATCTTCGAAACCCAACAACATGTTGGTCTCTATGTGGTCATTGTAGGAACATATTTGTTACGAGGATAACATTTGCGTAAACCCGAATGATCATCAGAAAACCCAATTAGCATATCATTGGTGTCAACTAAACCTAACAGTCAACAACGTTGGTCTCATCACCCATAACAATGTTCATTACCGGAGAGATACGTTAGTAGAGAACGTATTTGTAAACCCAAATGTTCATAACACCTCTGTGACCCAGGGTGATCACAAAACGATCTAACATAAATCAAAAACATGAAGAGGAACTATGGAGCAACCTCCTTGGTCTCCTCCTCGCCGTGCTCCGCGGCCTCCACTCGTCTATCCGCGACACCAAGCTCACTCATCCGATCCTTAGAATGAAACTTAACTATAGTGTTCACGATGGATGTCGAGGCTTCTGAGTCACCTAAATTAACACTGGAAGTATGCTATAAAGGTTTATCTTACCAAGAGCTACATTTTGAATCAAAATCATCCACCTCAGGGACATCGTGGTCACTTCACAAAACCTCGCGTTGCTCTGAAATCAAGATATCACCTCGCGGCCAAACACGAACTCATTGCTTAATTTGACATTGCAGACAATTTCAAGTTCAAGACCCTATTCATCTTGTCGTTATCTTTAGCTCATCTTTGTCAATTACTTAAACTAACCTTGCGAGCTCAACTAAAACCATCGAAACAACATTGCGGTGACGATGAAATGGAAGCCAAAGTTACATGTTATGCTACAACGCTACAAAATGAAAGCCATCTATGAGATACTAAGTCAAGACAAGTATGCGGTTTCATTCTTGAAACACTAAGTAGACTCGGTTTTAAAAAAAGTTACCAAGAAAGCGCAACGTAGGTTGGTGAAAGGGCTTTCTGCACCTCGCGGGATCAAATGGTCCACCTCGGCATCCTCTTATGACCACAACGTTACTCTATATCACTTAGATTTTATTTGTGGCAAGAGGAGAAATGATCTAAGTCACGTGGGCTTAACCTATTTAAAGGCCCAAATAAATTAAACACCACTACCTCGGCAACACTCTTTTCTCCTATGAAGTCACCTCGCATGCCACGCTTGCTTAGCTCACCACGTGCATCAACTCAATAAAACCAAAGACAATAGACTCTAGTTGGGCTTTGGAAGAGAAAAATTAGGCCCAACTAAGCTTTTGCATCAATACCTCACCTCGCCGTCTTCTTCGTTTCACCTCGCCATCGTTCCTTTAGAACATCTCACCTGCGGTCTACACAATGCTTCACCTCGAGGCACCCTCTTTCTCACAAAACCCTTTGACGTCAATAACAATAACTCGTCACTGGAACTTGGCGACCACGATGTCACCAACAATAAGTTTATTAATTTCATCTCGCGGACCAAAGGGGATATCGATTAAACGGTGCGTGAGCAATGTCGCTGTGGTTCCACTAGGAGAAGCAATCGGCCACGACTTCCTCTCTAATCAACCTCGGCGTTGATATCACAAAATCAACCAAGCAATGTTGACAAGTCAAACGATTCAAATCAACCTCGGCGTCGATTTCACAAAATCTACCTTGTCTTCTTCACCTCGACGTCGCCGCAAGACCAATTACACAAAACCACCTCGCTGTCGTTTTGTCTTCAATGACAAGACAACCTCAGCGTCACCTCATCAATCAATCAAATCAACTTTGCCACTATCGTAAGTCGACTTCATGACGTCTCGTCCGACAATCACCTCACCGTTGACGTCTCGTGATGATAAACCACAGCGTCGCTTTGTCCACCTTGCTGCTAAGGATTTAACTTCATAACATCTTGAAGATAAAACATGAAGGCGATCCTGGTGTACAGTTTATTTTGCCGCGGTAATATTTAACCTCGTGACCCCATGACATATAAAAACTTCACCTTGTGGTCATTCAATACCATCTCACATCGGTGCACTTTGCCATCTTTGTGTTCGTGAGTAATTAACCACTTCGTGTTATCCTCACCTCGTCGGCGTCGAGTCAATACGCAATAAATTCACCTCGCGGTGAAGCTCTGATTTGACCTCATGGTCATCCACGCCTCGAGTTCAAGACTCTCTTCTCTTCGTCACTACGTTCACCTCGTCGTCTTCTTCTAAATACTAACCTCGACATCACTTTTGCCTTCTCCAATTGACTTTGCAATAAAATCAAACTCGCTCCACCTCGCGACAACGCCAGCTCGCCTCGCAATCACCTCCGCAGCTCGCACCTTGCTGATTGAGCCCATAAGATCGTCGCAACCATGCCGCCTCCTTTCTCAAGACCGATGTCGACATCTTTTTCTCAATCCAACCTCTACGTCTTCGTGATAAATTGGCCTTGGAGTCACTCCGTCACTCCACCATGGTGCCCTGATTCGATTTAATCATGACCTCGCGGAACTCGCCGGAAGCTCAAATGACAACAATCAACCTCGTCATTTCCTTTAAGACCACCTATTTTCACCACGTCAGATATGCTACTCATCAAACTCATCTTGTTGACACGAAACCTCAACCGATTTGAGAATTATCAGATAAACCTCAACGAGGTGAGATCAACTTTTCCTAAAGAAAGTGAGAATGACCTCGGCACCACCGTGGCTCAATTTCACCTCACTTTCCTTTTGCTTAGGTCCATTTTGCGACCCAGTTTTCATTCACAATCGGCTTATTTCATGACCCCGCGGTCAAAGCTCCGAATTCACTTCACTTAGTTAAACGCTAACACTTGAGCTCGGTTTAACATAACACCAGAGCTCGGTTAAATGAAAACACTTGAGTCTTATCACCTAGCAGGTCACACTTAGATAAGCATTGATCTTAGCCCCAAGAATTCTACCTCGACATCATTACATCTAATACTGCCGAGCTGGGGGGCTAACTGTTGGGGTCAGGTTTCACCCAATAAGATCAATGTCAAAAAATGGTTAAGTATGAAAATGACCGCAAGGTCAACAGGATAAACGGAGTCAATCAGCTAACAGAAGGGTGTGCGAGGTCAAAAGTAGAATATGACAGCAACGTCAGAAATCTTAAATCTTGGCATGGCGACGAGGTCGACGAAGCAGAATCTTAACTGAAGGGAGATACTCAACGAGTTCAAGAATACAAAAAGCTTATCGACGTCAAGCCCAGAAATATTGGCAAGGTGGGCCAAATCCAAAAAGCCTTCAAGGTACTTGATCGAACTTGATAGCGAGGCCCACGACGTGAGATGGACCTAGTCGCCAGACAAATCAGGGAAAAATCCCAAGGGAGTGGGAAGTTTTCCTTATCTCTTTAGAGGTTGACCTAGCCGACCTAGTCGACCTAGCCGACATTGCATACTATATATACTTGTACAATAACCCTTGAAAAAGGGATCCGCAACTTGTTACACAAACATCAATAAAAGCTTTCTTTACAGCAATTGCAACCTACGTTCTTGAGCTTTAACCTAGAGATCTCTTTCCCTTCACAAATCCTTGACAAATATAATTGTGTTAGTTTTGACTCCCACATGTACTTTTTGAAAGAAGGGTTAATTTGCTATATAACACAAAAAAAAATTATAATGAAAAAACTAACCAATTTTGCCTTATGTGGCAAATATTAACCACTAGATTTAGGGTAATTGGTTAGTTTTTCAATTATAATTTATTTTTGTGTGATATAGCAAATTAATCCTTGAAAGAATTACTAATTTTAGTTTGTTAAGACTAACTAAAAAATTACTATATCCTGAGCCAGATAATGATAAAAAAGAAAAGAAAAAACTACTTCTATAAAATAAAAAATGATCAATTTTTTTTTAATCAGAAACATGATTGGATTAATGTTTTCATTATCTTTAATATGATTTTTTGGTATATAAAAAAAGAATTTGGTAAAGTATGAACAAGGACATTAATTGCTTCAATTCAGACTTGATTTTAATGTAAATGAAATTCAATTATGGATAAGTTTGTTTAGTTTCATTAGTTATCATTTTGAATGACTGCCAGAAAAAAAAAGTGGCAATTATGTTTTTGTTTTTTTTTTGTCGGAAAAAGTGGCAATTTTGTTAGAAAATGATTTTACACACTTCAACACTTTCTGATCATAAAATTAAACATATATATGAAAGTTAAGTTGTCCTTCTCCGGTTGAGTGACACATCATCACATAGAGATGTCAACATGGATTATAATCCGCGGGCCAGGTTCAAGTAAGACCGCAACAGGCCGGGCTTGGACAAATCTATAGAGCCCGTAACTCACAACGGGCCAACCCATATGGGTTAGGAAAAAATTGGGACCGCCACGATGTTTCTTGGATATCTATTTCAATTATTATTATTTTGTATTTAAAGGAAAAATTGAGATTATTGAATTTCAATTTCAAGTTAAAGACTATCACTACAAGAAAACAGGCAGATTTCCGACGGACAAGTTATATGAATTAGTTTTGACTAAATGATTTTAAGTTTGATATTTTTATTTGTTATTGTTTTATTTGGTTTGAATTTTAATAACAAATTCTATTGATTTTTCATATATATATATATGAAAAGATGTTGGTACCGAAACATTAACAAAAAGCAAGAGAAAAGAGTTTGGGATGTTCCTTTTTTTTTGCTAACATGAAATACGATTGTATCATTACAACTTTCATGTAATATTTTTTTCCATGTAATTCCATAAAATCATTCTATGTATCAATTAATGAATAATGAACATAATATTTAAGTAATTTATATTCTTTGAGAAGTTAAACTACTTGATACAAAATATGAAAGTATCAATTATTTTTTGTGTCATGAGATCTACTAAGACTAAGTTCTGCATTTTTTCAACTCGGTCGTGTGTATTGGTCGAGTACTTTGAAAATACGAAGTCATATTTTTATATTACACTTGGCTATTTATGTTACACATATATAATCTAAGCCTCAAGAAAATTGAGTTCTTCTCTTGATAATCAAACAAAAGTAAAGATTTATCAGTTTAACTAAAGAGTTAAAAAAAACCCAAGAGTTACTTCATCTTCAAACATCTCTATCATCACACAAGATGATGACATTTGTCGAAAAAAACCCAAGAGTTATTTCGTCTTCAAACGTTACGACTAGAGCTTCTTTCTTTTCATAAGTTTAATGTAAAATACTAAAAATCAATTATTAAATTGAATATTCTTTTCTTCATCTTTCTTTTCTTCAAGATTTGAGTAAGGTCATATCTCGGTATTTGTACTAAAGAACTTGCTAGTGTACTCTATATTCATGTTGTATATCTCGTGATGTGAGGAGGAAGAAACAGTTCATGTTGTATATATTTTGACTTGCGCGTACTATATTAAACATGTATTCACAATCACATGTAAAAAAAATATCATCTCATATTCAATTTTTAGGGATTACCTACCGTTGTCGATTTAGTTGACGATGAAATGTGTGATCCAATAAGTTCGGGTTTTGGCATATTTCTGTTGTGGCTATTAAAATTCTTGGGGTTTGAGAAGCTCAATGAATAGGTAATTATTGATATTAGTAAAATCATGGCATACACATACACATACAAAAGTTGTTTTACTCATTATTCTTTAGGGCAACAGAAAAAATGCTTTTAAGAAAGATCATGTAAATGGTTTTCTTCGAAAAAATCTTGAGGTTGTATTCGAAAGAACATCAAAAGTTTCAACCCTCCACAAATATGATATTTTTTCTTGTATTGTTTCCTTATGTGAAGTTTAAATATATCTCTTGTTAGAGAAAAGTGAATTAGTTATAGTCTCTATTACTAGTTACTACCTTTGTTTTGCTCCCTCCTTTTGACTAAGTTCCCTTTTCAAAGAATCTATGGCAAACAAATATGAATCCAACCTGTGACTTGAGATCACAATCCAGTAAAACTGCAGAACAGAAATTGGATACATAGACAGTGGGAAACAAAAAGTGTCCTTTACCATTAATTAATCAGTGTTGTAAATGTTGATATCACAAAACTAGATGTAAAGAATGGACCAAAAAGGGCTAGATCGAAGTTACTCTTAGAACAACTACGACAAAAGCAGTCGAAAATCGAAGAACAAAGAAGGGTAAACAAAATCACTTATTTGTGAAGTCCTCTAAAATGATTACTTATGGGTACTCTGATCCTTTAGTGTTGCTTTACACATCCTTTTGCTTTTGGTCGAAAATGCTGTGTAGGGTTTTTACTTCACAGCAAAATAAAACTTGCCTTGGGTTTACCTGAGGGACCGAACAAATAAAATGAAGGTTTTTTTTTTTTTTTTTTATCATTTGCTTCGTTTCTTGGCTTCGCTATATAGGATAACACCGCAGACTGTGAGCGAGTAACCTAACATTCCAGTCACCGAGACAGGATTCTTGAATATTAGGATCGAAACCACCACTGCTACTGCACCTTTGGCGTTTCCTAGCACCTACCACGGACGAGTTTTATCATTCATTAATAACGTAGAAGAGGTGATTACACGCTATAGAGATGTGTTGTGCTGTTTACCTGCAGAGTCAGAGCGCTGGTGTGTTTTGTAACTAAGAAATTCGTCAAGTTCACGAAATAAGCAAGAGCAGAATTGAATAGCAGATACCAAACGATTCTAAAATCATCTCTGGCAAGTGCAATTGTAATGCCAACAACGTTTTTCTCCATGATAAGTGTAGCAGGAAGAAGGAACACAACAGCTATAGGAGCCATGTAAAGGAGGAGGTTCATGGAGTTTAGCTTCTCCCTTCAAACAAAATTCAGTAAAGATTATCAGCAACACTCTCTAAACAATACGAACTTCCGCAAAAAATTCTAGCTGACAAATCTGATCTCTTACCCTTCTGAAGATAGCAAAATTCCTTGAAGCACTGATTTAAGTGCTCTTGCAGCTGTAGCTGCAATGCACATAAGGAATCCAAACAGATGGAAACTTGGTTCACCCTGACCGATACACGAAAATCGACTAAAATCAGATATAGAGTCAAGCCAATATAGAAAATGAAGCTCTAAATGAAATCACACACATCCAACAGAAACTATACTCTGGAAAAATTCAAGAACAACTTCTCTTCTAACTAAACCTTTGGTGCATCAGCTTCAAGCTCAGAGCAAATCCTAAAAGGCTTTCTAAGGTCAAATGTACATATCAACATCCAAATATGTTCTATCTATCTCCCTAAAGCTACACATTTCAACATATACTGCAAATCCCATCAGAACCAATCTCAATATGCAATAAGCCAAAATAAAAAATGCAATAAGCAAGAACACATTTTGAAGCTTAAAAGCAATTACCCCACTAGCAATGACAACACCAGTAACGACTGGAACGAGAGTGAAGTAAGTCAACCAAGCTTCCCTCTTCAACGTTATCAGATAAGCAAACACGGCGGTGAAAAACGGCGTCGTAGCACCAATCGCTTGGTTAAACGAAACCGGGAGAAACCGGAGAGAAATGTTCCCGAAAACCACCGACACACAGAAAACGAGACTTAACGCTGCGATCTTAAGAAGCTGAATCCGAGATCGGATCGTTTGCATCGGAACCATCTTCATCCAAGCAATAGCGACGTAGCTGAGAAGAGAACAAGCCGTCATGTGACACATGGTGAGGAAGATCGGGTACTTGAATCCATAGTTGCTTAACAAGTATTTGTTCAGCAATAAAACTCCGATATTCGACGAATACCATGACGCGACGAGCCCGATTGTGAAAAACCGGCCATTGGCCGCCATCTTCATCCTTCTGATTCAATCTCTGATCTGAATCGATTCAACAATCCAAAACCCTACACAGAATTTTGTGGATTCGAGGTTACAGATTACGCCCAAATCGATCTGTCTGATTTTGGGGAAGTAGATCTTCGGACACGGATTTTGACGGCGATGAATCGAATTCGAGATTAGGTCACGAAGAGAATGCTGGAATCGAGAAAGAGAGAGAGTCCGATTGGAGAAATGAAGAAGAAGAAGAAGAAGAAGAAGAAGCGAAGGTCAATGAAAGAGAGAGAGAGATTTCTCTTTCTCGTCTCTTTTTAAAATGAAAATGTTACTATTTTTTTCTTAGTTTTTTGTTCAGTTTATGAGTTTTAATGCGTTATGTATTTTTTAAGCTTACAGGCTTCAGATTTCAGTTTTTTTGTAATGTTAATTCTTCAGTAAATGCATTCATAATACTTTATTTTATGGACTTTTGGTTAATTTCTCCAATGACAATCAAAGTGTAATGATATGTGTATGAACATAGGAAAAGAGATTCTTCACTTTTTGAGTTTTGACTTCTTCCAATTTTCATTCTACTAAAATTTTTTTTGGGATAATTAGTAAGTAATCAATGTTTTTAACATACGATTAGTTTTTAAGGATAAATATAGCCGTCGAGTATAAATTTTTTAATAACCTAAAACGTGACACCATTTCGACTAGCCAATTGGAGATAAAAATTTTCTCGAATTTTTTTTTTTCCGAATATATCACTAGACGACCACTACTTGGTTTGTACCATCAATATTTATCGGTTTTGGTTTCGGTTTAATTTGGTTAGTTTATAGTAGTACAATATTAGGTGATTTGATTTACAAGATACATATATACAGTAGTACTTTTGCTTAAATAATTAAATTTGTGTAGTTACGATTTAGGCTCGGTTTTCTAACATAATCGTAGGTTCTTTTTTTTTTTTGGTCATCTAAAGTTTATATTGATATGAAACCGAATCGGATACAAAGCCGGTTTAAAGCCGGAAACTAAGTCGGAGTCAAAAAGCTCCCCAGAGAGAAACCAAGAACTTAAACTATGCATACAAAGCTAGAACTTCATCACTATGACATCAAAAACTAGAAATTGCATCAGATTCAGACCAAAGACAAAGAGGAGGAAACCAAATTAATATGCCTCCAGTCCTAACGACAGCACGACCAAAGCTGAGCAAAGAAATCACCACTTCTAGATGATAAAGTATGAGCAAATTATGAAGAACCATAGCAAAGAGATTAAACAAGAAGTGACTTCACTCAACCTTCATTTCCAATAGACATAGAAGGCGCAATATCAACTCAAATAGTTCGAAATGAGGCTAGAAATCACACTCCACTTCACAAACCTCTAACAATAAAGCTTGAATAGAAGACTTTTCACCAATAAAAATAACCAAAAAAACAACTGTAAGTTTATTTTTGAGGATTAATATATAAGAAAGAAGAAAAAAAAAAGTATTTTTTAACATATGGGTAAATAATCCAAAGAATTCTGAAACTAATGCTTGTCACTAACCCAACACTTAATTGATTGAGAAATATAATTCTTAATAAATATTATAATCGAACTTCAAAACTTCTAAAGTTGGTTCAGCAGGCACTGACAAATAGTTATGGTCATGGTGAAATTTTAAAATAGTTATAGGTAATGACGGCCAAAAACAAAATAATGACACAAAAGTAGTTCAAATGTCACATATTTAAGCTAAATTATTGGATTCTCATAGATAATTGTCACATTTTTAAAAGGTAATTTATTGAGAATTTCTTGTCACGTATGTTACAAATTGAAATACTCGTTCCAAAATTTGGTAAAATAGTATAAACTAAATTTATAAATTTTGAAAAGAAAAAGAAAGTTGATGCTCATATATCAATCCCACTACCCAACCATCAAATAAATAGTAGTTCACGCGTTTTCCTACTAAATAATTTTCTAAACGACTACAATCTTCTTCCTAAAAAATGTCAACATTTTCGAACATAAATAAACAATGAATATGTTCTTAAACACAGAGAAAGTTTCACTACACCAAAACAGAGATTTAACGACTATACTATTAGTCACAGTATAGTCGCTAAATTGGATGTTACGACTATTTGGCGACTAAAAGAGGTAGTTGTTTTTTCGCAGTCGCTAAATCGTTTAGTCGCCAAATTAGTCGCCTTTTAGCTACTATTTGGCGACTAAACGCTTTAGTCTTTAAACAGTCGCTGACTAGTCACATAAATTAGTGACTAATTGGCGATTAAATATTTTAAAAATGGCGACTAATTGGAGACTATTCTGGTGATCAAATTAGTATCCGGTTAAAGATTATGCGACAATGTGACGACTAATTGGTGACTAAAATGACGTCTACAGATATAGCAAAGATATAGCGACTATTCGGCTACAAACTTGTGACTAATTTAACGACTATGTAGCGACTATTAGAATGATTTTGATACTAAAATGGTACAACAATGCTACTATTAGGCAACTAATTTGCTACATTGTTGCAACTAACTCTGAACAGTTTTGTGACTAATTTGACACTAAAATTGGTAATTGGTTTCTTGTTTGACAATTAATCCATTTCCTAGTTCTAATTACCAAATTAGCAATGCAAAAGCAAAAACATTCAACACCAAAAAGATTCAACACAAAAACATTTATGCATACAAGTTCCACAATCAACCAAACCATTCATGTTCAAAAAAACAAAAAGTAAGCAGTTGAGTCATAACCATTCATGTTTTGTACAAGCATAGAGGTTGAGAATTTGAGAAGTAACCTAAGAAGGAAATGGAGAGGTTCAACGATGAGTTGTTACTGCAGGAGAGTCCAAGCATTCTCCACCATCCTCTGCTTGAGGCTGCTTAGAAATGAAAGACAAATAAGCAGGTTCATTTGCTCGCATGAACTCACTCATTCTTGTCATCTCCTGAAGCATCGCCCTTTGCTCCTTCGCTATTCGAGCTTGCTCTGCTTCACGGGCTGCGAACTCGGCATCACGCTTCTTGTTGTAAGCAGCTTGCTCTTTGATTTGTCGTTGAGCTTCAGTGAGTTGTTCTTTCAGAGCCACAAAGTTAGAGCAAACTCCTGGATACTTGCGCTTGCCTATAACAGAGTCTCTGAGGCTTCCAAGTCCATAAAGATTGCCTTGTGAGTCTGCCTCTGTGGACTGTATAAACTTAAGTTAGTAACATATTTTTGAAAAGAAAATGACATGAGAATAATATTGTGGATTGTGGTTTGAAATGAATTACCTGTAGAAATACCTCGTCACACAGCTCTGGTGATAGGTCAGGAGCTGGTGAAACACCGTCTGAAGCATCTGAAATCTCACCATGTAGCTCAGCCTTCTTCTCTTCCAGCTTCTTCTCATAGGTCTTACTAATCCTCTCCGCCTTGAGATCGATGTATTGACCATCTTTTTTGGTATGTGCTTTGACAAAGACCTCACCAAGGGTAACCGGTCTGCCTAACTCCACTTCCTGCAAGTGTTACCGAAAAAAACAAAGGTTTATTACAAACCATACAATACCATAGTTATCCTTTAACGATACTATTAAATTCCAATCTATTCTAAGGTAATATAACATATATACTATTAGGCAATGTACATACCATTTCTCTCTGGATTTGGCGATAAGATTTGGGCCCTGTTACATGGCGGTGAGGGCCGAGACCTCCACGTCCAGAGTTACGGCAGGTGGAATAGGTATCACTCCTACTCTTCTGCTCCTCAGTCTCCCAATGGGCCAACATCGTTTTCCAGAGAGTGTCATTGATCCATTTTGGTCGCTGTCCACTGGTCCTAGCGTTGCTCACCATGTTCTTTAAACGCTTTTGACAGATGGACTCGAAGTGTTGCTGAACAGTCCCTGTTATCAATGGGTCCCAGGTGTGATTTTTCTACAATACAGAGAAAGTTGAGTTAGGTTGGTGATTAGAAGACAAAGTAAACAATTACAGAGGATAAAGTACAGAAAGATTCACCGCGAACTCGAGGAACCATCTCTCTGCTTTTTCCTGAGGCACGCAGGACCAGTTGTAATAGGGTTTTTTGAAAGAACTTGTAAAAACTCGAGTTATCGCCCGAACAAGTCTCTGTTTCACATCCCGATCAAACCTGCAAGACAATTTCACATAAGAAAAATAGAGTTTGTCTCTATAATCAAACAAACATAACAACAACACAAAGAATCACAATTAAACATCCATTAATTTATCCAAACAACATAAAGCCCTCAATTGTACGAGTTAAGCTAGAGTCAAAGCAAGAAACTAGAAGAAAAGTATTCAACGTTTCTTCTCCAGAAACCAAAATCGAAACTTCAGATACAGAACAAAGTAAAAAGAGAGTTAATTAGCTTACCAAGTTGAATTTGGAGTATTTTCGTTGGGAGAGAGGAGAGGGACAAATTTATGTCTGTCTAGCACAGAGAGGAGAGCATTCAGAGTCTGTACCGTGTCCGGCTGGAGATCCGGAATGGCTCCCTCAGTTTCCTCTTCGTCTTCGAAGTTGTGGCCTTGTGAAGACGGATGACTTTGAGCATGAGAGTTCTCGACCGGCGAATGTTGAGCATTCTCTCTTCGACTCGAAGTAGACACTGGAGTCCTCGAGTCCTGCTGCAGTAGAGGCGTAGAACGACTGGATGTGTTGTGGCGTTGAGGGAGAGAAGACGCCGTTTGGAAAAGATTTTCTGGCGGTGGAAAATCCCGAAATAGATCCAAGGCGACATTGTGGAGTGGAGTTTGAGGCGTCTGAGGCGTCTCAGTTTGTGGATTTTCCCTCCTCGGCGTGATGTATTGTTCCGGCAAAGCAGTCGCCGTTGGTCTGGAGTTGGTACCAGGGAGGTTCGTAGCCGGTGTATTCGAGGTGGGAGCGACGAGTCTCGTCGCCGTGGATCTCTGAGATATGTTCGGCACCGTCTTCTTCTTCTTATGACGTCTCAGCATCGTCTAGAATTGGATTCGACGAGAGAGATTAGAGGCTCTTGAATTTGTGAATGGGATTCGACGAGAGAGAGAATGGGATTCGACGAGATTTGTGAATGAGATTTGGGATTAGAGAAATTAGGGTTCCATATTTGGGATTTGGGATTAGAGATTCGAGATTTGTGAATGAGATTTGGGATTAGAGAATTCGACGAGAGAGAGGCTCTGAGTTTGTGAATGAGAGAAATTAGGGTTCCAAATTGATTTTCCCCAATTCTGAATTTGGTTCAGTATTAACCAAATCTGAAAATCTGAAAATGTTACTAACTTAAATTTTCCCCAATTGCGGGTAATTGAAAAATTTGGGCTCAAATTTTAATTCCCCAAATCTGAATTCGATTTACCGGGTTTTAATTCCCAAAAATGTTTGAAAATAGCGACTATTAAACGACTATTTGGCGACTAAACCCTAAACACTATACCCTAAACCTAAACCCTAAACCCTATATCCTAATTAAGATAAAATTAAGGACAAACTCAATTAAAAAATGCGAAAAAAATAAATAAGAAATACCTATCATTCATAATATTTAAATAAAAATATCCAAATTAAAATAAAATTAAAGACAAACAAGTTTTCCATAAATTACTACAGTTGTTCGGGCTCTTCAACATCCTCGTCGGTGTAGATTACATCACATCCGAATTCATCATCTCCTTCCGCATCGCCGATTTCGTAGGCTAGGCGTATATGTTCTTGTTGACCCAAATTGCCGACTTCGAGTTCTTCAATTGTTGTCAACAGTACATCGTCATCATTTTCTGTTTGCAAAAGTGTGGGATCTTTGTCTTTGTATAATTCTCCTGAAATAATTCCCCTCGGATTAACTTTTTGAACGTTGACCCACAATTTCTTCGGTCTAATTATGTGAGGGTAAGGAATGTAACAAACTTGATCAGCTTGACTGGCTGTGCAATAGCAAAAGATGTAATTAGAAGTTAGACATCGGAAATGAATTGATATAGATAGGATGTACGTACCAAAGATAAATGGGTCTTGTTTAGTGTATCTTCTAGATGGTTGAACATCTACAATACCGCTATTTCCTCTCCGAGTGCCTCTAACCGGGTCATACCACATACATTTGAAAATGGTAACTTTTAGATCCACCGTTCCCTCGTATTGGAGCTCTATGATATCAGTTAACGTCCCGTAGAAATCCGTTTGATCAGATGCATTTGTATAACTCTGACCTTTAACAGAAACCCCATAGTTACATGTTTTTCTCGATCGCCCGACGCCGTGATTCTTTGTATGAAACAGATAGCCTCTTGTAAAATACATCGGCCATGTTTTGACCTTATTAACGGGTCCATGCACAATATCGAGAACCCATGTAGGAAATTGTCTTTTATCCTTCCAATACATAACCTGCATATATATATATATAAATCCGTAATCACATATTTATCATTAAAGACAATTTTCTTTTATAAAATGTGTACTCACCCATTCTTGAACCCATAAGTGATATTCTTCAGCTCTTTTAGTACTGAGTTCTTTCTCGGAAAGTGTTGGATATTTAAGCGAGAGAGACTGCTCGAACAAGCTATATAATACCAGGACATGAGTATCAGGAGCATAATAAAGTGTAAAGTTCAAAGTTACAACAAATTATACCTCTCTATTGGCTGAAAAGCGTCACAATTCCTCAAGACATAAGAATGTGCGCATTGAAGTTCTTGAGGTGACATCCATACTTCATGCATTTCGCCACTTGGACGACCTACTTGTGTAAATATATCAGGAACTCCATCAACATGAAATCGGGGGACTTCTCCTTCGTCGTATCTTGTAAACCTGACAAAAATGAGTGAATTTTAGTAATAAATTCAAATGAACATATCTCTAATGTGAAATTTAGTAATAAATTTACCTTGATTTTGTTTGAACATGCGATGGAAAATAATGCTCCGTGAAATAACCAATCTCGTCAAGAAGATATGATTCAATAATCGATCCTGACACATATCTAGAGTTCTTTGCTTTGCCTTTCAACTTTTTGAAGAACCGTTCAAAAGGATACATCCATATGTATTGCACAGGACTTCCTAATTCAGCTTCATAGGGGAGGTGTATAGGTAGATGTTCCATCACATCGAAAAATGAAGGTGGGAAGATCTTTTCCAAATTGCATAGTATTATGACTATGTTCTATTTTAGGATTCGTACCCGACTTTTATGCAAAGTCCTCAAACACAAGTCCCGGAAAAAAACACCAATCCCTGCAATATATATGTGTAATTAATTTTAAAGCAGGTGGTTACTATATTTAGAAGTATAGAAAATAGTAATTAACAAGAACCTGATAATGCAAGGTGGACGTTCCGGGGTAGGAGTTCTGCAAAGATAAATGGAAGTAGCCGCTCCATAAAAACATGGCAATCATGACTCTTCATCCCAGAAAACTTGTTATTAACAAGATCAGCACAAGAACCCAGGTTTGCTGCATAACCATCTGGGAATTTGACCGATTGCTTCACACATTGTAGTAAACTTGTTATGCCTTCATCTGTCAATGAGTAATCCGGGAAGGGAGCTAGACCATTATCCGCATCTACATGTAAGGCTGGCCGATTACAGAAAACTTCTATATCCAGTCTTGACGGGATGGTGTCCTTTGATCTACCGTTCACACGCATAACAGTATGAATTATGTTGTCGAAAAAATTCTTCTCTATATGCATCAAATCAAGATTGTGTCGAAGAATGAGGTCCCTCCAGTAAGGCAGCTCCCAGAATATGCTTTCTTTATGCCAATTGTGGTCCTTCCCAAATCTACGCTTCTTCTTTTCGTGACCATTTCCACCAACCTCTTTAGTTGTAAGTGGGTTTACGCGACGCAAATGGGAATAAATTTGCCGAGAGGTTCAAGAGGCAGGTGGATCGTCATTCAGAGCGTCTCTGTTCTTCAAAAAGTCTTTCCTATTCCTCCGCATTGGATGATCTTCAGGAAGAAATCTCCGGTGACAATCGAACCAACACGTCTTTTTTCCATTCGGCAAATAAAAAGACTGTGTATCTTCCATGCAAATAGGACATGCCAATTTTCCCTGGGTAGTCCATCCTGATAACTTGGCATAAGCAGGAAAATCGCTAATCGTCCACAGTAGCACGGCTCTCAGATTAAAATTTTGATTCAAGGACACATCAAATGCATCGATTCCAGTGCACCACAACTCTTTCAACTCATCTATAAGAGGACGGAGGAAGATATCGAGACTACCCCGCGGATGATTTGGCCCAACATTCAGAATTGTGAGAAACATGTACTCTTCATTCATGCACATACCAGGGGGTAAATTATATGGAGTCAAGATCACAGGCCACAACGAATGGTTACGAGACATTCCAAAAGGATTGAACCCATCGGTACATAATCCAAGATACACATTCCGAGGTTCCTCGGCGAAACTGGTATGTTGAGCTTGAAAATATTTCCACTCCACCGCATCCGACGGGTGAGACATCTCATCATCGTCCTTCGCTTTGTGCTCGGCATGCCATCTCATTGCCGCTGCAGTCTTCTCGCTCTGATACATTCTCTTCAATCTGTCACCAATAGGTAGATACCACATACGACTATATGGTACATATGTTCTACTGTCCTTCTCTTTAGGCCTCCATCTTGGATGATTACAATGCAAACACTTTTCTTCCCCTTCGTCCTCTTTCCAGTAGATCATACAATTATTGACACAAACATCAATTTTAATAGATGGGAGGCCTAAATTGCGCATCAATTTTTTTGTCTCGTAATTTGAAGGGGTTGCCTTGTTTCCTACTGGTAAAAACTCGGTCATCATATCGCAAATCGAATCCACACCCCTTTCACTGACATTATAATCTACCTTATGTTGTAAAACCCGAGCAGCTAAGGATAACTGCGACTGACCTTCACGACAACCATCATACAATGGATTTTTCGCTCCTTCTAACAAGTCGTAGAATTTTTTTGAATGATTTTGTACTGGTTCATCCTGATAATTACTACCATCTTGATGATAATAGTTATCGAAACTCACGTTATCACGAAACGCATCGTTCACCATATGCACATATGGATCCTCTACTACATTTCCCACATATTGCGGACCAACATAACTCGTTCCTATATCTACTTCTTCTCCATGCTTATCCCAAACATAGTAACCCGGCATAAATCCGTAGGTAAACAAATGACTCCAAATTTTAGAACCCGCTAAGAAATTTCCGTTCATGCACACACTACAAGGGCAGTAAAACTTACCCTTATTGCTCTGCGCTAAGGGTTGACTACCAGCAAATGTCATGAATTGCTCCACCCCCAATTTGAACTCCTCCGAAAAATTCCCCGTGGCTTCATCAATCCGATTATACATCCAATCCCGAGAATGATTAGAATTGAGCCTACCAGCCATTCTTCACACTTACTTCAAACGTTAGAATCATAAACCAAACCGGAATAAGGCGATTTCTATTTTTGTAGATAAGAGGAATAAGTTATGGTGAATGACCAGAAGAAAGCGTAAAACTTTCTTTTAATATGAAATTTTGTGACTATTTGGCGACTACTTCGCGACTATTTAGCGACTAATACTAATAGTCGCCTTAAATCGGTACACCTACCGTAACCCGATTAACACGTGCTTTTGTACCGGTTTTTAACGACTAATAGGTGACTAACTTGAGACCCGCCGCAAGAGTCATCTAACAGTCGTTAATTTTGCGTCTAATTAGCGACTATTTTCCCAGATTACCATATAGTCGTTTATTAGTCGTCAATTAGCTACCATTTTAGCGACTATTTGGTTTAGTCCCTATTTTGCGACTAATCATCGACTATTTGTCATTAGTCGCAGACTAGTTGTTAATTAGTCGCTAAATAGTCGCCTTTTTAGCGACTATAATTTTAGTCACATCCTGTAGTCGCCAAATCTCTGTTTTGGTGTAGTGTTTTTCTATAGAATATGGTCTTAAGCAATGTTAAGTAAGACTAGGGTCACAATGTTAATAACTTAATATTGCATTAATACAGACATATCTGTTGATTCCGGAATTATAAAGCTTTTGGTTTTATTTAATTTTAAGCTTATGATCATATGCTTTCAGAATCTTACAACACATTTTTCGTAGTATTAAATCGATGTTTACGTTACTTAAACGAAGCTAACAAATTACAAATATGCAGGGCATCTCAAAGTTGGACTCATCCACTACAAAAAAACATTCACTTTTCCGACAGAATTTTTGGTCCGTCGGAATTCCGTCGGCCAATTCCGACGAATTACCGACGTTCTACCGACCAAAATGAATCCGTCGGAAGTCCGTCAAATTATTCCGACGGAAAGCCACACTGTCGGGTTTCCGTTGGGAAACCATCGGAAATTACCGACGGAATACAGACGGCAATGATCTGTCGTTATTTTCCGACGGCATTGCGACGGATTACCGACGGACTTTCGACTTTCTGATGTCGGCAAAGTTTGATTGGTCACCGTGTACGGACGTCTTTCCGACGGACAAAATCCGTTGGAATTAGTGACGGATATCCGACGGTGTCCGATGTCGGCACAGTTTGAGTGGTTACCATATCATCTGCGGTGGCCGATGGGATTGGTGGGGTGTTATGTCGGAGGTATTGACGGATTTCTGACGGTTTCCGATGTACATATATAAGTTTGCACAATTCTTCATTCCATCAGAACAAAAATTCATAAACTTCGAAAAAACATTTTAAAGATAAGTTCATATTTTCGGGCATGGATGGACGAGCCAATGATGGATGTGGGCTCAGACTTATTAAGGAACGAGTACGCTCAAGGTATATGCAAGTTCATGAATTTACCCAGTAATGTAGATGCAGCAAAAAAAGGTCAGGATATCAAATGTCCTTGTTCTAATTGCTGTAATAGAATTAGTGTTGCGGTTCATAATGTTTGGACTCACTTATATTGATATGGTTTTAGGCCGGGATATAAGGTTTGGTTTTTACATGGAGAAAGCAATTATGAATATGGTAGTACTAGTAGCAATGAACCTTATTTTCCGGATAGCGTAGGGGAGCCTACACCGGAAGTAGATGTTGGGGTAAGTACGGTTGCGATGGTTAACGATGCGTTTAGAGAGAATTTGCAGTCGGGTGGGTATGAGGGTGATAGGGTTGAAGAACCTAATTTAGAATCTCAAAGGTTTTTTGATATGTTAGACGCATCAAAGCAACCACTATACAACGGTTGTAGGGAAGGTCATTCACCGCTATCTTCTGCTAGTAGGATGATGAACCTGAAAACTGATTATAATTTGTCCGAAGAATGTGTTGATGCATTTTCCGAGTTCGTGAAAGATGTTTTGCTCGAAGATAATCTGGCCCCCGGATCATACTACGAGGTCCAAAAACTTGTTGCCGGTCTTGGTTTGCCCTACCAGGTTATAGATGTGTGCATCGACAACTGTATGATATACTGGAGAGAAGACGAGAACCGAAATAAATATAAATTTTGCCAGAAACCACGGTTCCAGGACACAAGTGGCAGGGTGAAGATTCCATTCAAACGGATGTGGTATTTACCCTTACCGGAGAGGTTGAAGAGGCTGTATGAATCCGACCGCACAGCTAAGGCTATGAGGTGGCGTGCAGAGCATAATCAAGATGGAGATATCACGCATCCTTCTGACGCAGAAGCGTGGAAGCACTTTTAATCCGTATATCCGGATTTTGCATATGAACCACGTAATGTATACATAGGCTTATCCACTGATGGTTTCAACCCCTTTGGAAAGCATGGAAGACAATATTCATTGTGGCCGGTCATCGTAACACCTTACAAGTTGCCTCCATCTATGTGCATGCGGCGAGAGTTCCTGTTTCTCTCAATTCTAGTTCCCGGGCCAGATCATCCAGACAGTCACTCGATATATTCCTCCAACCATTGATCTGTGTGTTGCAGATGTTGTGGGAGCATGGTGTTGAGGCATTTGATGTTTCAGTCCAGCAGAATTTCAACATGCGTGCGGTTCTTATGTGGACCATAAGCGATTTTCCAGCATACGGTATGTTATCTGGATGGACAACGCATGGAAGATTGGCTTGTCCTTATTTCCAAGACAATACTACAACATTCCAATTGCAGCACGGAAGGAAGACTTCATGGTTTGATTGTCATAGGTGTTTTTTACCGGCAAATCATCCATATCGTCGGTCGAAAAGGCATTTTAAGAAGAATTTACAAGTGTTATATGGTCCACCACCTGAGATAGATGGTCGCAGCATATTGGAACAGTTACATGATTTTGGTGCAGAGCGAACTCCTGAATGTGGGGGTAATGGCCATCACCCCGACGACGGTTGTGGGGAATATCACAATTGGCACAAGAAAAGTATTTTCTGGGATTTGCCTTACTGGATAGACCATCTATTGCGGCATAATGCAGATGTCATGCATGTTAAAAAGAATTTCTTTGACAACATCATGAACACCATACTAAACGTCCCAAGAAAGACCAAAGACAATTGGAAGTCTAGATTCGACTTGTCATTGATTTGTTCGAGGCCATCTCTTCATGTTTTGGCTAATGGTAGATTGCCGATGCCTGCGTACCAGTTAGACGCTGGGCAGAAAGAAGTATTTTTTGAATGGTTCAAAAAATTTGTAAAATTTCCAGACGGCTACACATCTAATCTACGTAATTGCGTGGATTCGACGGAAGGGAAGTTTATAGGAATGAAGAGTCATGATTGTCATGTCGTGATGCAGCATCTTCTTCTATTTGTTTTTGCATATCTTCCTCCAGAACCTATCCACCAAGCAATTGGAGGTATATTTCTTACTCCCATTAGTTTCTTATTACCATAATATTACTATATATGTACTAACTTGTTCAATTTTCGTTTATAGGAGTTGGTGCATTCTTCCGAGATTTATGTTCAAGAACGCTTACCGTCCACGGGATACATAACTTGGAGGCCAATATCCCGGTTCTCCTTTGTAATCTTGAGAAGATATTTCCACCGTCTTTTTTTGACGTTATGGAACATCTTCTTATTCACCTCCCACAAGAAGCAACCTTAGGAGGCCCTGTTCAATACCGATGGATGTATCCGTTCAAGCGTTACATGTTCCACCTGAAGAAAAAGGTTAAAAATTTGAGCAAGGTTGAGGGATCTATTGTCGCACAAAGCCTAAACGAGGAAGTCTCACACTTTGCCGAATATTACTTTCCATCGGAAGTTCGTACTAAGGCGAGACGTCCTGCCCGACATGATGATAGAGGTGAGAAAGCAGTCTATCCCGTGGTTGTTCCTGAGTTGTTTGCCCAAGGTTGTCGAGCAAGTGGAAAAGGAAAGAAACGCAAACTATCACCACAAGAGGTCACACATTTGCATACGTATATCCTTAGAAACTGTGACGAAATTTTGGAGTACGAAAGGTATATTAGTTATTATACTAAATTTATGGAATTATTTGCCTTCATCTACTAACGACTGTTATGTTACAGGATTTACATGTCTCTCGCACATGATTACCATTCTGATAAGACAGATGCCGAACTTGTTGTCTTGAAAGATGAAGAATTTCCATAGTGGTTGAAATGTTATGTAAGTTTAATATAATTACTTACTCTTACTTTTCTATGTTTTCACGTTCATATGTTACTTATATCTTACTTATATCATTTTTAGGCTTCCGAAAGTATAACAAGTGGTTAATCACTCCCGACATGGTTAGTGGAGTTTGTTCATGGTTTACGCAGCACTGCGACTTCATATCCCAAGTTTTGCACTAGGGGATATTCGTTCACGATCCGTGAGGAAGGACGTCAAATGTCAACTTCAGACTATGGTATTTCGGCGCAATCCGGTGATACCATGTACTATGGGATTTAAAACAAAATCTTGGAAATCCACTATCCAGGAATGTTGGACTTGAGGTGCATTGTGTTTATGTGCAATTGATATGACCCATCCAATGGTCGAGGGGTTCGAGTTGACCCTCTTGGTGTTATTTTGATAAATTCAAGCCGGAAACTACAGTATTACGATCCATTTATCCTTGCGTCTCAAGCAGACCAGGTATCAATACATTAATATGTTTACCTATGTACTCATAGTTAAGGTTTCTTATTCATGTATATTAACAATATTCACTAATTATTAATAGGTTTGCTACATTCCATATCCTCGAGTTGCCTACCGTACAGATCCGTGGATCACAATAACTCCAATAAACCCGAGAGGAAAAATCTATGGAGTTCTAGAACATGATGCTCTACAACCATTGAGAAGTGTACAAATGTCACCTGTTGAGGAGATGGATAACATTGACCTTGTCGTTGATGTCACACATGTCGGGGATGATCTAGTGCATTCGGACGAAGAGGAAACACGTGGAGAATTTGACGACGATTCAGACTCCATCCCTAGTGAAGGTTCCTCCGGAGATTTAGAATAATAATTTGTGAATAAATGTTTGCTTATTCATGTTGTTCTCTCACATTTGTGTGTTCCCTATAATATTTTTCATTTCATTAACAAAATCGACTGTGGAAGACAATCTGAGTATTACAACAGACAAATAAAAAACAAATAAAGGAAGCTTAATCATTTCAGCTGTGGACAAATCTTGTATATCATATTATTTAATAGTATATATATAGTCATGTTCGATGACTAATTAACGATAAATATTGGTATTGCAACTCCAATAAAACATTACATTTAATGAAACATAAAATTTAAAACACATTCTTAAACAGGTACATTAGAGACTTGCAAATATTTAACATACAACGGTTATGGTACAAGTACATAATAAACTCCTCATTTTACAATCATATGTCGGTTTCCACTCCGAACTTACCATTTGTTAGAACCATTTAGTGATGTTCTTTCCTTTTTTTTCTTTTGTGGAGAATCTACAAATCCGTCGCACAATTCGCTTTTGATTGCATCAACATCTAGATTTATGTTTGGCTTGTCTGGGCTTTGGGCGAATTCGAAATCATAGTAATGATCCTTTGGTGGAGAATCTATAAATCCGTCGCACAATTCACTTTTGATTGCATCAACATCTAAATTTAAGTTTGGCTTTTCTGGGCTTTGGGCGAATTCATAACCATAGTACTGATCCTTACATACGTTTGAAGTACTTGCACCGTAAGTATCTGACTTTTCCATCAATTGACATGGTTGTTCGGCTTCGATAACCTGCTTATGATCAGGACATTGTGGCTGCTTATCGTAAATGTGATGGATGTTTGGCAAGCACTGGCTGTCAGGCACTATTGTCGATGTAGAATCTACATTATAGATTGGTGAGGACGTATCAAATTCCCACGAGTAAGTGGGAATTTCTTGGGTGAATTCGTAGCAATGAGATTCGGTTTCCCACGAGTATTTTGGAACATGAAAAAAATGAGCCACGGCTGTTGTTTTTGAGTCTTCATTAGGAGAGGTAGAAGACATTTTTCTGTAATTGGGAGGTGTAGAACATAAACACTCCATCAAGAGTATTTATAGTAGAAGTTATATGTCTAAACCGTCGGTATTCCGTTGGTATACCGTCGCCGTTTCCGACGGCATACCGACAAAATTCAGACAACACGATGTCGGCAAAGTGGGTATGGACGGATTTCCGACACACGTAATCCGTCGGAAGTAGTGATGGATTTCCGACGTCATTCAGACGGAATCCGATGTCGCCATAGTTTCGGTGGTTAATAAAGCGTCTGCAGTGGCCGATGGGATTGGTGGGGTGATATGTCGGATGTTTTGATGGAATTCCGACGGATTTCTGACGAAAATCAGTTTTATATAAGCCTCACATCTCTGCATTCCTTCACTAAATAATTCCAACACAAAATCATAACACAAAAATATACAACTGCGAAATGGCAAACAAAGATCTATGGAATTACTATATGCAAAACCGAGGCACCGGTCAAAACCCTCCAAACCCAACCCTTGATCCTTCAAGCCCTCCTTACGATAACTTAAATGTTACTGATGCTCATCCGACAATTCCACTCCACCCAACTCAACGATCTCAGAATCAAACGCCCGAAATACCGGGACCTGCCCAAGTCGTAAGGCGAGGACTGTTTCGCAAGAGGGCTCATGATGCAAAGGTGTTACGAGGTGAAAGTTCTCAGACAAGCCCAACACAAGATTTTATTTGTGAGGTCATTAATGAGGCACCACAAGCCGACTAGGATTTTAGTAGTCCTCGGTGGACTTCTACTATCGATTACATAATCCGTGAAAGTATATATATATAATTACCGCTTTTACTTTTCCAATAATTTTTGTAGCTGAGAAATACAAAATCTATCATTCATAAATGTAGGTTCTTATCACAATAGGAGCACACAATTCTGGACCCAGGTTGCAGAAATTCAATCCCCGCGTTCACAATTTGTGAAAAAGAAGAAAGTTTACGTTTTCGTCCAATTTTATTAACATTTAGAGAAACAATTTATCTGACAACTATATTCTATTTCATTATCAGATTGTGGTTATGGTCTCTAGTTTGACCCCCAATGACTAGGGAGATATGCTAGTAACCTTAAAAGATCCTTCGGGAAAAATCGAGGGAACCATGGACCATAACATCTTTAGGAATGACGAGTATAGACTCACGACTGGTGTAGGTGCGGTGGTCATCCTGAAGAATGTTACCGTTTGCCGTTTTGATAGGAACCCAAAGTACCTGAACATCACAGAGCGGAACATTGTTAAGGTAGATACACCATACGTTTATAAATATTTATGGGAATGCTTAACTAAGTTCATTTTTCAAACAGATAATCGGTGCTAATTCGATGATTGCTGAATACCAACCAATGGAAGTATCTACCATCGAGGAGGAAGATGGAGGAACTACTGTGTACGAATATGAAACAGTTCCAGACTCCGATGAAGAATAAACATCCAACTCGTCCATGATTAAGAATAATTTTATGATTATAGCTTTATGTTGCTTTTATGTTAAATAATTTCCTAGTATCTATTGTACGATCGTATAATGTTGTCATGCGTAATATTTCCTATTTTGCTATTTAAAGTCATATTGTATGTGTAATGTAAGATTTATGAAAACCAAGGCAACATAGATAGAACTTGTGGGATACACGGGCTTGGCGCTTCGATTGACAGGACGATTGAAGGCAATTTTGATTTGGTGACTTTTTACTATATAGTTAAAAGTCAACAAATCAAAATTGCCTTCGATCGTTCTGCCAATCAAAGAGCCAAGCCCGGGAATCCCACAAGTTCTATATATGTTGTCTTGGTTTTCATAAATTTCTAACTCGTTCACATTGTGGACGGAATTTTATTTTTAGTATTTATTACCGCGGAAAAAATTTAATCTATGTAAGAAAAATAAACAGCCGTCGGTCTCCCGTTTGGATTTCCGACGGATGTGTATTTTTATTAAATAATTTTTTAATAGGCGGAAATAAATACAAGAAATAATTCTCCGTCGCAAATCCGTCGGAAATTACGACGGCGGTACGACGGATATTTAAATTTATTGTATATATTAATCCAGAAATTTAATAAAAGATATTAAAAACAATTGCCGTCAGAACGTCAAAATTGCCGACGGATCTCCGACGGAAAACCCTAATTTGACATGCTGCCAAACAACTTCGTGATCATCATCAAAGCGGGAAAATTGGTCGGAAATTCCGTCGGAGTTTTTGGAGTCCGTCGGAATTCCGTCTGAATTCCGTCGGCCACTCTATTAAATCCACAGTCTTCGTCTTCCCTGCAGACAAAACTGAAAAGTTTATTTTTTCTCCAAATTTCC
This sequence comes from Draba incana, assembly GCA_963576765.1. NCBI lineage: Eukaryota > Viridiplantae > Streptophyta > Magnoliopsida > Brassicales > Brassicaceae > Draba > Draba incana. The sequence goes on from OY755207.1 coordinate 9,469,550, forward strand.
TCCGTTTCGCCGCCGTTTATCCGCCGAATTGCCGCCGTTGTAGCCGCTAATCAGATGTTTGTTGCTCAATTCTCACAATCCTTCCCCCAAATCAGTTGCCAATGTAAGTTTTACATAATTTTTTAGAGTTGTTGCGAAATTGTTCTTGAATTTGTAGGTTAGTAAATTGGGATTGGTTAAATGTGGAATTACAAAGATTGTTCAACATGGTTTTGTTATTGCTTATGAGAATTTTAGTAAATTAGGTATTAACAAATTTAGGAATTAAGCAATTTAGGGTTCATGAGGATGTAGAAATTTATGAAATTAGGTTTGTAGATAATTTTCTGAATTTAGGAATTTTGGGGAATTTAAGGATTTAGAGATTAAGAGATTTAGGCATTTTGATAATTTTAGGAATTTACCAATTTAGGGATTTTTAGATAATGCAAATGTTATAAATATTTCCAATTTTAAGATTAAGATTTTCATAAATTTTTGTGATTTTTAGGGATTTTTGAAAATTTATTCTATTATTAATCTTTAAAATTTTTGATTTTTTAAAATCCTAAATAGAAAATTTTAAGAAAATCATTTCAAATCCTTAAAATTAAAAACTTTTATAACATTTATAAAACATTTTAAACCTTTAAAATTTTAAAACTACTCTATAAATTTGTTTTTAAATTTTTTTCAAATTATAAATATCAATTTCCCAACAAAACCTAAATCCATAAACTTCGGTTTCTGAATATACAATATACAAAAAAGCCCTAATTACTTAAATTACAAAATGCCAATTTCCCTAAATCACTAAGTCCCTAAATCCCAAAACCACATTATCCCAAATTCAATAAATTTATTTATAACAAAAATCTCAAATTCCCAGCAATCCCTAAACCCCTAAATCCCTAAGTCCCTAAATAACAAAATCTCCGAAAACTAAATTCCTTAAATCTCAAAATTCCAAAAAAACCCAAATTCCCAATATCCTTAAATCTAAAATCCTAAATTTCCAAATAACTAAATCCCAAAATCTCAAAATTCCAAATTCCTATAAATTCTAAATTCCATAAATCCCAAAATCTCAAAATCTTAGAATTTTGGAAATCGTAGGGACTATCCGCGATATCATCACTCTAGGACTTCCAGTACAGGAGGTCGGAGTGCGAGTCAGACGCATATCCCCGACAGTAATCTCGGATTAGAGACCCCACACATGTCTCAGCCCATGGGTACAACCGCCTCAGCTCCCACGGTCATGAGGATCGAGGAGTTTGTGTCGCAACCCGGACGTGATAGGTTGACTCGTCTAGATCCAAACATGCCACCTAACACGACCTGGTAAGTCTTATTTAAATATGTACTGGATTAAATTAATTTATTAAAATATTTAACTAAATATTATAATAGGTTCCAATACTCGGGAAACGGGATTACGAGTTCTATCAATGCAATGATGAATTGCTTGGTAACTAAACCGTATCCCACATACAGTGATATGCCAGTGGAGGACCGGGACACTTGGTTCCGGCAATTTGCGGTATGATTTTATTTTCTAATTTTAAAATATATTTCTTATATGACTCACATTTTAATTACTAATGCGGGAATGTGGTTTTTTCAGCAAGAATTTACGTGGGACCCACCGCTCACTCCGTTGGTCCTTAAGAAATTCGACGAAAAGGCTGGGAGGAAGTACTCGTTGAAGATGAACGAGTGGAAGGAGTCGTGGTACAAATACGGGAAGGTGCCTCGGGTTTTGAAACAAAAAGAAACATTATGGGCTGGACTTCTTGCACATTGGGAATGGGAGGAAACTCGGGCGACCTCAGAGAAAAACTCAACTAACAGCAATAGCAACCGGAAGGGGAAGGGACCGGTGACCCACAACCTTGGTGCAACGGGCAAGGCGTCAGTTGCTGATAAAATGGTAAATTTTTAAATAATTAAAAAAATTTTAAATTCGCTAACGAAATTGTATATGTTAAAAGTTTCAGGAGACCGGTGTGCTTCCATCGCATCTTGATTTGATCAAAGTTGCGCACACCAACAAGAAGACCGGAGAAATTCAAGATCCGATTGCTCGTGAAATCGTGGAGAGAGTGGAGAGGCTCGGGGAGCAGTACCTCCAATCGCAACCGATCAAGGAAGGAACTCTGCCGCCCACCGAAGTTCCAGTCGAGAAGATGAACGAGTTCACCTACGAGGTTAGTAACCGTGTCACATTTAAACAAATTTCAAAATACCTTTTAATAGAACTAAGTTATAAGATTGAATTTATTTTTTGTCGTAGGTGACTCCTAAGACCAAAGACCGTGTCTACAGCCTCCCTGAAGATAGTTCCTCGTCCGTTTCGTCGGTTCGATATCACGGTGCTAGCAGTTTGGTGGCAGAAAACCGAGAGCTGACCGAGCGGCTTAGGGCAGTGGAGGAACGGTGTGCGAAAGAGAAGGCGGAGGCCGACGAACGATTTCGAGCGATGGAACAGAAGCTGAACGATTTCTTCAGTAGCCATAGGCCGCAGTAGTCCTTTTTATGTTTTAAACTTTTATGTAAAACTTTAAAATACTTTCAAAACAATTTTAATTTAATCAGTTTTTATTTTTTATTTTTAATTTATTTTTAAATTTTTTATTATATTATATTTAAATTTAATTATTTAATTAATTTTAATTTTTTTATAAAAATTAATAATTCCTTCGGAATTCTATACCGTCGGAAATCCGTCGGAATCCTTGCCCGTCGTAATTCCGTCAGTTCCATTGTCCCTCGGTATTCCGTCGGAACTTCGAGTTCGTCGGAAATCCGTCGGAAAGAGACGGATTTCCGATTCCGTCGGAATACCGTCGCCGATTGTACTTCCGACGTTATAACGACGAAAGGTCGACGGAATCCGGATATCTTTTTTCCGTCGGAGATCCGTCACTAATGATCGTCGGATTTCCGACGGATTTTAATTTCCGACGAGATAGAAACGACGGACCAAAACCGTCGGAATTCTGTCGGAAACGGGTCTATTCCGACGAAATTCTGACGGCTTTGGCCGTCGGAATACCACATGTTTTTTTGTAGTGATCATCCGTTTCATAACCGCATTTTTCATCCATTTCAACAATGTAATTAGCTAGATATCCATTAAAATATAGGCATTCCACCAAATACTTAATTAATCCGCTCATAAAATAATAAACAATTTATTACATAATAGTTTTTCATCTGGCACTTGTTTCAAAAGACAACCTTGTACTCATCTTTTATCCCGTGGTAAGTGCACTCGAGCCCTAACGTATCCGCCAAGATTCTTTGAACATGGTTCGCGACATTCCCGGAGGAGCACGTTGCCTCTACCGGAAACTGGTTTAAAAACGTAAGCTTGGAAACCAGTCTCGGATTCATGAATAAGAAGATCAAGTTCAGAACATCCCAACTTCTTGCACGGTGTTGAAAGAATTCAACTCTACAGTTCATCGCCACAGGCACAATCCTGTCCGTTAACTCTGCGAACAATGCGCTAAATTAACCTGTATTGTCGATAACAAGATTTCATCATTATGATATGGTTAACGTGTATGAAGAGTTGGTCCCGAGTTTCTTTACTAACCTGAGCAACAACAAAATTGATAACAAATGGTTCCTTCGGGGCAGATCACTAGATTTCCTTTGGACAGCGCTTGCTTCATCTTTTCAGCATCGACATCACGGATTCTTGTAAACCGAACGGTGGAGACTGGACTCATGATATCGTACAACCTCGAGAGACCGTGTATCATAACTACAGGGATGTTGCGTCCGAGCACATACGATATCACAACCCCGTCTATCATAGTTTTATGATTACATACAAAGAGTAAGCCACTAGAATTTCCACGCGGAGGGTTGCTTTGCAACCTGATATTCCAATAATGTAAGGTATGAACCACATTGGGAGGATGGACCCCCCAAGGATCCTGATGGTAGCAAGAAGGACTCCAAATGGGATCCAAAGGAGGATGAGTAGAGCTGTGGCTGGTGTTGGTCGCTTCACGAGCCGTCCGTCATGGAAGATGACCGGCTTGGGCGGTTGCATATATATCAAGTTGTTGGTCGTCATTTGTTGGAGCTGGCGCATGAACATGCCTCTATCATATTATACAATATAGAATTAAAATAAGAATTCATCAGTTTATATACTCCATGTTCAATGGAGACACTTTGGGTGGGTGTCTAAACTTTTTTTTTCATTAAATCTAATTAAATTAAAGTTATATTTTAGACACTTTGGAGTCTAATGTCCAAAAAGTGTCCTAAATAAGACATTTTTGGACATTAGATCCCAAAGTGTCTAAAAGTAATTTTAATTTAATTAAAAAAAGTTTAGACACACACCCAAAGTCTCTCCATTGAACATGCTCTCGTACATTCAAAGTTGTTGAACTAATTACCTCACATAACGATAAGAAAGTTGTAGAAACGGTCACGGCCGGTCTCCCAAGACCTAGATTAGGCCTCCGACTACCAAACAAATTAGCGACATGGCTCATAATGGATTTATCGATATCGGTTTCACGAATCAAACCAGTGACGAAACCGAACATGTTCACGATCAGTTCCGTACCGATGATGTAATCGGCTCTAAGATGCTCCGTTGCAAACCTCTCCAACATGACCCGAGGCATCCTCGTCACCACGACCCTTTTCTTGCATGAGCTGAAAACCCTCCATGTATCCATGCTTAAGTCATCCATGTAGAACTTGGGCAAGACGGCTCTAGCCATTGACTCGATTTTTCTTTCGCGGAGACCAACAGTGGCTACGAAAATCATGAGCTTCAGAGTAGCGGGTTTGTCTGGAATCCAGGGTTCACTCCAAATCTTGGTATTAAAACCAGAAAGAATAGTTTTTTGAAGACCTAGTCTGAGTAGGGGTTTTACTACCATAATGCTAGTCCAACCATACGAGGGTGCTCTAGCCTCACGATCTACTATCGGGGATGATTGAGGGTAGTATCATCCACATAGTACCCTCGCAAGGAGAGATGTTGGAAAGTGGATCAATCTCCACAACTGTTTTGCAAGGAGGGCTAGGTTGAACTCGCGAAGATCTCTGGATCCTAGACAGCCTGAGTCTCGAGAAGTGCAGATTTTGTCCCAAGCTATCCAATGTAGGCCTCTACTATTCTGATGGGATCTCCACCAAAAGTTGGATATTGCACTCCTGAGTTTATCTGTGATACCATGAGGGAGTAGAAAGCACGACATAACATATGTCGGAAGGGCTTATGCCACTGATTTTACTAAAACCTCTTTCCCTCCTTTGGAAAGGAATTTAGCTGACCAAGTGTTCATACGGTTGTTAAGACGATCTTGAACATAGGCGAAGACTTTTATCTTAGAGCCACATATTTTTTCTGGTAGACCGAGATACATGCCCATGCCTCCCTCACTAGTAATGCCGATGACCCTCTTGATCTCTCTTTTAATCTGATGGTCAACTCTATTCCCAAAGAATAGAGAAGATTTGTTGGGGTTTAGTTGTTGCCCCGATGCGTCGCCATAGGTTTTGACAATTTTTAAGATCTCTGCACAATGCAGGACGTCTGCTTTGCAGAAAAAGAGACTATCGTCGATAAAGAGAAGGTGGGAAACTCTTGGGCTTGCTTGAGCAATTCGTAGTCGTGTAATGCGAGATTCTTCCTCTGCCCCTTTGAGCAAGGAGATGAGAGCTTCCGTGCATAGTATGAATAAAAATGGGGATAGGGGGTTTCCTTGTCTAATTCCCCTGGTAGGTTTAATTCTCCCTTTTGGCACTCCATTTATCAAAACTTGATACGTTACTGATGATATGCAGAACATAAGCCAAATGACCCATTTTTCTGAAAAAACCCAATTTTCTCATAATGGCTTCTAATAAACGCCATTCTACCCGATCGTAAGCTTTACTCATATCGGTTTTCATAGCCATGAAAGTGTATCTGCAGCTGTTGTTGGTCCTAAGTACATGAAAGTTCTCTTGAGCGAGTAAGATATTATCCGTTATTTGACGTCTAGCAATAAAGGCCGATTGTGTCTCCGAAATTAGGTTCGGGAGGGTCTTTTTTAGTCGTTTACATAGGATCTTGGACATGATTTTATAGCTGACGTTGCACAAACTGATCGGCCTAAATTCTGTCATCGCTCGCGGTCTGTTTATTTTTGGAATAAGACAGATGTTCGTTTGATTCAGGCTTGGATCAAAAGATCCGGAGTTGAAGAAGTCTTTCACTGATTTTGTAATATCTTGGCCCACTACTTGCCAGAATTTCTGATAGAATCGACTTGTCATACCGTCAGGTCCTGGGGTCTTGTCTGGATTTATGTTGAACAAAACTTCTTTTATTTCGGCTTTCGTCGGATCAATAGTGAGATGTACGTTGTCATCTTCTGAGACTTTCTTGGTAACATACCGGAGTGAATCATCTAAGTTTTGAGGTTCTGAAGCGGTAAAGAGTGTCTCAAAATAATTTGTTGCGACTTTTGCAACCCCCCTTTCACTCTCAACCCAATGACCATTTTTATCTTTTAAGCAGATGATACGGTTTTAGGCTCTCTTCTGTTTTGTGGTGGCATGGAAGAAGCTTGTATTTCTATCCCCGTGGCAGTCCCAAGTGACTTTACTTTTGGAGTGCCAATATATTTCTTTTTCTCGAAAGGCGTGGAGGAGTTTTCTTCGGATTTCTTCCACCTCCTCTAGTGTGGAATTGTCATCATCGTTAGCGCGGTCTAATTGGTCTTTAAGCTTCTCAATAAGTTTGGCTGAATTAGTGACAGTCGATTTCTTCCATCTCGATATATGTGATCGACATGAGACTAATCTCTGATGGAAATCCCTACGTGGGATTCCATTTGAGGTGCCCCATCTTGTAGTCATAGTTTCTTTAAAATCGGGTTTCCCGATCCATCTTTTGTCGAAGCGGAAGTTTTTCCGCTTATATGGCATCGTGGATCGGACTCTAGCTAGTATTGGTCTATGATCAGAACCCCATAGTTTTTGATACTTCACCATGGTGTGGGAGAAGAGCGTATGCCATTCTTCATTTCCAATAGCACGATCTTGACTACATTTTACTTTAGTTCTTACATTACCGATTTTTCGCCGTCCTACCCACGAAAGTGGGTTTCCGGTGTGTGGGAAATCAATTATTCCACAATTATCCAACATGGTTCGAAATGGAGTAAATGAGGATTCTGGTCGACTTCGTTCACCTCGTTTTTTATGATTTCCGGTGATTCCATTAAAATCAGCGATCATGAGCCAAGTATTTTGCGGATTTAGACTTATTCTCGTGAGGCGTTCCCACACGCGTTCTCGATATTCTACTACCGGATCGCCATACACAAAGGTCATAAAAATTTTATGTCCTTCAAAGGTAGATTCTATATCTATCATTCGATTGTCCGAATAAGAAATAATAACCGTAGGATCATTCATATAAAAAAGGGCAAGCCCACCGCTTTTGTCTCTCGGCTCAACGGTAAAAACATGATCATAACCGAATTCAACTTGCAAATCTTGCAGAAAATGCCTATTGTTTTTTTGTTTCTGATAAAAATAAAATGCTAGGTTGGGTGTTTCCTCCACGATAAAGTTCCCGAAGATGATCTTTCGTCAAGTCGGCTCCGGCGTCTTGACAGTTCTAAGCGAGTACATTCATGGAGCTAAGTTGGGTGTTTCCTCCAAGGCCCTGGGCTTGAAACACGCATCTGTTCTGCTGGTGTTATTTTTGGCTTGATTTTTCGTGATGGGCTCTGTTTTGGTCCATTCTTCTTGGGCTTAATCTTGGCCTTTGGTGATGCACGTTGAATCATCTTGTTTTTCACGCCGAAACCGACCAGCGGTGGATGAGATTGGGTCTTCTTCTTCGCCGGCGCCGGAGACATAGATTGCGGGTTGTTGATTGGTATCTGCAAGGTTGGAGAATTTCCTGGGTTTATCCCAGAGTTTGGGCCGATCTGAGCATTGGAGATCGAATTTTCATGCTGACCTCCTTCCTCCAGTTGAAGTTTGTCCCCCGTCTTCATCACCTGGTTTGGAGATTCCGTTAAGGGGTTTGATGGGATTAAAGGTGGTTGTTCTTCATAGAGTAAATCGTATCCAAGCAGATCTTCATTGTTGAGAAGCTCTTCCATGTATTCATCATCTTTTTCATCCCACTCTCCATCGATCTCTTCATCTTCTAGGGTGACTCTTTCATTCATTAGGTCATCCAATTCGCTGGTTGCTGCAATTGGGAGAAGATTTCTTTCCGTAGCATTCACAGGTTCCTCAATCACCTCATTAGGGAATGGAAGGTGAGAGCTCACATCTGTGGACTGTTTGTGTTTATTTGCTTCAGATTCTTCTTCCTCTGTGACCATATCATGCCAAGATTTCTTTTTCTCTGCCTTTTGGGAAACGATCTTGACTTGATTTACTTTCTCCATTCTTTCAGGTACAGGTGATTTCACAGGAGGTTCACCAAAGTTCAAGCTCTTCTTAGCTGAGCTTCCCAAAAAAAAAACATACATAAATATAAATCCAAGCATAATCATTTTTTTTTTTTGTAGCTAAACTCATAATCTCGAAACAATTGTATACGAATCTTTCTGTATGATCTATATATGTGTGTACGTATCAAATATGCATTGCTATCTATTAATAGAAACAAATTATTATGCATGAATACATAACATTTGAATTCTTAAAGCTGCACAATTTACTCAAGCTGACAATTTCTTCTTGTTGTTTTTACGGCTTCGGCATTTTACAACTCACAGAACATTGGTAATCTTAAACCAAAAAAAAAAAAAAAAAAAAAAAAAAAAAACATTGGTAATCAGGATTTTTATTATTTCATTATGAAGTTAAGATGTTTTACTTCCGTGGATTAAGGGTTACAGAAAAATCGACACACAATTTGTGTATATTGAAAACAAATAATAATGTGCGGTGCGAGAAAGTAAAGAACACATGTACATGACTCGAAGAGTTCAGATTCTCAGTGATAAGAAGACCTTCTGGTCGGAAAATCATTTTTGGAACAACAAAACAAATGGTTTCTTTTATTAGTCGGACCAATAATTTTATCCCATTACCTCAAGAGTCTATAAAGTTTAAACCTATGTTAACGACAGGCATTACCCATCAGAAAGAATCACAACAAAACCAGCCAAAAAGAGTAAACAACCTCTTTGGTTCTTCAAGCCAAAGTCACACCATTTATAGCTCCCTTTCAAGATAAGGGTCACAAGGAGATTTCGATCCGAGATACTCGGAAACATCTGTGACATAAGTCTTCGGCTTCGACGTTGTACGAGTGAGCCACCCGGCGTTTGCCTGCTCCATCTCACTCTCCATTTTTAACCCCTCTTCCTCTTCCAACATTTCGATCCTTCTCTTACCCATATACGTCCTCACAGCTTCAACACCTTCCTTCACCACTTCCTCCGGTGGGACCACAAGCGGGTTCTGGTCCACATTCTGTTTGGTAAGGCTATCGAGTGATTTAGCAAAAAAAAAAAAAAGGCTATCGAGTGTGCCAAAAGTGTCTGGGAGGGCGTGGATTTGGTTGTTGCTTAAGTCAAGTTCTTGGAGGCTTATGAGGTCCCCGAATGCAGACGGGAGATCTCTCAGATCACTGAAGTTACTGCTAAGGTTTAGGTACTCGAGGTTCGTGAGCAACACGAAAGAAACAGGAAGGCCGTGTAATGTTGTATGTCGCGGTTTACAGAAGCAACAATAAATTTTTACTAGGAACTCAGATTGATACTAATTTGATATCACTGGAAAGCTGAGAGCCGGGGCTTTCCAACGGTATGTTGATCGTCTTCTGGGTTTTTGTATAACGACGGGAAATTACCCCGCAAGTTCACTGGTCAATATAACTTCGGGATCGTAACGTAACGGTGATCTTGGATAGTAATTGAATTGTACTCGAAAGCACTTTCCTTAAAGAGTATTTAGACCCTTATCAAAGCCTTGGGTTATACGAAATACCTTGTAGGATAAGACAACCAAAGTTTCCTCTTGTTCTAGGCTAAGACACAAGAGATACAATTGGAGTTTTGTGTTTTGTTTTTGTGTTTTGACCAAAGATAGAAATCTTGTGGTCTTGAAAAATCTCTTCTTCCTCTATGTTTTCTTCTTATGTTTTTGATGCAAATAAACATGGTTTTATAATGGTTTAAAAGTTGTCATACGTTTGCAACCGTACGTTTGTAAATAACCATATAACCGAACATTTGCAATTGTTAGTAAAAGACACCCTTTCACTTAAATCTCCAACATTCCTCCCCCATTTAAGTGTAATCTTTGATTCATAAAATCAACAACACAAAAAACCAAACTCATGCATAAATAAAAATGTCGTAACGATTGAATTTTCATTTTAGTGTTATTACACATTCCAAACGCCCGAGAATCAAGATGTCCTATGGATTGAATCTTTTCAACTCATTTTGGGCACATGAAGATAATACACACAAGAGTTTCTACACAATTCTAAGTGTTTATACTTGACACTATTATAAGCCTTGTGTCCTTATCCGTTCACGAGAGTATACGAAGCAAAGTCCAAACTTCTTGAAGCGGATACACTTCACACTCGTATAGGTAGATCTTTTAGTCATGCACCTGCAACGTGCACTTTTTCAAAAAATCTATTAAGAAGAAAACTTCAACGTAACTTTTTCTTGCAGGTCTAAGCAAATACCTTGGGATGTTATGAAATTAGTGCTTCAATCTCTAATTATAGGCTTTCCACATTGAATTCAACCCCTAATGTCATATTAGAGGGGAATTGGGTATCCTATAATTAAAAATTTAGATGGACTTTAATCCCATCCCTTTAGCTAACTTTGTTACCAAGTCTCTAGCTAATCCCTTTGTCAAATGATCTGCTAAATTTTGTTGAGACCAAACAAACTCTAAAGTAATCACCCCATGAGTGATCAACTCACGTACCGTGCTATGTCTAACGCCCAGGTGTCGCGACTTACCTTATATACTTAGCTTGATATGCTCAAATTAGACCTAGTGCTACTCTCTCAAATTAGACCTAGAGCTACTCTCTCAAATTAAGAGATCAGAAGTAGTACTTTAGGGTCGAATCCACAGGGAATCAATGAAACACAATAGATGAATAGATTCAGATTAAGCTAAGCAAAATAGTGATAATGAGAAAACAAGTAAATTAAAGCAAGCAGTGAACGGTTGTGAAAATCAATAGAGAAACGCTAGGCACAGGGAAATCTCAGGTGAATCAGATATGCAGATGATCAATTGAAGATAGGATTAATGAAGCTCAGTTCCTAAACATGAACATGAATGTAAAACCAATCAGCTGTCGCTGCAAAGATGATCTATGTCTAAATCCTAGAAAGCCAACTGTCGTTGTGAATTCTAACAACCTAAACAAGCATTAATGATCAAGCCCAATTGTTCACAAAACCCTAAACCAAATGTCTTTGCGAAAAGGAATTTTGCTCATCAAAAACTAGTTCAAGGAATCAATAAAACTCTCATTTCTATTAATTAACGTAAGATCAGATTTTAGTTCGCGAGGCTAATATCAGCAATAAGAACAAGTTAAGATGAAGAACTTCTAATGATAAATCCTATGCAATTCATATCAGATCTAGCAAATCATTAAACACCTTTGAATAACCCTAAACCTAACAGGGGAATTACTCAGACATATCGAATGAAGAAAACATGATTTTATTAAAAGATATGTCTAAGAAATCAGTAAAAGTATGCATAAGCCTAAACAATGGCTGTAAAAACGTAGTTATAAGGGTACAAAGTCGGCTAGAAACTTAAAAGTAAACATCTGGAACTTTCAGGCTTCGAACGGACTTCTCTGATAAAGATTTGGGCTTTGACAAACAGGGTGTCGATCGACACCCATAGATGGTGTCGATTGACACCAACTTCAATATCGGGTTCTTTTGCTTCTCAAGTCATCTTGTCGAGCGACACACTTCTTCACGTCGCTCGACAGACTCCAAAACTTCACTCCGACCTTGCATCTTGGCCACTTCATTCCGAAATGCTCTGAAACCTCCAGTAAACATCTTTTAAGCTCTAATCATCCTAGTACCTGTAAAGACTCTAAAACAATATCAAAAACAACAAAAGACTCTAAAACATGGACATATATCATGGCCTAAATAGGGTAAAAACCATGTTATATCACTATAGGCCTTAGCCAAAGTAGCTTGACTATCACAACATATAGAAATAGGTGACACCGGTTTCGGCCACAATGGAATCTCAGAGACTAAATTTCTAAGCTACTCTTCCTTTCTTCCCGGAGCCGCTAACGCCACAAATTCAGATTCCATAGTCGAACTTGTAATACAAGTTTATTTCTTGGAAGCCCATGAAATGACACCTCCCCCAAGTAAGAACACCCAACCACTTGTAGAAGAATGATCTTCTACTTTGATCCAACTCGCATCTGAATATCCTTCTATGACCGAAGGAAATCCACCATAAGATAAACCATAATTTATGGTTCCTTTCAAGTACTTAAGCACACACCTTAAAGCTTGCCAATGGTGGGTACTCGGGTTACTAGTATATCTACTTAACCTTCCTACCGCATAAGCTATATCCGGTCTAGTGCTTGTAACATCCGCGATCCAAAAATGTGATTTCTGGTCGTCGTGTCGAGCGACAAAGGAAATGTATCGATCGACACGAAGGTTTTGTTGGTGTCGATCGACACAGCCCTGTGTATCGCTCGACAAAATCCTAATAGTATTAATCTAATGGAAATTGAGTCCCCGGCAACGGCGCCAAAATTTGATATGCTCAAATTAGACCTAGAGCTACTCTCTCAAATTAGGAGATCAGAAGTAGTACTTTAGGGTCGAATCCACAGGGAATCAATGAAACACAATAGATGAATAGATTCAGATTAAGCTAAGCAAAATAGTGATAATGAGAAAAAAGTAAATTAAAGCAAGCAGTGAACGGTTGTGAAAATCAATAAAGAGAAACGCTAGGCACGGGGAAATCTCAGGTGAATCAGATATGCCGATGATCAATTGAAGATAGGATTACTGAAGCTCAGTTCCTAAACATGAACACGAATGTAAAACCAATCAGCTGTCGCTGCAAAGATTATCTATGTCTAAATCCTAGAAAGCCAACTGTTGTTGTGAATTCTAACAACCTAAACAAGCATTAATGATCAAGCCCAATTGTTCACAAAACCCTAAACCAAATGTTTTTGCGAAAAAGAATTTTGCTCATCAAAAACTAGTTCAAGGAATCAATAAAACTCTCGTTTCTATTAATTACCCTAAGATCAGATTTAAGTTCGCGAGGCTAATATCAGCAATAAGAACAAGTTAAGATAAAGAACTTCTAATGATAAATCCTATGCAATTCAGATCAGATCTAGCAAATCATTAAATACCTTTGAATAACCCTAAACCTAACAGGGGAATTACTCAGACATATCGAGTCTAAGAAATCAGTAAAAGAATGCATAAGCCTAAACAATGGCTGTAAAAACGTATTTATAAGGGTACAAAGTCGGCTAGAAACTTAAAAGTAAACATCTGGAACTTTCGGGCTTCGAACGGACTTCTCTGATAAAGATTTGGGCTTTGACGAACAGGGTGTCGTCGTGTTCTTTTGCTCGACACCAACTCAATCTTCTCTGATCGACACTAACTTCAATATCGGGTTATTTTGCTTCTCAAGTCGTCGTGTCGAGTGACACACTTCTTCACGTCGCTCTACACATACTCCAAAACTTCACTCCGACCTTGCATCTTGGCCACTTCATTCCGAAATGCTCTAAAACCTCCAGTAAACATCTTTTAAGCTCTAATCGTCCTAGTACATGTAAAAACTCTAAAACAATACCAAAAACACCAAAAGACTCTAAAACATGGACTTATATCATGGCCTAAACAGGGTAAAAACCATGTAATATCAACTCCCCCAGACTTAGCCTTTTGCTTGTCCCTAAGCAAAACAGTGTACTCACCCCTTTAGGAACCACATACCTTTGCAAAGTCATCCGGTGATACTTCGATGTTTCCCTAGAGGTATAGCAGTCCTCCATATTGAATCCAAACCCCTTGGAGAAACTCAGACTCTTTAGCTGCAAACCCCTTTAGTCATTTAGGTGCGGTCTCATCGAGGGAATATCGATCGCAAGACTTTATAGATTCTTTCCCTTACTTAAACACTTTTTTGCACTGCTCCCTTTCTCGTTTCCCTTAGTTTATTCTATCCATTTGTATAGTTTCATAGGATTCAGCTTATCACTATGTTTGCTTAGAATAATGCTCATTACTGTTGTTTTTTGTGAGAAGACAGGGTCACGAGGCCTCGCTACTATTGTTTCTTGTGAGAAGACAGGGTCACAAGTATCTTAACGCTTTTCTATCTAAGACTTTGTTCTCAACTTTTCTGATTTTTGATTGGACATTTCTACTTTGTGAAGGGAAAACTAAGGGAGCTTATCCTCACCTTGTTAGTGCTGAAAGAGGAATCAAGTCCCGCGATTACCAACGCCTAAGACGAGAAATTAGAGTTCATTAGGGGCGGGGTCTACAACATTGTTTTTGGCGTTCTCCAGAAGTCTGAACTCGCTCTGTTAAACCGTTCCACTTTCAATTACCCACCTTGCATTGGAAATGGTCCTTGAGTGCTGTTTAAAGCAAGTCTAAAGGAGGTTTTGACTCTAAAAAGTTTAAAATTCACTCAAAAACGCCAAAAGAAAACACAAAAGTCAGCGACTACCTGTCCCCAGTGTTATTAAGCCCGAGATTGGCGAAACAAGATAAACGGGAAATGAAACAAATGAAAATCAAAGGAGAAAGTGGTACCTGGGGGTCGTGTCGAGCGACACGACCCAAGTGTCGATCGACTCTTCTGGATTTGGTCGCGTCGAGCGACTTGGTTACTGCTGTCGATCGACACATGAAATTCTTGGTGTCGAGCAACACTGCTTATGGCGTCGCTCGACACAGTGGTCTGTCACTCATTCTCCTTTGCATTCAAACGCTTATTCTCTTGAAAATCAACACAAAAACGAAAACCAAACATAAAATTGAAAAAGAAAATAAAAATAAAACAAAAGAAATGGTAAGAAAACTCACAATTGGGTTGCCTCCCACTAAGCGCTTGTTTTTAGTCCGTTAGCTTGACAGTTTTGAGGAACTTAGACGTCTGGAGGATCTGCACTCTTCCATGGAAGGATTCCAGGAAAGAGTTTTTGCGTCTTTTGCAGCATCTCTTTAACGACTACATCGCCTTTCTCTTTCAGCTCTGGAGGAACGATAATACGCATTTTCGCAAACAGCTTGGAGGTCCTCTGACGCTTCTTAGGAATCCCTGAAAAATTATAAGAAAAAAAAACAAGACTTGCACGAGAAACTCGAGGCTTGCATGAGCGTGTAACCGCTTTTTCAACTTTAAAATCTTCTTTAATAAAATCAGGAGATTCAGGTTCAGGAAGCGCATACCTTTGCTCTTTGGGAGGATTGTGGGCTGGGATAAGTGGAAGGATCTGCTCAATAACAGATGAAGAACCGGATTGCGACTCCAGGAATGAGTCTTCATCCTCTAAAACTTCCACTTAAAAAGTCTGACCATCTATGGTGGATTTCCTTCTTGTGTTCTCCATGTCAAAATCTATGACAATCTCACCAAGATCCAGTTTGATCTTCCCTTTCCTCATGTCTATCAGAGCACCAGCAGTAGCTAAGAATGACCTTCCCAAGATCAGAGGATCCTCAGGCTCATCATCATACACCAAAACCACAAAATCTGCAAGAATGATGCAATCCTGGATAGTAATCAGAACATCCTCCAGAATTCCTTCTGGAAATCTCCTAGACTGATCTGCTAGCAGCAGAGACATTCTAGTCGCCTTGAACTCTGTCATCCCAAGTCGAACAGTAACTGAAAGAGGCATTAGATTTATTCGAGATCCTAAATCACAAAGAGAATGTGGAAAACTTCCTATAGAGATTGAGCAATTAAGCACGAAGTTTCCTGGATCTGGTAGCTTAACTGGGATTCTACTCTGAATCATTGCACTCACTGCTTTAGATACTACCACTTCCTTCTTCTTCTTTTTAGGAACCGGAACTGTGTTCAGAAGGATTGCTCGGATGTCTCTGGTAAGCAGTGCTCCTTCTTCAGGACTAATCCCATTAGCTGCAAGTCGCTTGACATATCGTCTCAAAGCTGGTGAAAGCTTGACTGTGTCGACCAAAGGCATCTCAATCATGACCTTATCAATCATCTTCTTGCAGATCTCCTCCTCAATCTCTTGCTTGGACCTTCTAGAAGCTCTAGGGAATGCTACCTTGGCCTTATGGACGTTCTCCTCTGCTTGAACCGAAGAATTTGCGATTTCTGCGTAAGTTGGACGTGGTGTCGATCGATACTCGCCTTAGTGTCGATCGACACTAGCTTCTTCTTTGCGATTCGACTCGATTCTCCAAAGGGTGTCGATTGATACATAGAACCAGTATCGATCGACACTTGTGATTCAGTCGCGTCGAGCGACACAATTTCCTCGTCGCTCGACAGAAGTCCTGCAGATTCGAAAATCGCTTCGAATTCGTCGAAATACCCCTCCTCTTCAGTTAGAACGGCATTTCAAGTGTTCCTAGGGTTGGCGTCAGTCTTTGCTGGAAGAAATCCTTCTTGCCTCTTGATAGAACTAGCCGTTTGAGCCACTTGGACGTCGAGCTTCTTGACATGAGCACTTAACGCTTCGAATTTCTCATTCAAGTTTTGATAAACAGCATTTATCTTCCCGTTAAAGCTCACGGTCATCTTATGTTGTCCCTCTAGAAGTTCCTCAAGCATTGCCTCCATCTTGTTGTTCTGTTCTGGAGGATTCTGATACGACGAAGATCCGTAGTTTCTCTGGTAGCTATTGTTGTTCTGAAATGGCTTCGAACCATAGCCTTGCTGGTTGTTGAATTTCTGATATCCAGATCCACCTATGTAGTTCACATCTTCAGGTTCAACCGTCTCAACATCCTGCGCAAAACTAACCATCTTCTTTCCAACAAGAATGCTATGCTTCGAGTCAAGCTTCTTAGTGACTTCTTGATGTATTAGGTTTTTAGCCTAATTCACCCATGGTTTTGTGTTGTTTTTCTTGTCTTTTTGTTTCCTTTTGATGTCTTTTCAGGTCCTACAATGCTTTGGAGCATAATTTGGAGCTGCTGGAGCTCTATGAAGAAAAGGAGAAGAATTGGAGCAAAAAGAAGAGTTTTCACTCTACCGAGCACCTGCTCGCACCAAGACACCAGAACCTAAACCTAATAAAGTTGTGGCTGCCGAGTTCATCTGATGGCCCACACGATCCCCAGGAGTTAATGAGTCAACATCAATCCCTTTTCATTAGGGAGATGATTGATTTTAATCATAAATGAGATTTCTACTTACTTTCCTTCTTTTGCTTAAAAAGATATCTTTTGTTTTTTAATGCTTTTCCTTGTATTTAAAAGAATGACTTCTGAATCAGAAGGAGAATCCTTGTATCACGAAATATTGAGTGGACTTTGAGTTCCTTCTCACGTTTTTAATAAAAGTAATTTGTTCTTCAATTGTTCTTCATCATCCGAATCATCACTTCCACCATTGAAGTCTCTTGTTCATTTCCGAATCATCATCCAATAATCATCTAGAGAAGAATTCTAAACCCCCTTTCATTCTCCATTTTCCATTATGAATTCTTATCTATTGATTGTTGCATTTGATTTGACCATGTCCGAGTAGTTTCATAACTAAGTTGGGGTGATTTCAATGGTGATTTAGGATCTTAGATGGTTGAGCCAAATAGGGTAATCTTATGTCTTCATCTCTAGGAAGTCTTAACGCTTAGGCTAAATTGATCACTTAGTCTATGATCTCTAGGTTTAATCTATTCACCGAAAATGATATAGGTTGCTAGAATTACCATTGATGAGCATTCGGTGGTAACCAAAACGCCATTGATCGTTGCCATCGAGTGTGAACATATCGAACCATTGCATTAAGGCTTGTTTACTTCATTACTAAATCCACTCGGAAGTTTAGGTATTTAGGTTGTAGACAAAGATATTGATACACCGCCGAAAGCGGGGCAATATTACATTCATGTTTGAGTTCTAGACCGTGTTCAATTAAACCCTGAATAGATGCTCAACCTAAGTATCCGAAATCACCAGAGAATCATCTCGGCTTAGTGCTTTTATCATCTGTTTTTAATCCGATTTTTATTCCAAGCACCTGCTCTATTGCATTGAGCACCTGCTCGTTACCATTTCCAACTATTTAATTTATCTTAGCTTTATTTTAGAACCTATAAATTCATAGTGTAACCTTGGTCTCTGTGGATTCGATACCTCTTATACTACTGCTCTTGTCTGTACACTTGCAGTTTATTTTGGGTTAAAACTCGAGACATCAAGTTTTTGGCGCCGTTGCCGGGGACCAATAGCGTTACCTTTGAATTTTGGTTTTATATATAGTCTAAGAATTTTGCTAAATTTTGTTTTTTGTTTATTTTGTTATGTTTCAGGTGTATGACCAGTAGAAGAACGAGGAGAAATCTTAACGAAGATCTAGTTAATTTTATGAACGAAGAACTCGCTCATCTCGAACGTCAGAATCGCCGTCGAGCACCTGCTCGCACCGAACGAGCACCTGCTCGCACAGAAAACATGGCAGATCAGGAAGCTACGAATGCTCAGTTACAGATTTTGAGAGATCAAATCACCCAGTTGCAAAGGCAACAGCCGCGGGGTCAACCAACCATAGGGGATTCGGATAATCCCCATGCGTTTTATCAAAACCGTTCGGCCATCGTCATCCCTACCATTCAGAGACAAGATTATGAGGTCAAGGCTTAGTTGATCTCATTGGTGAAGCAGCATCTGTTTCATGGATTACCCGCTGAAATACCTATGGACCACATTGAGAAGCTTTTGGTGAAGCTTGGGATAGACTCAAGGAGTATAAGAGGGAGTGTCCTCATCACGGTTTCAAGGATGAGCAAATCTTGAACATATTCTACGATGGAGTCGATTGGGATTATCGTAACGCATTGAATGCCGCGAGTAATGGGGACTTTATGACCAAGACGAAGGAAGGTGCATTTGAGCTAATCGAGAACCTTGCCTCAAGCTCCAACAACAAGGCTCCCGAGTACGATAGGACCAAGAAAGTCAATAGTGTTGACTCCCAGAAGATAGATGACTTGACCGCTAAAGTGAACTTGCTTCTACGAGAGACTCAAAGGCCGGTTAAGTTTATGGAAGAAGACGGGGCTGCCCCTATCTCTCAAGAGTTTATGGATGATCAAAACGATGGAGTAGAGGAAGTTAACTATGTGAACGGCCAAGGGTACCAAAACCGTGGGTTCAACCCCAACTACCGAAGCCATCCCAACCTCTCTTACCGCAACACCAATGTGGAGAACCCCCAAGACCAAGTCTATCCGCAACAAGTGGGTACAAATCAGAAGTTCTACTCTACCAACGCTCAAGGGAAGCAATTCGTTCCCAACCAAAGTCAGAATCGGTTCCAAGCAACGAACCAACAACAAACCACTTCCGCACCTATATCTCAACAAGATGATTTGAAGGGTCTCATCCATCAACTCATGGCCAACCAACAGCAGACGGCATCCGAGCTGGGCAACAACGTGGATAACATGTACAAGGATCTTAATGCAAAATATGATGCCGTGACCGCACATGTGAAGAAGTTGGACACACAAGTGGCTCAAACGGCCGAGGCTATTCAAAGACCAGTTGGAGCTCTTCCTGGCCGTGGTGAAGCGAACCCTAGGAAGGAGTATTCGCCATATAATGCTGTTGAGTTAAGAAGCGGAAAAATGTTGGCACCACCTACGGCCAGTTGTAATAGCTGGTGAACCGCTCTATCTTTACATCGCGGTCTTGACCTCGGCAGTTAGTGGGGTTCTGATTCGCGAAGACGGCACCGAGCAAAAGCCTGTTTTCTATATTAGTAAGTCGCTAACCGATGCAGAAACAAGATATCCTTTGACGGAGAAACTTGCACTCGCAGTTATTACGTCGGCTCAAAAGCTTCGACCGTATTTTCAATCACATTCGATCGTGGTTCTAAGTACTTTTCCACTGCGAGCTGTTCTCCACAGTCCGACTCAGTCCAGTCGACTCGCCAAATGGGCGATTGAACTAAGCGAGTTTGATATCGAGTATCACAGTAGGACGACGATCAAGGCACAAGTATTGGCCGACTTTTTAATCGAACTACCGGAGGCGGCAGCCTCGTCCGAAATCGAAGACACACTCGCGGACAGTTCTGCATCCCAAATATGGCAGCTGCACGTCGACGGCTCGTCATCTAAACACGGATCGGGAGTAGGCATCCGACTATCGTCAGACGGAAAATCTTTAGAGCAATCGTTCCGCCTTGGTTTCAAGGCATCGAACAAAGAGGCTGAATACGAGGCCCTACTCGCAGGTCTTCGATTGGCTAAAGCGTTGAAAATAACAAGGATATAATCTTTTTGCGACTCTAAGCTCGTCGTGAATCAGTTCAACGGCGAATACGCGACAAAGGACGAGCGCATGGAAGCATACCTCGCTCTGGTCAAAACTTTAACAGCTGAATTCGATCTGTTCACCTTGACAAGAATTCCAAGGTCAGAAAACTCCCAAGCGAATGCCTTCGCATCACTCGGCTCGACCGCGAAGCTAGATAAAGATCTTCAAAAAATTGTCAAGGTCGAATTCATTGAAGAACCGAGTATCGCAATCGCAAAAGCAGTCAACGTCCTAACAAGATCTCAGGCAGCGAAGCAAAAAGTAAGTCTAAGCAATGGCTCGCCCGCTCGCTCTGCTGCAGACCCGATGGACCTCGACCACACCATAGATAACGTCGAACCGGATCCGATGGATCCCAATCAGTCCGATACAGTCGGCTTAGACGAAACGACGGATGTGATGGCAACAGATAACGAGCTCGACCCGAATAACACAGCTTTTGACCGTGGCCTTCTCCCCGAACAACTTGAGGAATCCCCAGAGGATGCTTACCCATATAGCGAGGAGCCTCCACCTGAGCATGAAGTCCTCGACATTCCCATTGACGACGAGACCACAGTCTATGGATGCGACACCAAGTGGATGACCAACATTCGCGTTTATCTCGCAGACGGCGAGATGCCAACCGACAAATGGGCGGCTCGCAAGTTAAAGTCACAGTCGTCTCGTTACGTTTTACTTGATGGAAATATTTTCAAATGGCGATTGTCCGGGCCACTACTCGCTTGTGTCGATGGACAGGAGGCTCGCGAGATAATGCACGAGGTTCACGGCGGATCCTGCGGTAACCACTCGGGAGGTCGCTCACTCGCCATCCGGATCAAAAGGCACGGATATTTTTGGCCAACCATGATAAAAGACTGCGAGCAGTTCGCAGCAAAGTGCGAGAAGTGTCAACGACATGGTCCGTTCATCCATCAACCGACGGAGTTCTTAAGCTCGGTCACCGCGCCCTATCCGTTTATGCGATGGGGAATGGATATAGTTGGACCGCTTCATCCGTCTCGGCAGAAATGATACATCTTAGTCCTAACGGATTATTTTTCCAAGTGGATCGAGGCGGAAGCATTCGGATCGATCAAGGATAAGCAGGTCGAAAACTTCGTCTGGAAGAATATCATATGTCGGCACGGCGTACCCTATGAGATAGTGACAGATAATGGTTCGCAATTCATATCAAAACGATTCGAACTATTCTGCGATAAGTGGAAAATCAGAATCAGCAAGTCAACGCCTCGTTGCCCACAAGGCAACGGCCAGGCGGAGTCGTCAAACAAAACACTTATTCACGGACTAAAGACTCGACTCGACGCTAAGAAGGGCCGTTGGGCAGACAAACTCGAAGGCATTTTATGGTCCTATCGAACAACGCCGCGACGCGCTACGGGCGAGACGCCTTTCGTCCTCGTCTACGGAACAGAATGTGTGATTCCTCCTGAAGTCTATTTTCCTCCAGAGGAGGAAGGTCTCAATCATCTCCTAATGCTCGACGAACTTGACCTTATCAACGAAAGGCGCGACCAAGCACTTATAAAGATGACCGAATATCAAATTGCGGCATCCAAGTATTACAACTCCAAAGTGCGAGTTCGGCGTTTTTACGAAGGAGACCTCGTCCTTCGCGCAGTATTTCAGAATACTGCCGAGACCAATGCCGGCAAACTCGGCGCTCACTGGGAAGGACCTTATCAGATCACAAAAGTAGTTCGCCCAGGCGTTTACGAAATCGCCAACATGAAAGGCGAGATGATCCCGCGTTCCTGGAATGTGCGACATCTGAAGAAATATCACTGCTAAAAATACTAAGTCATTAGACTTGAACTACGGGGCGACATAATCCCTTCATTGGGTACGTAGGCAGCTCGTTTTTGGATGAGTTCAGTTGCCCCCCCCCCCCCCCCCCCCCTTATTCAAAAAAAAAGGGGAGTGGGTTCGTATATTCATACTCCCACTCGCAGTATGTAACGACTTAAGGTTTTAACCAAGTCTTGTTACGATTCGTTCGACTCGCAAACGACTTCGGTCTAAACGCGACAAGTCGACTCGCAAACGACTCCGGTCTAAACGCGATAATCGATAACAACTTAAGGTTTTAACCAAGTCTTGTTACAATTCGTTCGACTCGCAAACGACTCCGGTCTAAAAACGACAATCGATTCGCAATAAGCTAAGGTTTTAACCAAGTCTTGTTACAATTCGTTCGACTCGCAAACGACTTCGGTCTAAACGCGACAAGTCGACTCGCAAACGACTCCGGTCTAAACACGACAATCGATAATGACTTAAGGTTTTAACCAAGTCTTGTTACGATTCAGTCGACTCGCAAACGACTTCGGTCTAAACGCGACAAGTCGACTCGCAAACGACTCCGGTCTAAACGCGACAATCGATAACGACTTAAGGTTTTAACCAAGTCTTGTTACGATTCAGTCAACTCGCAAACGACTTCGGTCTAAACGTGACAAGTTGACTCGCAAACGACTCCGGTCTAAACGCGACAATCGATAACGACTTAAGGTTTTAACCAAGTCTTGTTACGATTCAGTCGACTCGCAAACGACTTCGGTCTAAACGCGACAAGTCGACTTGCAAACGACTTCGGTCTAAACGTGACAATCGATTCGCAATAAGCTAAGGTTTTAACCAAGTCATATTACGACTCGCTCAGCCCGCTAAACGACTTAAATGTCTAAACGCAGCAACTCGCTAAACGACTTAACTGTCTAAACGCGAGATCAATAAAAATTGGGCGTCATTATGGCCATAATGGTGACCTGATTAAAACTTCATCATCATTATGAAGTATACTTATACATCCTCAACGGATAAAGCGCGTTATATAAGTTTAGAGTTCATTACTGGGATAGACGTATTCAGTGCGAGTATTGTCCGTTAGCCGGGATATCCATCTCGGGATAGACACATTCAGTAGAATGTGTCCGTTAGCCAGGATGTTTGACTCGCAAACCCAGTTTTAACCTTAACAAACTGGTCGAACTTATCAAATATATATTTGCCTGGATAAGATATATTCAGTAGAATGTAACCAGGATGTTCGTCCCGCAAAACCCAGTTACACTCAACACTGGTCTAAAATGGCAAAAAACACGGCAGCGATATCAATCGCCTCGCCATTAAGCGTCTTAAAACTGCATCGCCATTAAGCGTCTTAAAACAGCATCGCCATTAAGCGTCTTAAAACCGCATCAAACCTAAGCGTCTTAAAACCGCATCATTTCTATGCGCCTTAGACAAGCTCTAACAGGCCTCGTCGACAAATTACTAATCAAAAAAACAGTCAAGAAATTGCTTAAGGGCATTCATATAAATCTGCTCGACCAACTGGGCATAAAAGTATTGTTACAAGTTGGATAAAGCCATCTAGGCACAAAAACAAAAATCGAGTCTTAAACATCTTAAGCAAATACAAAAAAAAAAAAAAAAAGCAAATCCTAAACTATTACAAAGTTCGGATTAGGCGATAGTCTCGCCATCTTCGGCCTCTTTTTCCTCAGCAGCCAGCTCGCCCTCTTCGACCACATGTTCTTCGGCTTGAGTAACGATAGCAGCCGAACTCGCAGCCTCGCCGTCCTTGGGTTCCTGTTCCAAAGGAGCCTGTTCGCGAAGAGGTTCAGTTGGTGCAACTGGGATCGGATCAACGGTCTCATCGGCTTTGTCTGACTCGCTCTCGTTTAACTCCTCACTCGCGCTTTGCAAGCGCATACCAAGAGAGCCATCGTTCGACCCAGAAGCTGCATTTATACCAACAGACTTAGCAACAACCTCGACTCGCGGAGACGCAACTATATCCGCTACGGTAATGGGGACAACATAGTTCTTACCTAAGGTCTTCCGTAATTCGAGTGCTATCGCGTCGAAGATCTCGTCGGCTTTTCCAAGCGACGCCTTGTTTTCAACAAAAAGGGCACGCTCGGCCTTGGGATCGAAGGCCTCCTCTGCTTCAGTATTCTCCATGTCGTCAAGGAGCTGGAGATTAGCCTCCGCTTGTGCAAGATAGACCATTTTCTTAATCGGCTTCTTCATCATCTGGTGAAACAGCTCGTAAGCCCGGTTAAGCTGGCCTTGCACTTCGGCGGCCGCAGATCGCCTCGCAGAAGAGACAGCCTCTTCAAGATCCTGCTCGCGACTCGCCTTCAGAACAGATAGCTCTTTCACAAGCTCGGCGTTCTTCTCCTCGACCTTCTCCTTCTCCTTACCGACTCTGTGAAGGTGCACGCCCATGTCGTCAGAACTCTTCTTATACATATCTCGCTCAGCAGCGAGATTTCTCATTTGGGCCGCGACTTTTTCCTTCTCGACCTCTTCTCTCTGCCTGGCCTCACCTATGAAGAGCTCCTTAGACCTCGAGTCTTGATCATACGACATGATCAGCCTGTTGAAATGGGCGATGGCCTGCGAAGGAGTTGACAGTATGAGAAATAAAGCAAAATGAAAAAGAAAAAATAAAGTGTGAAATTACCTTAGCCTGACGAGACGCGAACTCCTTATAGAGCTCGCTCTTTACCAGCCTTTCCGGGATCGGCATACGATCACCCGGATATGTAACCTTAGCCATCATGGCAGCCGCGGCTAAGGGATCAGTGTAGAGCCCATCGGAACTTCCAGGAATAGACTGTCCTGGGGACAGAGTCGGCAAATCACGTCGAGATTTCTTCTTCTCGCCAACTTTTCCTTTGCCTTTCTCAGAGGCAGAGCGTTTTCTTTTCCGGTGCAATTGGTCCTCAGGCTCGACGGGCTCGTCAGAAATGGTAGTTGGCTGTGAAGTAATAACAGCCAACGCACCACTCGCGGCTACAGCAGCCGCTTCGTCGCCCTCGGCAACAGGAGTATTCTCTTTGTCGACGCTCCGCTCGGACGTCTCGACAATGGAAGCAGTGGCCTTCGGGTCGGCCTTTCTCTTAGCCTTCTCGGCTTTTTTCTTGGCGAGATCGCGGAAAGTGAGCTTGGGAGGCATTATTTCTAGATCGTCGGACTCGCTCTGTTCGATTTCTTCTTCTTCGTCGTATGAAATGAACTCGCGAGCTAGAATAACCCATCGAAGATTGAAGTGACGATTCCAAAGGCACTTCCGAGCCTTCAACTTATTGACCAAATCGTCGATGTTGGCAACATGAGTGAATAGCAGTCTGCTAGCTGTAAAAACAAATTGGCAGAAAAGTTAGTATAAAATATAAGGGGACAGTTCGCGCAATAAACATTCGAGAAAATCTACCAAGTGTCCCCCACTTCGCCACCACTAAGTGTTCATCCTCGGCCGACGCGGCCGATATCGGCACGAAGAAAAAATATTTTCTCCAGCTATGATCTTTGTTCGGGAAGTCGTCCAATATTTTATAAAGAGAACGACTCGCCAGATTGTAATACTTCATGCCACCCGGGTTGGATTCCTTGCACCATTCAAGAAGGTTGTGTAGATGGCGAACTCCGATGGGCTCGCGACATTCGGCTACTCGCGTCGTAATTCCCACCAATTGGCGAATCCCTCTCGAGTTGATCTGCGCAAGCGCGATTTTGTGAACCCGCGCGAACCGGAGAATCAGCGCAGGGATGGGGAACGTGAGGTAACAATCCTTAAACCAACACGCATAGGCGGTAAACGTGCCGGCCGGGGGATCGTCTTCTCGCTGCTCGATAGAAGGCGTGATCATTTCGACCGAGTCGGGAATTCGGCACTCTGAGCGATAGTCTTCCAGAAATTCCTCATCGCACCATGAGGAACCTGGAGGCGGGCGTTGCTTTCGCCTCGATTTCTTTTTCTTCTAGACCACCTCGGCCAGCCCGCACGCAGCCCAAGCTTCCAGTCTCTCTTTTTCTACCAAAGAGTTGTACGACCAGTTACCTTCTTCGATCTTTACTTGGAGAGGCAGCTCGGCAGGACTAAGGGACTCGTCGCGGAGTTGTGGGATTTCCACAACTAGTCTTCGCTCGTCAGTAGTGGAGGCCTCGCAAATTTGCGATGGTTGCGAAGTCCCAACTCCCTCTTTAAAGCCAGTCCGTTCGGCTCGCATAAACGAAGCAGACTCCCCCGTCTCGCGACTGTGTCTTAAGACGGGAGTGGGATAAGAAAACAGCTCGGCAAGAGGGGAATGGCCTCCAGCTCGATATTCTCGACTAATAGGGCTCGCCTCCTCGCGGCCCGAAGGACTCGCTTCCTCTTCCCCACGGAGCCCACTGCAACTCGAACTCGCATCTACAATCGACTCGCTATTGGGAGAATACTCCCAGGCCGATTTTCCCTTCTCGGGGAGCTCGGCAGACTTCGCGGATGCAAAAGAACTCGTCGACGACATTTTTCTTTGGATCAAAACTTAAGTTTTTTCAGTTTCTCTGAAGAACACTGCGGCGGCGATGAAGAACACGGCGGCGGTGAAGTGATGGGACGGCAAAATTCCTATCTAATACTCGAAAGAAAAACGAGAGAAAAGGGAGAGAGAGCGAACCTGTTTCTCGGAGGAATGAAAATAGTGAGAAGTATCTGAGGAGCGTTGCTCCTTATAAAAACATTTTCGACGGTTCGACTTTCGAGGTGGGCCTCGTTTCTTAATGGGCCCAAATATTCTGGGCTCAGAAGATCAGTTTCGCGAGATTGATCCAAATCTATGGTTCCACAATTTTTATCTGACTCGAAATGCGACTCCGCGAGCTCCTCCTTGATTTATTTTGCGACTTCATAACTTCAACATTCTCAGGATTTTGATTTTCAAAAAAAAAAAAAAAAAAAAATGACGCGACCCGCGCCTTCGTCTACTCGAAATGAACTCGCGGATTCGTCAAATCAACTCGCGACTCCATCTCAATGGGTCAGCTCGCGACTTTCTCTCCATGAAAATCAACTCGCGACTCCATCTCAATGGATCAGCTCGCGACTTTCTCTCCATGAAAATCAACTCGCGACTCCATCTCAATAGATCAGCTCGCGACTTTCTCTCCATGAAAATCAACTCGCAACTCCATCTCAATGGATCAGCTCGCGACTTTCTCTCCATGAAAATCAACTCGCGACTCCATCTCAATGGATCGGCTCGCGACTTTCTCTCCATGAAAATCAACTCGTGACTCTATCTCAATGGATCAGCTCGCGACTTTCTCTCCATGAAAATCAACTCGCGACTCCATCTCAATGGATCAGCTCGCGACTTTCTCTCCATGAAAATCAACTCGCGACTCCATCTCATCAAATCAACTCGCGACTAGAACGAGTGTGTGACTTGTGCTCTTTTTCCTTGATCTTGCTTTTTCCCACTGGGTTTTTCTAGACAAGGTTTTTACCGAGGCTCGTCCAGACACATATGCGTCTATGTCTCGTCACCTCGCGCCTTCAATTTCTCACGAACTACGGGCACGATCGACTCGCAACTTCATCCCTAGATCATCTCATCGACTCGCTTCCTCAAAGATCACTCACATATTACGATATCGACCAGCTCGCGGCTTTGAAGGATCGATGTCGACTCGCTCGTCAATTGTCACACTCGGCCAGCTCGCCGTCATTTGGGCTAGACATCATCCTCAACACGTAAACCGTCTAAACGGAAATCGACTCTTCTCTTGGACACCCTTACTTCAACCTTTTTACTTATAAAACTGTTGAACTGGGGGGCTAACTGTAGGGGTCGGATCCCCCCTAGAAAAGTCAATAAACCTAAACGACGTCGTTTTCATCAAATCAGTTCATCGGTCAAGCCCAGAAGACGGAAGCCCGTCAAAAGCCCAACACTGTTCATCCGAACCGCCCTATTTTGTCTATAAATAAGCATGTACCCCCTCACATGGGAGGGATCCGAAATTTCTTATAAAACACTGTTTACAGCTCTGATCTTGAGAAAGAAGAACAAACTAAGAAACCTAATTCGTAATCCAATTCTTAATCTGTCTAAGTGTTTGAAAACCTAAAGAAGCTCAATTTCGAAGAATCTTCACAATTTCTATTGTGTGTAAAATCCAGCCCGCACAAGAATAATCGTCTATGAATGTGATGAAATATTTTTTATTTCCTAAAAATGGTGTAGCATGCAAATTACATAAATCACTATGTATAAGTCCAAGCACCCTAGCATTTCTTTCTATACTCTTAAACGGTTGTCTAACTATCTTATTCAACATACATGTTCCACACTTATCTATATTCACGTCAAAAGTTGGAATTAATCCTTCTTTAGACATTTCAATCATACGTTTATAATGTACATGACCTAATCTACCATGCCATAGAGAAGTATCATTTTTGCTAGAGCATGTCATATAGATAGAATTGACAACTTTATTAATATTAAGCATAAACATACCATTACAAAAATATCCAAATCCAACAAATACACCACACTTAGATAAGACATACTTATCCGACTCATACACTTGTTTGTATCCACACTTATTTAAAACACTACCAGAAACTAATTTTTTTTTAATTCCGGGTACAAGAAGTACATCATTAAGTTTAAGAATTTTCCCGGAACTAAATTCTGACACCACTTTTCCACGACCTAGGATAGGAGCGGTTGACTCATTGCCCATATGAAGTACAGATCCATCTTGAACCGGTTCGTATGTCTTGAACCATCCACGATCCTTGCAAACATGTGTTCTTGCACCCGAGTCAATCCACCACGTTACATCATCATCATGTACATAAAATGCCTTAGAAATTTTTGATACATAATTCACTTTTGAGTACGAATCAAAAACAGAATTCTGACCTTGATGAGAGGATGTACCTTGATCCTTAGATCCTTTACCCTAAACGGTTTTGTCCCATTTTATTCTTATCCTTCGCCACCCGACAATCACGTTTGAAGTGACCCGGCTTGTTACATATCCAACAAACGCTCTTAAGCCTTTTGTTAGATCCATCGTTAGTGTTGTTATTAAAGGGACGTTTCTTCCCTTTATTCTTCATCTTAAAATTTCCACTTTCCTCCATCATATTGATCGAAGAAGTTCGAGCCTCTTTATCTTTTGGTTTCCCTCCCTCTTGCGCCCTTAGAGATTCCTCTATACGCAAATGGCTACCAAGTTGTACAAGAGACAACTCTTCCTTTTTGTGTTTTTACATGTGCTTGAAATCCTTCTATGAAGGCGGTAACTTGTCGATGATACTCGACACCGATATGGATTCATCCATCTTCAAGTCGTGTTGAGCGAATTGGCCTAGGATGCGAAGTAATTCATTGTATTACTCCATAACCGGTCTCGAATCGCACATCTTGTAATTATTAAAATTACTCACAAGGAACTTCTTACTAGAAGCATCCTCGGCCATCTACTTCGATTCCAAAGCATCCCACAATTCCTTTGCGGATTCGACATTTTGGTAAACATCAAAGAGAGGATCAGACATACCGTTGAGAATGTGGCCACGACATATGTAGTCATCGTTCTCCCATTTAAGTTGCTTCCTTGTCTCCTCCACGGACTCTTCCTCGGCATTCTCCGACACGGTGGGCATTGGCATACTTAACCACATTGAGAGGTGTAAGGAGAAAATGCATCTTCTTCTGCCATCTTCGAAAATCGACTCCTTAAAACTTATCTAACTTTCCAAACTTCGACGTCATCTCACGAACCGAAACATTAGCCATCGTCCACGAATGAATACTCTTTAAGATTGTTGTACGTCGCGGTTTACAGAAGCAATGATAACTTTTTACTAGGAACTCCGATTGATACGAATTTGATATCACTGGAAAGCTGAGAGTTGAGGCTTTCCAACAGTATGTTGATCGTCTTCTGGGTTCTCGTATAACGATGGGAAATTACCCCGAAAGTTCACTGGTCGATATAACTCCGGGATCATAACGTAACGGTGATCTTGGATAGTAATTGAATCGTACTCGAAAGCACTTTCCTTAAAGATTATTTAGACCCTTATCAAAGCCTTGGGTTACACGAAATCCCTTGTAGGATAAGACAACCAAAGTTTCCTCTTGTTCTAGGCTAAGACACAAGAGATACATTTAGAGTTTTGTGTTTTGTTTTTGTGTTTTGACCAAAGATAGTCTTGAGAAATCTCTTCTTCCTCTCTGTTTTCTTCTTATGTTTTTGATGCAAATAAACATGGTTTTATAATGGTTTAAAAGTTGCCATACGTTTGCAACCGTACGTTTGTAAATAACCATATAACCGAACATTTGCAATTGTTAGTAAAAGACACCCTTTCACTTAAATCTCCAACATGTAGTTCGTTGAAGTGGGCATCGATCGAGGTGTTTTAGGGATCTCATTTCGCCTACACTTGTTGGTAAGGATCGGATCTTGTTGTATTGGATCAGGAGCTTTTCCAGATTCACTAGCTCAAATCCAATGTTGGTTGGTAAGTAGGTGAGACGGTTGAAACTCACGTCCAAGACAACCAACGACCTGCGATTTAGATGAAAGAACGTAGTGGTTAAAATTGATTAAAAAAGCAAAACTTGACACCAAGTTGAGTTATATTACATACCCGCAACGGCAGATGGAATCAGGCAAGGAAGTGAGCTTGTTAGTCGAGACATTAAGGATTTTCAGTTTGGACAGTAGACCGATAGAATCAGGTAATGTCTCTAGAAGATTCCCAGAGACATCCAACTCAACAAGACTATTTAATCCAGCTATTGAATCAGGAATTGCCTGTTGTTGGACATAAACATCGGTGAGGTAAGTGACGTGTGAGAATCAGCAACTGAATCTTTCAAATTTTCAAACACTAAGAAATCAAGAAAAACGAATGCAGCTCAAGCCATAGATCCAACCTCAGAACAAGCGAGAAAAGATCTAGCATGGACATCAGCAACAATCACTTGCAAAATGTGAATTAACCGATAAACCATAACACAGCAAATAAATTTAACCTGCAACTTCCTGCAAATACTAAGAACATGTTTTTAATATAATATTAATAAGGGTAAATATAATATAAGAGATTTTAATATGGGTGGTAAATAAGGATAAATATAAGAGATTTTTAATATTATAAAAATTTTATATTTACCCAAACCATTTTTGGGTATCTAAATATAACATTTATATCATGGTTAAATATAACAACGTCTCTCTATCTCTTTTTTCTTTTTTTCTCTATTAATCAATCCCAAAACAATTCATATTATAAAATTCATATATTACCCTAATTATATTTACCACTCATAAACATGCACTAACGTTGGATACAATTTCAAAGACTCCTATTCCTTTGAAATTTTTGTTTCACAACATGTAATATCAAAGATGCAAAACCAAATTAAGCAAGCATGCATAATCTCTTCAAATCACATTAAACTAAAAATCATTGTTTATGAAAACTAAATATTAACAACTAAAAATCACATTAATCCTGGTATTCTTCTTCTTCAGGCGAAAAAAAGACGATCTCGGTACTGTAGCTCAAATCAAAACACGGAGTCATCCAGAACTCTCTCCCTCCTTCCTTCTTACTTCCAATGGGCTCTTCCTCTTCGGGGAACTCTCCCAGATCTAGTACTCTCGGCTCTTCTCAATTCTGGAGAGACCATTTAGTGGCTTATTTTCCGGCTAATATTTTTTCAGACCTAAACCCAATTTGGGGCCAGCAAGGTAATATGAAAGAATTTGCCTTATCTACATTCCTTGCTCAGTCACTAGACAGTGGGTGCTCGATGTGGGCTTTTGGAATTCAGGAAATTGTTCATTTACCATTTCTTCTTGGTGCCCTTCTGCGGATCTTTTTCCGATGAAATTGGTACATGCCCCGGTTTGGGTTCTCTTCAAGAAAGTTCCACCGGGGTTGTGGTCCTT
Source organism: Draba incana (assembly GCA_963576765.1). Classification (NCBI taxonomy): domain Eukaryota; kingdom Viridiplantae; phylum Streptophyta; class Magnoliopsida; order Brassicales; family Brassicaceae; genus Draba; species Draba incana. The sequence continues at coordinate 9,501,862 of OY755207.1, forward strand.
GGTTGGCTTTAGTACCATAGCTTCTGGTGTGGGAATTCCGGTTCACTTTAGATTTCCAAAAGTTAAGGGGAATTAATCTGTAATGGCCCAAAAAATAAAAACTTATTCTATCTAAATCTAACTAGCCCAATCTTCTTTTCCTCTTCTCTCTACCTTCTTTCTTTTTAATAATTATACTAGATTTTACACATGTGGATCAAATTCTTAAATATCATAATCTTTGTTTGTCAAATCAATAAATCAAAGTCTAACCTCTTATGCCACAATCCACCAATCATTTATCATAATACCCTTTAATGATGTGAAATGACTAAAACACCCTAAATAATTATAATTTTAAACAAAAACGAAAAAAGAAAACATAAAAAAAATTAACCAATTTGATCAGTTCTCTTCCAATCAATCAAATTTCTCTTTTTTCCCCTTTCTTGTTTTTGTCGCCGACCCATAAAAAAAAAAAAAAATTCTTCCTTCATCTTGTTCATGCGAATTTCACCATTAAAGCATTTAATGGAGCTCGAATGAAATAAAAAATTTGGTGTGTTGGACCAAATTTTGGCAAAAAAGTATCGTTTGTGATGTATACTTTCGTAGTTCCTTACACATTAGGTAGGTAATTTAAGGATTTTAATTGGAATTGAAAAACTATTCTTTTGGGTTGCTATCGTCGTTTTCTAGGTGGATTAGGACACTGCATTAATAATTAATGGAATGCAATGGTTGAACCGTGATGAATCATAGAGGATTAGTAGATCTCAGGATCATATTCACAAAATCTGGGTAATACTGTGTATTACTGGGTATTACTGAGATAAGTATAATACTTGAAACAACTGGGATAACTGATACAAGTGAATATATGGTAACGTAGTTTTTACTTTCATCATTTTAGGAGACCATGAACACAAACATATATTTTAATTATGGAGGATATTTTTAAAGAAAGGAGATGAGTACATTTGAATTTCAAGAGAAGATCACAAATTTATTGTTCAATAGATTTTATGTAGTGGAGATAATATATTCGATGTTAGTGGATAATATATGCAAGAAAGTTGAGATTGATCAACTACAAAAGAGCTGAATTAAGTTCATACAGTTGATCATAACACATCCGTAACCTACATATTGTAATGGTAGAACTAATCTTTTTTTACAATTTTGTATGGTTAATATTAAAATTTATAATGCAAATTAACATTTTGAAAAAGTTTTTTTTCAACTTATAAGTAAATTTACTAAACAGGTAGTATTTACAAGGATAATAAAATTTTATTAATCATTTATTTATATTATATTTTATTTTGCCAACAATCACCTTATACTTTTAAGAAGAGTTTCTAATACTTTTAAGAAGAGTTTCTAATGTTATCAACCTTATCATGTAAAAATTCATAGAAAAAGTGGTGTTGAACATATTATGACATGGAAACATTGGAAATGTGTTACAAATGTCAAATATCACCATAACAACTAATAATTTGTTGTAAATAATATGGTATTACTAAAAAAATTAAAAAATCTCCAAAAGTATAACTATGAACAAATATGTAACACTCGTATACTGGAGTACCACTACGTGTTAATTAATTGAGCACATGTTAAATACACTAAGATAACGACGCACATGGCCTAAAAATGTGGCAAAACCTGGTTGGAGTTTAGCCATTTTCTGTTATATTTGATTTATTTTTTGAAAATCGGAAAACCCACCTAAAGGATAAGTTTTTTTTGGGTGTTTTCCCTTTTTTTCCAAATCTGAAAAATTTATTTGTTGAATGAATTATCAATTGTTCAAGATATACTTTAGTTGTACCTAAAAAAATCTAGTCGTACGTGAATGAATATGTCACTTGTTCTAGATATACTCCAGTTGTACCTAAAAAAATCCAGTTGTACGTAAACGAGTACGTCACTTGTACATAGAAATCGAAAAATTAATTAAACCATACAACAAAAACAAAAAATTTAGCTATTGTCAGTTGTCTTTGCAAACGATTAAGGAGAAAAACAAAAAAGGAAAGATCTCTCTTTGAAATTTTTGCCTTGGTTCGCCAGATGAGTAACAAATCCATAGACGTTCCTTTTCTTCTTAGGGATTTTATCGCAACTTTCTCAACTCTCCACTTCGAATTGCAATCTGGTTGAACAAAATGCATATCAGAGACATCAAAAGCAATTGTAACATGTATATATATACATACAAGTGACATCGAGTTACATGAACACGTATCACCACACGCAAGCAAAGTTTCACGATTTGAGAAACTCCGACCAAATATAATCAAATCCTGTTCCGAAGATCCGAACAAATACAAAAACATCAAACAAAGGAAACAACTGATTCAAGCCAAAATTCTCACCGATTGTTGCAATTCCGACTTGTGATTGGCGTTGACTTTCTTATCTTTGGGAGGAAATCAACAACGTCATATGTTGTAGATCATTCTTATCGAATCTATACTACCAATAAACCTTAAAATCCAGAGACTACCACCAAATCTCATCTCTTAAACTCATCCTGCAACAACATAAGAAGTAGTATAATTACCAATAAATGAGAGTAATCCAACAATACCAGTTATGTTCTTGATTATCCAATCACAAATCATCAGGAACCTAAATGCACCGTGTAAACAGTAAGAACAAGCGCAAGTAAAGTTTCACGATAAGAAAAATTCCGACCAAATATAACCAAACTTTGATTTAAAGATCTGAATTGATGCATAAACATCCAAGATCCTAATAGAGAGAGGAGAACAAAGAGAGAGTAAGCCAGGACGAGAGAGACAATTGCTGAGTAATCAACCTTGAACTAATCGAGATTTTTACGGATCCGTGAAATTGAATTGGAGATATAGTCGAGTTTAGCGAATGATCTACGATCTACGAGCTCTAGCCATGGACGGCGTTGAGAGAGGCTTTCGCGGAGGAGAGGAAGAGAGGCGTGAGAGGAATGTATGGAAGACTTGAGAGTTGATCGGAAGTTGAGATTAAGTTGCTAGGTGGTTTGTGACGGGAAGAGTCGCCGGAGAAGAAGGCATTGGTATGTCGTGAGTTTTGTGCGGCGGAGACATTGATTTTAGTTTTTGTTTCAAGTTAAAAAAATTAGAATATTTAATGGGTAGGATCTTGGATCATGTTTAAGTGGTTGGGTCTGTAAATAAGTGGATTTGGTTTAGGTTATATTGTCATTTACTCAATTTCAGATTAAATTTAATTCAAAAACAAAATAAAACTAAGACCCATTTTGGCCTATCTAAAGTGTGATATTTATGATTTGAGTGATAAAAGTTCTGGCATGACAGAATTTGCTACTCATGGGGGTTTTTTTAATCAAAAAGTTTAATATATATTTTGGCTTGTTGATTTTAAAATTAGCTAGACGTGATATACATGAATAAAAATATATCATAGTAAGAAAGGAAAGCATTCATAAAAAACTAAGTTATTGGATGTATATATAAAGTATTAATGTTTAGATATGATTGTAGCATATCCTTGAACTCATCCATTCAATTGACTTTTCTTAACGATGAAATTAAAAAAAAAAAGATTTTTAGACATTTTGGCTCCACATTTGGAAAAAAGCATCTCTACGGTCTAATCCGAATACTGGCACCTGAAGCAAAAAAAAAAGAAATAAAAATCAGAACCTTGTACGTAAACCTAGAGATGGTGCATTGCACCTACTCAGATGTATGCTTCTCTTCATCTGGTGATGAAACCGATAACTCCATTACCATTCACCACCGCCACATCGTCGTGGTCATCGGAGCCCACCTTCTTCATCAATGTCACTGCCTTCGCGTCTCTCTCCAATCGACATCTTGTCTCCTCCACTTTGAGGGAGAGAATGAGACGAATAGTATGGCAATCGAATTTAAAACCACGACTATATCCATATATGTAACATCCAAATATCTCCAATCGATCAGTAAATGCTCATCGTCGTTGTCATTTACTCTAGAAATAAATATACTATACACGTTAGCCAAAAAACAAAAACATATTGTTAAAGATTTGAAGCAAGTAAAAATTTCGAAAACATATCAACAACTGAGGATATGACATACATCTCAAGGAGATGGCTTAAAGTCATTTGGTTTACTTTTTCTAGCTCACTCTCAACGGTTTTGCTATGTCTTTTTCTAGTCAAAGGTTGAATCAAACCAAACAAAAATAGTAAGACGAAAGTAACATAATTCATACATGGATTAATGTTCAAGTATTTGAGAAAATAGATAATAGGTTCACATAAGCATGAAACTTGCAAGACAGAATAATATATCAAAACAAACAAACAAACAAAAAAAATTGACTCCCCAAGAAAGGTGCACAATCCTCATGTTCTCGCTGGCCTTATCTTTGTTTTTAATCTCTCGACCACATCAATGTGCTCAAACTCCTCATCATCATCATAACCATAAACCTCTTGCTCTTCAAAGTCCATATTCAACTGTTTTTTCTCTCAATAAATTACTTTCATAAACAATATTAGAAATATGTAAAACTTGGGTTATGTTCTCTAAATTCATCATCATAGAACATGTTTCTTCACCGGAAACAAAATTCTCGTGAGCTAGTAACCCTTTTAAGACACCATGCACGAATCTTAAACCAACATCTCTTCCTTCACTTGTTCCTCTATTAATAAAACCGCTGATTGTGGGTTCACTAAATATGTTTTCAAGTGTAAACGGTTTCTAAAAAGCGATGGAACTTTTGTTTGAATCATAGATAGTAAACATCTTAAAAATAATTTGTAGATAAAATCATAGAAATTCAACTTCTTCTAAACAACCCATGGAAAAAACCAATCTACCAAACAGATCTCAAAGAACAAACTCCATTGAAACCAACACTGTTTCTGGACAAAAGCCAATATGAAGAAGAAGAAATGGCAAATAAATTTTCATAAACAAATCGCCGCCCACGCCGGGTGAAACCTTTAAGCCCCTAAAGCCTCCAGATACACTTGTCCATCCACCACCTCTTTTTGGTCTCCGGCCACCGTTCTCAACAATCCCACCTTAGTTCGGTGATCTCCAGAGTCTCGACTAATATTTATTTTTTCTAGCAAGCCCTTGACTATCCTGACTAACGCCACAATGGCTCTCCGTTGTTTTTACCGGATGAGCTTACTCGGCGCCACACCCGTTCCATCATGATTCTCATGATTGTCACGTTTATCTCTTAGGAATATTAGGCATGGGCAATCAATGAGCATTATCCATCACCTGGTCCAACACTCATCTAGCCATCCATCGTGATGTGTTAATGAACTTGGACATTCCTTCGCTTCTCAGTCCGTGGAGGTGTAAGATCTCTACTCAAATTTCCTCGAAAGATCGTTTCCACCTTCCTTCCCCAGTGGGAAGAGAACCTATCCATCATTTTCCCTTTATAAACTAAGTCCAAAATAAGAATACCTCTCTTGAATAAATCACACGATCGAAAAGTATCAACATATGTGAATCTGGTATGTCATAGAGCTGAATCTGTATAACAATATAGCAATCCAAAACTGTATAAATCACACACGATGAAAAGTATTATTAGTTGTGAATCTTCAAGAACATAAATCAGACTATCGATATGAGAACATTATATAAACAATCGAAAATCAAAGAGAAAAAGAAATACAAAAGATGAGAAAAATAAAGATAGACTATAAAACATTTTAGGGGTTTCACTTATCACTTATCACTTTACAATAGAATCGATCATTATAAGAAAATATAATTACCTTGTGGTTCGAATGGTTGTTCTTAGAAAAAAAGAGATCTAGGTCATATAATATATGCTTCCAAGATGTTAAAGAATTAGGAAGAATAAAAATCAGCAGGACCTGAAACACCTACAAAAACGAACCCAAAAAAAAAAAGAATCGATCGTGCTTGAATGAATTTGACAATAGGAATCAAAATCAACAATACTATAAAACAAACACCTACAAAAACGAACCACAATATATCATATTGATTAGTAAAAACCTATTTTATATTTCTGTTAAGAAAGGGAAAGACTTAGTTAGAAAAGTCTTATAGATAGAACTTGGACGGTTAGATATATATATATCAAACATGATTAATCTCAAAAGCACAAGATTTTATAATCCAAATACTATTACGTAAATCACAAATCAAAACATCTGACTATTAGAAACAACCGAACATAAAGAGAAACGATGAGTGACAAAACTCATACATGGATTAATGCTTAAATATCTGGAAAAAAACCAATCGCAGGAGTTCTTGTGATGCTTTGACACATCACACTCGATGTTTTTCTCTTCTCCCGTTTCTTCTTTGTATTTTTCTACAATCTTTTTTCTCTTCAAAATAAAAGTATATCATCAAATAGTTTCTACGTCTTTTCCAACAAAACCACTAAAACTTCAATAATTTCTAATTACGAAGATTTATTTATCTAATGAAGTAGCCGACATATGGATATGTAACCACACATACCTTCTTTTTGGTGAATATAAGTTACACACCCAAATAGACTGAAAATAAAAAGAACTAACCTTCAATACCGTAACCTAAAAGCCAAAGCGCACAAGTAAGCATAAGAGTACAAAACTCGCATAATTATTTGATTATTACAAACCTTCCAGTAATAATAGTTATTTGAAGAATGCTACCACTACAAGAAAACAGCCGCAAATCCGACAGCATTTCCGACAGACTTTAATTCTGTCGGAAATTTCCGACAGATTACCGACTGCTTACCAACGGAACTAAAATTTTTCACTTCTGTCGGAAATCTGTCGGAATTATTTCCGACAGACAATAAAACCGTCGGAAATCGCTCGGAATGTCGGACGGTGTAACTAGCCGACGTCGACGCCGGAGGAGATGCCGGCGGTTTGTCGGAAATCTGTCGGAAATAAATTGCCGTTAACAATTTCCGACAGATTTCCTACAGACACTCAAATGTCTGTAGGAAATCTGTCGGAAAAATAGCCGTTATTATATCCGTTGTCTTTCCGACAGATTTCCTACGGTCAGCGTTTTTATATATATGATTCCACACATCTTCATTCACTCACAACAACAACAACTTCCAATCAAACATTTGTTAGAAAAAATCGTTAAGAGAGTGAGATGTCATCTTCTAGATATTATAGATCGTGGATGGATGAAGAGATGTATGATCCGGAGTCGAAAGCATTAAATCAAAATTATGCACGAGGTATATGCGAGTTCATGGAGGTTGTCGGGAATCGAAAGGTAATAAAATGTCCATGTTTAAATTGTTGCAATTCGCGTAATTTTAAGGTAGAACAAGTTTGGCATCACTTGTATAGGGATGGTTTTATGCCGGGATACAAAATTTGGTTTTATCATGGAGAAACTAATTATGATGGTGGTAGTAGTAGCAGTGCACCATATGTTGCGGATAGCTTAGGCGAACATAGAACGGATAGCTTAGGCGAACATAGAACGGAAGTAGATTTTGGTGTAGGTACCGCTGAGATGGTTCATGATGCGTTTAGAGAGAATTTGCCATCGATCGTAATAGGGGAGGATAGAGTAGAAGAACCAAATGAAGAAGCTAGAAGATTTTTGGAAATGTTAGACGCAGGGAAGCAGCCATTATATCATGGGTCTAGAGACGGACATTCACCTTTATCAACTGCTAGTAGACTGATGACCCTTAAGACGGACTTCAATTTGGCGGAAGAGTGTGTTGATGCGATAGCAGATTTTGTGAGGGATATTTTGCCTGAAGATAATCAGGCACCTGCATCATACTACGAGGTACAGAAACTCGTAGCTGGTCTTGGTATGCCGTATCAGGTGATAGACGTATGCATCGACAATTGTATGCTATATTGGAGAGAAGACGAAGACCGGAGAAGATGTAGATTTTGTTGTAAACCACGGTATCAGGATACTGGTGGCAGAGTTCCAATTCCATATAAACGTATGTGGTACTTACCATTGACAGCAAGGTTAAAGAGGTTATATCAATCTGCGCGAACGGCAGAAGAAATGAGATGGCATGCAGAGCATCGTCAAGATGGAGAGATTACACATCCTTCAGATGCAAAAGCGTGGAAACATTTTCAAATGTTGAATCCGGATTTTGCATACGAGCCAAGAAATGTGTACCTCGGGTTAAGTACGGATGGTTTCAACCCATTTGGGAAGCATGGAAGGCAGTATTCTTTATGGCCCGTAATCCTAACACCGTACAATTTGCCCCCTGGTGTGTGCATGCGTCGAGAGTTTTTATTCCTCTCCCTTCTAATTCCCGGCCCTGAGCATCCGAAGAGATCACTTGATGTATTCCTCCAGCCATTGATTTATGAGTTACAAATGCTATGGAGTCACGGTGTCGAAGCGTTTGATGTTTCACGGCGGGAGAATTTCCATATGCGTACAGTCCTTATGTGGACTATTAGCGATTTCCCAGCATACGGTATGCTATCTGGATGGACTACTCATGGAAGATTATCGTACCCGTTTTGCCATGACGACACTGACGCTTTCCAATTGAGGAATGGAAGAAAGCCATGTTGGTTTGATTGCCATAGAAGGTTTCTACCGGACGGCCACCCCTATCGTCGGTCTAAAAGATTATTTAAGAAAAATAACCAAGTGGTTGATGCTCCAATTGATGAGATAGACGGTCGTACTATATTGGAGCAGTTGAGAGATTTTGGTGCTGATAGGACTCCTGATTGTGGGGGTAATGGGCATGAACCTCTTTGTGGTGTAGGGGAAGCTCATAACTGGCACAAGAAGAGTATATTTTGGGATTTGCCGTATTGGAAGGATCATTTATTAAGGCACAACCTCGATGTGATGCATGTTGAAAAGAATTTCTTTGACAACATCATTAATACGGTGTTAAACGTCCCGGGAAAGACAAAAGACAATGTGAAGTCTAGGATGGATGTTTCAATGATTTGCAACCGTGTTTATCTTGAACGTCTTCCCGATGGCACATATCCTTTTCCTCCGTACCGATTGCAAAAAGAAAAGGTCAGAGCGTTTTTCCGGTGGATTAAAGACGAAGTTAAATTCACTGATGGATATGCAGCTAATCTGGGTAATTGCGTAGACTCGCAAAACCTAAAGTTTATGGGAATGAAGAGTCATGATTGTCATGTAGTGATGCAGAGGCTTCTTCCATTTGCTTTTACCCATCTCCTTCCTCAAACAGTCCACGAAGCTATTGCAGCTGTTGGTGCTTTCTTTAGGGATTTATGCACGAGGACACTTACAGTTGAGGGGATCCGCAAATTAGATGCCAATATACCAGTGATCCTTTGCAATCTTGAAAAGATCTTTCCGCCGTCTTTTTTTGATGTTATGGAACATCTTCCCCTACACCTCCCCCGCGAAGCCGAACTAGGTGGTCCCGTTCAATTTCGTTGGATGTATCCTTTTGAGCGGTACATGTTCCATCTAAAGAAGAAGGTCAAAAATTTGGCGAGAGTTGAAGGTTCTATTGTCGCACAGAGTATCAATGAAGAAGCATCACAGTTTGCGCAATCTTACCTTCCACGGGAAGTTCGTACGAAGAGTAGACGTCCTGCTCGTCATGATGATAGAGGTGAGAAAGTCATGTATCACGCGCTGGTCCCTCAGTTGTTTTCGCAAGTTGGCCGAGTGACTGAGAGAAGGAAGAAACGCTTCCTATCACAAGATGAGTAGAGTCACTTACATATGTATATCCTAACGAATTGTGAGGAGATGGCGGAGTACGAAAGGTAAAAACAGAACTTATTTAAATACTTCTTTTTTTTATATACCTAAGTAATATATAGGTTTCATATGTTATATATTGTTGTTTGCTTTCAGGATTTACATTGCATCAATACGTCACTATTATCCGAATATGACAGAAGACGAACTTGGAGAAACTAAGGACACCGAGTTTGCAAATTGGCTGCAATATTACGTAAGTTTTTAAAAAACGCTTATATATCTTAAAATTAGTGCATTAATTAATACTTAATTTGTGTAAATTATTATATCAGGTTTCTGAAGGAATGAAGAATGGAGAAAGGTTTCCAACATGGTTACAAGAGATAGTTTCTGGCCCAAGCTTCGAAGCAACTTCATACGGGAAATATTGCACTAGGGGATTTGCATTTAGGATTCATGAAGAAAGGTCGAGGGCAACTGCAAATTACGGTATTTCAGCTACATGTGGTGATGTAGTCTACTACGGGATTCTCAAAGAAATATTGCAAGTACGCTATCCAGGATTGTTGGGCATGAGGTGCATTGTTTTCTTGTGTGAGTGGTATGATCCAAATCATCCACAAGGTGTTCAGGTGAGCCAATTTGGCGTCACTTCAGTAAATTCTTCTAAGAGACTGCAAAAGTATGACCCATTCATCCTAGCATCACAGGCAGACCAGGTTTGATTTTAAAATTTTATAATACGTGCGTTATTGATAAATAATGATTTTGCAATTGCCTAAACTAAATATGTTTGTTTCAGGTATGCTATATTTCTTACCCTAGGGTAACACATCGAAGAGATCCTTGGATTACAGTGACTCCAATTAATCCAAGAGGGCGACTATATGGAGTTGCTGAGCACGATGCTATGCAACCAACTAGTATTACTCCGATGGATCCAGTTCCAATTTCTTCCGCAGTGGACCTTTTTGTTGATTTCACAGAATTTGGTGATAATATAGTACACTCAGAATCAGAAGAAGAAGTTGGAGAATCAGAAGAAGAAGTTGGAGAATTTGATGAAGACGAAGACACAATTCCTTCGGAAGGATCATAATCGAACTCAGAGTAGTTACATTATATGTTTGTATTATAAAAAGGTTTCATATGCATTGTTTTCTAATTTTTTTTTTAAAAAATCTGTTTTTCTGTCGGAAATCTGTAGGAAATATATATATATTTCCTACAAATTTCCGACAGAAATGGATACATATAGTCTTCCGATCAAAACTTCATTTGAGTATATCTTGCCAAAACCCATGTCGATCGACGGTATGGGGTTGTCGATCGACACTGTCTCTTCTGTTTTTTTTTGATATTTTGCAGCTTCTGTCGGAAATCTGTAGGAAATATATATATATTTCCTACAGATTTCCGACAGATGCTTTATATCAGGCAAACCTTAAATTACGACACGTGTTTCCACAAATCAGTCGGAAATCTGTAGGAAATATATATATATTTCCTACAGATTTCCGACAGATTTGGGGTTTTAAGGTCAAATTTCAGAATTTTGAAAAGACACATTCTCGGCATACAATTCTAACAACAAAAGTAAAATATAAGAGAGTAAGTAACCTTGTCGATGTTATACAGAACATGAATTGCGATTTTGTCATGTTTCAACCAAAAGGGTTTCATATAGTAACTCATATAAAACGATAGATGTTTACGGGAAATACTAAAAAACCAACTGTTTAGAATTTCAAAGTAACAATGATCATTATCAAGTATTTTATCTTCGGAATCATGATCCTATCATGCTATCAAATGGTATGAACGAGAACGGATCGTTAAGAAGCTTAAAACCCCAAATCTGTCGGAATTCAGTCGGAAATATATATATATATTTCCGACTGATTTCCGACAGACATAATAATAATAATTTTTTTTTCATAAAGTTATTATTTCTGTCGGAAATCAGTCGGAAATATATATATATATTTCCGACTGATTTCCGACAGACATAATAATAATAATTTTTTTTCATAAAATTATTATTTCTGTCGGAAATCAGTCGGAAATATATATATATTTCCGACTGATTTTCGACAGATTTGGGGTTTTAAGGTCAAATTTTAAAATTTCAATAAGACACATTCCCGGCATACAATTCTAACAACAAAAGTAAAATATAAGAGAGAAAATCAATTAATCGTTGTTATACAGAACATGATGTTACATATACTAAACAATAGATGTTTACGGGAAATAAACGAGGATACTAACTGTTTAGAATTTGAAAGTAACAATGACCATTACCAAGTATTTTATCTTGCAAATCAGGATCCAATCATATTATGACCTTGTACCTACGAAAACGGATCGTTAAAAAGCTCAGAACCACAAAACTGTCGGATTTCTGTCGGAAATTTCCGACAAATTTCCGACAGAAATACCAAATTTTACCCGCGAAATGAAAATAATTACCGCGAAATGGGACGGTCCAATTACACGCGGTCATTTAAATTATTTGGATTCCGACAGAATTCCGACAGTTTTAAAGCTGTCGGAAATTCTGGGAATAAAACAGATCCCCTTCGTTCTTCAGAACACAAATCGACGGAGAAAACCACCAAAATCGCCGCCGCCGCCTTTTTCCTCCGCCGCCGATCCTCTCTCCCGACGTTTCCGGGTCTCCGGCGTTTGTTCTTTCTCCCACCGGATCGCCGTTCGTTCTTCTCTCTCCCACCGGATTTCCGGCGTTTGTTCTTCTCCGGCGTTCTTCTTCTCCGGCGTTCTTCTCCGGTCGTTCTTCTCCGGCGTTCTTCTCCGGCGTTCGTTCTTCTCTTCCAGTCATGGATGATATTCCTTCACATTTGTAAGAAAACCTCTAATTCCTAATTCCTTTTGGTTTGTGAATTGATTTGTGAATTAGGATTAGAGAATTGATTTGTGAATTGGTTTGTGAATTGATTTTGTGAATTGATTTGTGAATTTGGTAATGTTCAAAAATTTAGGATTTATAATAAACACTTGGAATTATAAAAAATTTAAGGATTTATAAAAAAAAATTTGGTAATGTTGAAAAATTTATGAATTAGGATTAACATTTTTAAGGATTTATAAATAATAGTTTGCATTTTAAGGATTTATAAAAAATTGTTAGCATTTTAAAGGATTTATACAATTTTATAAACTGATTTAATCAAATTTATAAAAAATTTGATTTTTAAGAATTTAAAAATCTCAATTCTATAATTTAAAAATTTTTAAATAGCAATTCTATAATTTAAAAATAGCAATTCTATAATTTAAAATTAGCAATTATATAATTTAAAAATAGCAATTCTATAATTTAAAAATAGCAATTTTATAATTTAAAAATAACAATTCTATAATTTAAAAATAGCATTTTAAAGGATTTATAAAAATTTATAATATGATTTATCTACAAAATTCTATAATTTAAAAATGGTTACAATTCTTTATTAAATTGTTTTAAAAAAACACATAAATCTCTTACATTTTTAAAAAAATTAAAAAATTAAAACTTTAAAAATTTAAAAATTTAAAATCTATATCCCTAAAATCTATATCCCTAAAATCTATATATAAATATAGGGATTATAGTGGTTTCCGAGCATCTAGCGGCGGGGCTAGCGGCGAACGTCGTCGTCGTCGTCAGAGTAGACCTGATGCGGCTACGACGTCTGCACCATCACCGTCGTCTACACCTGTACAGACGCCGGAGATACCACCAGCCGCCACACTACCGTCCCAGATTAGCGTCGAGGACTTCGTGGGTCTTCCTGGACGAGGGCGGATACCTACGCTCCATCCAAACCAGATCGGTAGAGACACATGGTAAGTTTTGTTACATTTTTTCTTTTTTTTACTAATTTAATTTAATTGTCACTAATGTAATTATATTGTTAATTTTTTTTTTCTTAGGTTTGATGATTCTCGAAGCGGGATTTCGAAGTCCCTCAACAAGATGGAATGTTCTTTGCTCCGCTTTCCGTATCCAACGTACGGCAAAATGCCACCGGAGGATCAAGAATTGTGGTTTCGCACATTTGCGGTAAGTCATCTGTTTTCACAATTTTTACTTTCATTTAAAGTATTATTTTTTTAATTTAATTTTTCTTTTTTCAGCAAGAATTTAAGTGGGACCCACACTTGACCGCAACGGTCAGGAGGGACTTCGACTCATACGCAGGAAGGCACTACTCGCACAAGGTGTTCGAGTGGAAGGATAAGTGGCTACACGGTGAGGTGCCAAAGGAGATGGTTGAGAAGCCGGAATTGTGGAACGGGTTCATCGCCTATTGGCAACTACAGGAGACCAAGGCGATTTCTTCATATCACTCTAGCAACCGGAACAGCGACCGCAAGGGCAAGGGTAAAGCCACCCACAACCTCGGAGCTACCAGCAAGAAGACAAAGGCTAGAGATATGGTATGTTTTTTATGCCATTCTTTGATTTTTATTAATTTTTTTTTAGTTTTATACATTTATATGAAATAAATATCTAACAACTGCAGGCTAAGGAGTTGGGTCGGGACCCCAACTACGTTGAACTTCTGGTAGCAGCACACACCAACAAGGATGGTGTCGTCCAGGATCCGGTAGCTCGGGAGATTCAGCATGCCGTCCAAATAATGGAAGAAGACTATATTCTGTCTCAGCCACAAACGGAAGGAACCCCTCCCCTCACCGAAGCCCCGGACGAGATCATCAACCAATTCGTCTTAAAGGTATGTAAAATTTAAAATACTTATCAAGTCTTTTTCATTAATTGAAATTTCTTCCCCAGGTTGCTCCGCAGAGCAAAGGGCGGATTTATGGTATTCCCGACGATGCAGCATCATCGGGGTCTTCTTGTTACAACAGCGAGTCATCCGAGCTGAGAGCCCAGATGAAGGAAAAGGAGGCCGAAATTGAAAGTTTGAAGACGACGGTCCTGAAGATACAAGATGAAGCTGCGGCGGACCGGGAACAGGCGAAGAAGGACCGGGAGGCGATGCAACAGATGATGGCGCAGTTAGTTTCCTCGGGTTTGCTTCCGCGGCCGCCGCCGCCGCCGCCCACCGCTTAGATTTAAATTGTTTCAATCGTTTTGTAATACAATTTAACTTTTTATTTTAAATTAAATATTTTTATTTCAATTTATATAATTTAAAATTTTAAATTACAAATTTATATTAAATTAATAATAATTAAATTTATTTTTATTTTTACTAATTTCTACGAATCAGTCGGAAATCTGTCGGAAATACACTGTCGGAACTCAGTCGGAAATAAACCTGTTGGAACGCAGTCAGAAATACACCTGTCGGAAATCTGTCGGAATATTGTTCCGACAGGTGTATTTCCGACTGCATTCCGACATGTTGCCGGAGACTTATTTCCGACAGGGTTCCGACAGCTCACCGGATTCCGGCGAGCTGTCGGAACTCTGTCGGAAATATGTCTATCGGAAATCTGTCGGAATTTGTGACGGATTTCCGACAGAATTATCATTTCCGACAATCTAGAACGGACGGATATTTCCGTCAGTTTCTCGCTGTTTTCTTGTAGTGTACTAACCAAAAGCTCGGTCAAAATCAGTCACAATAACTATATAACACAACAAAGTAATCTTCTTTAGACAAATTCGAAATTTTATATATATATATATATATATATTAGAAGCGAAAGCCTTGCATTACTCACGGTTCGAAACCATGCATACAATACCAACCTGTCTCGTCAACAAAACCTGCGAGACCAAGATAACATATTAGAAAACTATAAGACCTCGAAACAAAAGATACTTAAAACGAATAGAACACGAAAAATTATTTACTAAAACAAAAGATTGAAGTTAACAACTATTAAGATCCGGGACCGTAATTCTTATAAAAATTTGATTGATTTTTTTGCTTCATGATCACCTAATAATGTTCTCTTTGCGCTCTTTATACATAGGGAGCGAAAGAAAGTAAAAGTTTCCAATTTCTAGCACCAAAATACATAGGTTATCTTTAATGGAAAATTTTGTTTGATTCTTCACTTTATGATGCCTAATAATTTTTTCTCTTCATATATAGGCAGCGAAAAAGTAAAACTTTCCAATTCCTAATACCAAAATACATAGGTTTATCTTTAATGGAAAATTTTGTTGGAAAAATAAAATAAAAACTTAACTTTTAGAAAAAAAATGAAAAAAAAAACTTATCAACAACAAAAGAAAATTAACTTAATCCTAATTTCTTACGTGGATCAATAGAATCGCGTTTCTAAAATTCTATGTGGACCAATAGAATCGCGTTTCTTAATCCCACGTGGACACCCTAGGAGATAAAATTATTAAACAATTTTAATAGAGAACACACTACGGTTCATGAAAGGCTAGTAGCTATAGAAGATTCAATAGATAAAATTATTAAACAATTTTAACGGGTAACCTCGATACGAAACCCTTCATTATTTAAACTTAGGATCGAAGAAATAACAAAAAGAACAACCTACAACAGATTCAAAATCAGTATATAGATATATATTGGCAGTGAAAAAAGTGAAACTTTCTCATTCCTAATACCAAAACACATAGGTTATTTTTAATGGAAAAGTTTGTGGAAAGAAAAAAGGAAATACTAACTTTTCAAAAAAGGAAAAGTTCTTATCAACAACAAAAAGAAATTTTAACTTAATCCTAATCGCTTACGTGGACTAATCGAATCGCGTTTCTAAAATCCTAGGTGGATGTCTTAGGAGCGCTATAGCATCAACTTTTATATGGTATAGACTAGAATTTCACATGAAGAGAATAATGTGTAATGCCGGGATATAAGTATTAATCGGTGTGAATCTGCAAGAAGTTAATAAATATCAAGAGAGAGGATTATATCCAAGAAATACACAAATAAAAAATCAACAGAAGAGAAATATACAATGAAGCAAACCCTAAAGGCCTAAAGGGGTGTTTAATAAGAAAGTCAGAAGTTAACAAAAAACAATGGTGGTAGTTTGCAAACGTAAGAAAAACACATATGTGCATTGATGCAGCATGAGATCTAGAACAATAGACGATTATATCAAACAACGATTAAAAAAGAATTTGGTCAACTTAAAAAGTTATGGATTGGTTTTTCGTGTTTGTATTGGTAGAAGATGGGGGGGATGAAAAGTTTATATAGAAGCTATAATTAAACTTTTTTTTCCAATAATATTAAGAACTTTCGAATTTCTTATTCCCAAAAGTCATAGAAACTAATCGCGTTTTTTAATGTTTAGTAGTATTTTTCTTTTTGTGTATTAATTGGAAACTGAAATTTATATTTACTTATTTTTAGTGCTACTTATAAATTTTCTCTTTTTCTTAATTTTTCCTTTTGGTCAAGGTTTATTTTTTCTTTGTGTATTTTGTTGGAAGAGACCTAGATACAATTTGTTTAATTCATGTGAGAGATTCCAAATGCAAAGAGATAAACACTTATCGAATCAATCACGTAACTTTTGTATAGAAGAATTGAACCTAAACCTAGAAGCCAAACTCACGATTGTTAAGTAGAAGCCAAACTCAAGAGATCAAATATATATTATTTTCGTTAAGCTACTATCTAATTGTTATCTTTATTATTATTATTATTATTTTAAAGGAAATATTGATTTTTAATATATTCATTTAATTGTTATTATCATTTTTAAACAAAAAAGAGAAAAAAATCAAAACAAAAATTCGAAAAAAATTAATTGACGACGTGTCTAACCATGGTTGGTTGTTTTAAAAAAGTAAAATTTTCTAATTCCTAATACCAAAATACATAGGTTTATCTTTTATAGAAAATTTTGTAAAATATAAATAAAAACTTAACTTAAAAAAAAGAGTTCTTATCAACAACAAAAGACAATTACCTTAATTCAAATTGCTTACGTGGACCAATCAAATCGCGTTTCTAAAATCACATGGAATTATCAAATATCAATTTTTCATTTTTTTTAATTTATGTTTTTGCAGTAAATTTATATGGTATATATGGAAATATTGTTTTTAGGAAGAAAAGGATTCAGTTACTGTTTATATGGTATTATCAAATAGTAATTTTAATATTTTTGTGTGTACAAAAAGAAAGTATAATAAATTAAATAACCAACTAATATAAAAACGAATTTGGGAAAAAATATTTAACGACGTGGAAAACTAACTAACGACGTGGACCAATCAGATCGGGTTTCTAAAATCCTAGGTGGACGCCTTTAGAGCGCTATAGCATCAACTTTTATATAGTATAGACTAGGTTTTTAACCCACGCTACGCGTGGGTTCGTTTTATCATTGCATTTAATATATATTAGGATCATAGTAAGTCTATTGTTAGATTTTTTACGCTCTTACCTCTTCTAAACCCATGCTTAAAAAATTGACAAATTACGTCTACAATATATGGAG
The DNA here is from genome assembly GCA_963576765.1 of Draba incana. Lineage (NCBI taxonomy): Eukaryota > Viridiplantae > Streptophyta > Magnoliopsida > Brassicales > Brassicaceae > Draba > Draba incana. Next base: position 9,519,948 of record OY755207.1, read on the forward strand.
GATAGAACCATACAACCTCACTCATACAAAAATTGATTAAATTCTTACATTTTAGATTATAGAAAAGAGAGAAAGAGCCCCCAATTTTTCTGAATAATTTGGGACCAAACCATAAAGGTGCGAGATCTACATCGAATTTTCTTTGCATGGTTCTTGGTCGTTTCTTAGACCATTGCGGTGGTCGGTAACCTAAAACGGCCATGCAATCCTTCTTGAACTCTTCCTTTAAGAATTTCACGATTATCTGCTTTAGTCATTCCGCCTCTTGAATCGCTATGGTTACAGATTCACTACCCTTAACTCAATTATAACAATTTTGTTATTGATTTGATTCAAACTGTTGTGGTTACCGGAAACCAGTTCTTTGCCAGATGTACTTCATTTTCTTAGATTCCATGGCTTTCCCGCAGAAATCTCACTCTCCTTCTCATGACTGGACTCATCATTTTGCCACTGTTGTTCGTCTTCCTCTCCAATGGCTTGAGACAACCATTGATGGAGTCAAAGATAATAGATATGTTTTGAAGCCACTGGTTATCTTATGTGAATAAAAAAACATAAGATCAATATTAATTTCAATAAAAAGAAACAAAAAGAATTATTAAGGTTAAAATAGTTCATTCGAATAAAGTAACACAATATAAGATAATGAAAAGTTGATATCAATTAAAGAGAGGAAGAACATGAACCTTGAGAATGTGATGAAACAAAGTACACACTAACGCAAAACTAAAACAAAACAAAATTTTCAAAAAACAAAAGAGAATAGTATTAGAATGTTTAGAAACTAATCGATGAATTATCTATTTTTTCTAGAGTATCAATTTGTAGCTTAATTATTAAAAGTAAGGAAAATCATCATGATCATGACTATAAATGCGAGAAGAAGAAAGAAACCAAAAACAGATATCGTAACTAATCTCATAAAGCTCACATATGCATGAATATATAACAAACAATCTAAAAACGGATCCATTATGTGCATAGAAAACAAAAAGTTATAATAATAAATGCATAGAAACATAATTTATGTACCGAATACCATGACGAAGCTGCACACAGAGAAAGAACTTGTATATCGTTAGTAATCAGAACTGATATTATATATGGCGATAGAAATTCAAAATATATTTAGAAGACTAAAAATATAAACCATTGAAACAGTAAATAAGAATGAGAAAACTAACTAGATCGGAAGAGCTGGATACGAAAACCTGTAGATCGAAAATAGAATCAAGAAAAAAAACTCGTAAGAAACCATAAAATATATAGAAAAAATTTGTTTTATGCGTTTGGAAAAATAGGGATCATACATATATTTGCTTAGTCGATCCAAACATTCATTGCTCCAAAGATATTAATCCCATCACCGTCACCAGATTTTTTCTCGATAAATTTCATATGAATATTGTGTATGATCACATTCTTCACAAACTGTAACGTTAATCTTGCACATCCTGTTATATGAATACTCACTCCATGACCATCGGTCGTTTTATCGTTATTTATGATCAGTTTATGTTGCAAGTTTATGACCATGCAATTTCGGATTCTTGATATCGTTGTCCGATGCATCTGTGATTATGTATATCGGTCCATCTTTGCCTCTGGTTTTTTTTCCGTCCAAATCCAAGAACGCAATAGCTAGATTTTTCCGGTTTTTATCCCAGATTTTGTCTCCATGCCAGCATTTATCGATCGCATTAAGGGATTGAAACCGCCTGCCACGTTTTAGTGTTTCCCGACGGCTACCGATCTGTCAGAGCTCCCTCCTTGTTCCGTTGACTGCCACTATCGTCTCCATTGCTTTGAGGAAGTAGACAACATTAGTTTACTTCTAGAAGAAGTTAGGTTTTGAAACACAAAATTAAATAACCCTAATTATTTAGAGTTGTTTCCTTCTTTACGCAGCCTTGGGAAAAGAATACATGTTATTTAGTATAGACTTGGTTGTAAACAATAAGATAATTATATATAGATACGGAAGTGAGCATACATAACATGTCAAGTAGTCAATACTTGAATCAACATCGTTATCAAAAAATATTCGTGTGGAAGAGGTGGAGGAGAGAGAAAACATATCTACGTCATGCAATTTTAATATGTTAGTAAGTTTATAATAAGTTTACAATATCATAGGTAATAATCGAACGAATTATAGATTTGACTCTACAAACCTCTAACAGTTATTGGATTCACAGTAGTCGCGAGGAGGACGACAAGTTTGTCGATACTTTTCATCGGTTTTTTTTTGGAAACTGAGTGCAACATTGTCCCAAAGAGTAAGCCGAACAACTGGTCCACTGGAAAAGAAAAATTGGTAAGTAATTGATTTATAAGTTGTGAGAATGAAAGGGAAAGTTTGCTTACTTTCTTAGTTGTAGGTGAACTTCGATTTTGCCTTTAATGAAACCACTTCCTATGTCATCAGGTTTACCATTGTTGAAATTCTCATTGTTGATAAGGATGATTTTTCCAACAGTATCTAGGAGAAGCACGTTTGAAGTTAGTTTATGGTGATATTATAATAATAGGTATTAGCAAAAAAATTATTACAGTATTTAATATATTTATCATATAGGTCTTGGTTCATGTTGACTACTTCTTCAAATTATGCAAAGGATCGGATCCTAAACTTTTGCCTTTCAATCAAGTGGTCATAATCGACGACCTCATCCAATTTTGTTAGCTGAGTGAATTGGATAAAAAACTTGTGAGAAGACACCCTATAGCTTATCTTGTTGTAAATAGCCAAAAAAAATTTGATTTTGCAGATTTCACCGGGTTTGAGCTTTCTCTAATATCAACCGATTCGGTTTGCCGTAATGAATGCGTGGATCACGGTTGACTACATGAATGACATTACCCGGGAAAAAATCAATAAACAGATGACTTCTATACTATATAAAAGTATAGATGTTACGAATAAGCTTGAACAAACATGCAGTAATAAGTTATATAATACAAACATACAAACATACTATATTAATAAGCTTGTTTAGGATGATGCACTTCCCAAAAGTGGATGATCCTGAAAACAATTTCCTTATTAGAAATTTTTTTTTCGAGATCATCAAAAACCAAGCGTGGAAAAACATGGGTGGAAGGAGAGGGAGTTGCGTTTAGTGCCATTTAAACAGGTAAATAATTTTTTTTGAAGTTTAGAAGTGTTTGAGGTTAAAAAACCTATAGATTGCTTTTTCTTGCTTGTGGTAATTGAGATGAGGAGGTAAAGTGTTTGTATAGTTGCGACGGTTAATTTCCTTTTTAGAATTAATATATGAACTTTTAGATTTCCTTTTCAAAAAAGTAATAGGATGAACTTATCTTTTTGTTGTTAATTGTTATTTTTTCTAGGATTTCCTTTTAAAAAATATTAATAACAGAAATTGTAGTAAATTTATATGGTATATATAGAAATATTGTTTTTAGGAAGAGAAGGAGTCGGTAACTGTTTTTATAGAATTATCAAATTGCTATTTTTTAAAATTTTTTAATTTATGTTTTTGTAGCTTATTTTTATGGTATATATCGAAATATTGTTGTTAGGAAGAAAAAGAGCCGGTAACTGTTTTAATGGAATTATCAAATAGCTATTTTTTTAATTTTTTTAATTTATGTTTTTGTAGTAAATTTATATGGTATATATGGAAATATTTTTTTTAGGAAGAAAAAGATTCGGTAATTGTTGTAAAAAAAAGTATAATAAATTAAATAACCAATTAAACAAAAAACGATTTTGGAAAAAACTAATTTTCTACAAAAAGAAATTAACTTAATCCTAATCGCTTATGTGGACCGATCGAATCGCGTTTCTAAAATCCTATGTGGACGGCCTAGGAGCGTTATAGCATCAACTTTTATATAGCATAGATTTAAGAATAATTCCTCCAAACCGAAACCCGACTAAACCATTAAATAAAACCCCAACTAAACTTATTTATTCCCAACAACCCTAATTTTTTGGAATCACCACATAAAGCCATCTTCTTCTTCTTCCTCGTTTCTGGTTTCTCAATACAGAGTAAAACGAGTCCCCCTCCATCCTCTCTCTGTTCTAGTCTCTCTCTTTGTTCTCGTTGTCTCTTTTCTTATCCATCTTATTGGAAACGTACATTTTCTCTTGTCAATGTCCTTGTTCTTTTCCATCTCGACGGCGTTCTTGTTCTTCTCCATCTCTTCTGCGTCCTTGTTCTTCTCCATCTCTATAAAAGGTTGGTCTCTTCATCCTTTCACAACCATTACATTAGTTTAATATTCGAATAGAACTTGTGATGTTTCCGTTTTTTACAATTTACATATTTAGGGTCACAATAGGTTTATGCAAATGTTTTTGTAAACATGGTTTCTGGATACTTGGCTTGTTTTGTAGGATGCTTTGTAGGGTAATGTGATAGATAGTTTGATAAAATAGCAGCTAAATCATTTTGAATGATACTCTTAATCGGATGACAACAAAACGATTAAGGTATAACTGGGTATTCTGGTACTACTGAGAGTAATGATATTTATTATTTTCTTACTTTTTTGCAGGGGAGAATGAACTACACAATCGTATGTTTTGATTATAGAAGATATTATTCATGGGAAGATGATTACATAAAATGGAACTCAAGAGGAGATCAAGATCGAATACCCACTTTATCGATACGTACCGCACCAGAGGAGGTGACTTATTCAAAGTTGCTTGAAAGAATTGGCAAGAAGATGGAGATTAATGAAGGTAGGACGCAATTGAAAATTAGTTAATTACCTAATGCAAGTGGATGGAAATGGTCGTATAAGTTTTTTGAATGTAGAGGTCATCAAAGATGTGAATCATATCGAAAATGTGGATCCAATCAAAAATTTGGATCCAATAAAAAAACGTGGATCTCATCGAAATTGTGGATCAAACTCAGATATGTGTAGAGGTCACAAGAGAGGTTTGAGAAAATGAATTTGATGTAGGGGATTGTACGATGACGGTTTCCAGAGACGAACCCCCATAACACAATGCATGGGTACAACAAAGTATACCCTATAGATAGGCCTCTCTGCCAGCTACTACTAGTAATAGTAGGTATGACTCTATGCATGAATGCTTTCTATTTTCTAAGACTTTTGGTAGACCTCTCTGCCAGGTACTACTGGTACTACTTTGTAAAACTACGTTGTTTGTCTTGTGTGTTCTTTACGTCTAAGTATGAATTGTTTAGGAGTTGATTTAGGTGTTTTTAATTAGTAGAACTAGCATTTAATGAGTGTATACTTGAAACATAGGTGAATAGAAAGTAGAATTTACAAAATTAAGCTAAAGGTAGCCAAAACTACACCTTATATATGTTAATGTTTGAGTAGAAGCACTCATTGTTAGTAGAAACACACAATCTTTGTGTTATCCCACTTTTCAATATACGAAACCCTAGTAACTTTGATTAAATGGATAAATTCAGTAAGTCCTACTAAAAATATGATAATTTGACATAGGTACTACTGAATATACGTGAAAACAGTCCAAGGTATGACTATGTATAAGTTGGTACTAGTAGATAACTGAGTATCGCTATGTTTGAAATTTTAATGGTTTTTTTATGTTTTGGCGGCGCATGTGTTAATCATGTTAATTATTTATTATTTTTTATACACACTTGTTATATGCATAAATTAACATTAATAGGACTTTTAGAACCAGTAGTACCATATACACTTAAACACAAAAACGAGTTCATACACTTACATTCATATCCCAAGTACATATAACCCTAAAGTAACAATCCAAAAACATAAGTACATAAATTCTTAAAACCACAAGTATATATTAACACAATCCAAAAACATAAGTAGATAAATTCTTAAAACCATAAGTTCTTAACGCAATCTGAAAACACAACAAAATTCATTCATAGACATCCAAACCGGGTTCACTTCTTTGGTTTCTTCTTGTTATTCGTACTAGTACCGTACTGGCACTTTTCCTATTTTGTTACATACGTGTTACATGTATAAATACACAGTAGTACTTAGTAGCACTAGTAGTACCAAAGATAGTTAAACATAGAAACGAGTTCTTAGACTTTCATTCATTATCCAAAAACATTATCCTATGTACATATAAGTACCTAAAACTACAATCCAAAAACACAACAATTAAAATTATTCATTCCTAGAATTTAATTAGGGAAAAATGTCTAAAAAATCCTAAACTTTCAAATTGTGGACAAATAAATCACCAACTTTCGAAATGCCGTTTAAATCGCAAAGTTTTTGTTGACTTTCGAAAAAATATCAAAGTTTTGTTGACTCGCTGTTTTAACCCCATCGTTAAGTCTCTGTTAAGAGTTTCCGTTTAGTCGTAAAATGACGCCGTTTTGGTAAAAAAAAAAAATAACAACTACCACGGATCGAACCCGGGTTGATGTAAAGACATGGAGATACTCTACCAACATGCCACATGAGATTATTGTTCGTTACTCTCTTTGAAATATAATTATTATGTATTAAGGATTATTATGTATTAAGGATTTCACAATGAACTTTGAAATGGGTTTTGAAAATTGGAGATCTGGAGATGAATATAGTTTCGAAATAGTTTTCGAAACCCATTTTGAAATAGTATCGATTCTTCGCCGGATTCATTACTTATTTATGGAGTATTTGTTGTATATCGCGGTTTACAGAAGCAACAATAACTGTTTACTCGGAAAGCTGAGAGTCGGGGCTTTGCAACGATATGTCAATCGTCGTCTGGGTCCTTATAGAATGATGGGAAATCACCCCGAAAGTTCATGGTGAAATCCTTAATACATAATAATTATATTAAACGGAAACTCCTAACGGAGACTTAACGATGGGGTTAAAACAGCGGAGTCAACAAAACTTTGATATTTTTTTCGAAAGTCAACAAAAACTTTGCTATTTAAACGGCATTTCGAAAGTTGGTGATTTATTTGTCCACAATTTGAAAGTTTGGGATTTATTAGACATTTTTCCCAATTTAATTAGGACCTAAGTCATTTTTAAAACACTATAACTCTCACTTATTTGTTTCTTGTTTTTCTTTGTACTAGTAACAGCTTTGGTGTTTTCCTTCTCTGTTCAACTAGTTTGACATCTCCATCCTTTTATGTTCTTCTCGTAGTAGATCTAAATGGCGCTCTCTTGAACCGAGATGGCTTCCCTCTAAGGCTTTGGAGTCTTCTGATTCTTTACATTCTTCTCCTTCTCTTAAACTTATGTTTTCAACATCAGCAATAGCAATTATTTTTCAGTTTATCACATTTTTTGCACAAACAAAAACAGAGAGAGCTACATACGTTTCTATTCTCCATATCTATCCTCTTCTTCTTCTTCTCCTTTTTCTGTTTCTGTTTCTCTTCTTCTACTTTGAAAACCGCAGGTGGTGCATAAAACCCACACCAACAGTTGCAACCATAACACTCTTTGGATTTTATACTCTTTGGATTGCAACAACAACTTTTTCTTGTTCTTTTCTTTGGTTTTCTCAATTTGTTCTTCTTCTCATATGTCTTTCTCTTTCTCTTTCAATCACAAGATATGGAATTAAACACATACAAACACACACAAATTAGAAACATCTATCGGAGAATTCATTTCTGAAAAACGCCGAACAAAACATATAAAAACAGTTACTAAACTTTTTAAAAAAACCCCATATTTATCCATTGTCAAATCGAATTCATCAATCCCAAATTCAATCAAACATCAAAATACAAAACCAATTCGATATCTAAATTTCGCAACCTAAATCGCATAGAATCGACATGTTCGAATTCAAATAAACCCAAAATTTAAAAGAATACATCTATCCCCCAATTCGTTCTAAATCCGAAACCATTCGAATTACTAGTACAAATCAAAAGGAGAGAAACATAGGAGAAGAACCAAGAACAAGAAGAACATAAAGAGAAACAAATGGAATTCGTAGCAAATCCATTAGAATCCTTTAATCTCCAACCCAATACCCACATAATTCCAAATCAAAAACCAATTGAAGAGATAACCTTGGTGAGACGAAGAACGCATATAACAATACGACGACAACAATAGTGAAGATTGAGGAAAAGAATACGGAACCAATTCGACGAAGAAAGAAAGAGAAGAAGACGAAGACAACGATATCGTCGGATTCGATATTGATTTCGCGAAATAGAAGAATGAAAAGTTGAAGAAAAATGAGTTTTTGGTTCAGAACCAATTTGGGAATTAAATTATCCGGATTTTACATCGGGTCCGGGTTCGGATCTATGGTAAAAGTTGTAATTTTGTAGATTCATTAAGGGTTAGATTGTATTTCACCATTTTTTATATTAAAAATAAATCAGAATAAATTGTTTATTATCTTTGGACCATTGTAGAATAAAAATTAAAAAATTTGGCCATTTTAGGTTAAAACCCGCCCAAAAAAAAAATTGAAGCTTTTCACTAATGAGGCAGTACAGATAAATCAATCCAGTTTTGTTAAAGGGAGGCTCCTTTGTGAAAATGTGTTGTTAGCTTCTGAGTTAGTAGCAGATTTTCATAAGGATGGGCAAACTTCTAGGGGCTATCTTCAAATGGATATATCCAAGGCTTACAATTGTGTCAATTGGTCTTTCTTATTGAACATATTAAAGGCTTACGAGCTTCCGGTGATTTTTATTTCATGGATTCAACTATGTATTTCCACGGCTCATTATTCGGTGGCGCTAAATGGAGAGCTTGTTGGTTTCTTTCCGGGTAAGAGAGGCCTTCGACAAGGAGATTCCATCTCAGCATCTCTATTTGTCTTAGTGATGGATATTCTTTCTAAGAATTTGGATTATGTTGTAAGAGATGGAATTTTTAGACCTCATCCTCAATGTGTTGATCCATTAATATCTCATTTGAGCTTTGCTGATGATATTTTTGTGTTCTTTGACGGTTCAGAATATTCAGTGGCTGAGATTTTGAGTGTTTTGCAGAATTTTAAAGGAATTTCAGGTCTAGCTCTTAGGGCATGTGCATTGGAGACTTTGTGCATAAGTGTCTAAAAATTTTTTAGAATTAAATATATTAAACTTAAGACACTTGAGTGTCTAAAACCAGAAAAAGACAATGTACATGCCCTTAACGTGCAGAAGTCTTTTATCTTTTGGATGGCAACAATATGGTTCCTTTTAGGACTATGGCCTCATTACATGAGTTACAGCTTGGGTCGCTGCCAGTCAAATACTTGGGGCTTCCCTTAATGCCTCACAAGTTAAAACGACAAGACTATCAACTTTTGGTAGATAAAGTTCAGTCCAAAATTTCTCCTTGGACCGTTAAACACTTCTCTTTTGCCGGGAGATTGCAACTCATTCAATCGGTCCTTTTCAGCATAATAAACTTCTGGGCAGCGGTTTTCCCTCTCCCTAAAGGGTGTTTAACAGCTTTAGAGTGCATTTGCAATGCATTTCTTTGGTCTGGCACTTCTGCATCTGCTAGGGGAGCAAAGGTTTCACGGAGTTCGGTTTGTACTCCCAAGATTTTGGGCGGTTTAGGATTGTGCATGCTTGAAGATTTGAACCAAGTTTTTGGTTTAAAATTGATATGGCTTTTGTTTGCCTTAACCGGTTCCCTATGGGTAGCTTGGATTCATAAATTGCATATTATGGGAAAGATTTTTTGGTCAGCTAATTTTCAGAACTGGGGAAGTTGGATTTGGAAAAAGTTGATGAAGTTAAGGTCTTTGGCTCGACCTTTCATTTCATGTCAGATTGCTTTGGGAAGTAGATGTCTCTTTTGGCATGAAAATTGGACTGCGCTAGGTTGATTGATTTAACAGGATTAAATGGACTTAGAGTTACCGGAATTTCTTCATCTGCTAGAAAATATTGGGTGGTTAAGGTCAGTTAGAAGACACCCTATTTTGGTCTTGTTAAGAAGCTGCATTCCCTTGTCACCGAATTTTACTTCTTCTAAAGAAGATATATTCCTTTGGAGGAATTCAGCCATTCTCCCCCGGTATTTTTTCCTCCTCAATTACTTGGCTTTCTCTCCATCCTCCGACAACAAGCGTACCGTGGTTTAGGTCGGTTTGGTTTCCGCAAAGGATTCATAAGCATGCCTTTATGTTTTGGTTAATAATGCGGGATAGACTGTACACTCGTTATCGTTTGAGAGAGTGGGGGTTAAATGTTTCGACGGATTGCTTGTTATGTACTTCTGATCTAGAGAGTCAATCTCACCTGTTTTTAAATTGCTCATTCTCACAAGAAGTTTGGAAATGTTTCTTCAGACATCACCATTTAAATCCATCAGCTTTGTTTGAGGATATCGTGACTTGGGTCAGGTCTTCTTCTCAAAATGGTAAGATCGAAGTGATAATCAAAATGGTGTATTCCATTTGGAGGGAACGTAATTCGAGACTTCATTCTAATGTCCGCAAGCCTTGGACGGTGGTTGTGAAAGAGATTCAGTTAATACTTCGGGCTAAGCTTGCAGGTCTGGATCAAAGAGTTAGTGGGACTCATGTTCCTTCTACTTGTGACTCTTACCTGCTCACTTGGTTCACTTTTATTCAGATTTAAAATAGTACCAATCCTTTTCTGGCCGTGCTTCATATTAATTGCTTCACTCATGTTTCTTATTCCGAGTTTCTCGTTGCTTTCAACTTCTTTTTCATCTTTTATATCATATTGTAATTTGAAATGGTTTCCATTTTGGAAAGATGAATAAAAAAATATATTATGAAAAAAAAAACTCTAAGACGGAAAACCAAAACAACCACACACAACCGGAATCTCTTCGAATTACGTCAGACTAGACATCATTAATACATTATCTCCTTCAATCGATAATGTTAACATAATATGATTGTGTAGTCCCTACATTATCTAAAACTTGCGTAACCATACGTCGAACCAGAAGGAGGTGGTAGCACCATTGTTAACCTCTATTTCCACAAAATCATTTGCTAGCTCTCGATACTTTAACAGTTTTCTCCACATCCATGAGCCAGACGATGTAGTGTTTTTAATTGACCAAAGAGATCATTTACCAATGAGATAGCAGTGAACCCAATTAACCCATATCAAAGCCCGAGCATACAAAATTCGCCGTATGAGCTTTAAACAACTCACTTTATTTGCTTCCTCAAGTGGCTTGAGACCCAATCCTCACTCCGCCTTTGGCTTGCAAACATCACTCCACACTATTTTTGCTTTACTAGCATTAAGTTCTGGTCCAGACCATACAAACGCAGAACATAGCTTATCGATTTACTGTAGACAAGTTTTTGGTAATCGAAAGGCCGATATCCAGAAGTTAGTTAGACTATAAATAACAGAACCGATAAGCTAAAGACGTCCCACAAACGAGAGATATGGAGCCGTCCAAATGCTTATCTTACCGCGAATCTTTTTGAGTAACAGATTGTAGTCACTTATTGTCATTCGTTTCATTAAGAGAGGAAGAGCCAAATATCGAACCGGTAGAGATCCTAATTCAAACGGAAATCGCTCTAATGTTGTGTCTTGAATTTCTCCAGAGACACTAGCTATATAAATCGTAGACTTGTCCATACTAATTAACAAGCCTGAAAAACTTGCAAACTCATTAAAAACCTCTAAAATCCCCTTGACTGACTTCTTTGTTCCATCCGAAAACACTAGCAGGTCATCTGCAAAACGGAGGTGTGTGAGTTTAACATTTTAGCAATTGGGGTGGTATCCAATCCGTCGATCCTTTGCAATTTTATGCTTATTACGAAGAGATAGGGTGAAAGAAAGCAGCCTTGTCGAAGCCCTCTCCCACTCTTAAGAAAACCCAACAAGCTCACCATTCACTTGCACCGAGAAAGCCCCCGTTGTGACACATAATTTAGTCCAGTGTATAAATCGCTCAGGAATCTTTAAAGCCGAAAGAGTAGTAAATAAGAAAGACCATTGCACCGAATCAAATGCTTTGGAGATATCTATTTTAAACAAACAAGGGGGAGAAATAGTTGACTTGTGGTAGTTTTTTACTAACTCGGATGCAAGCAAGACATTTTCCATCAACAATCTCCCTTTAAAAAGGGCAGATTGATTCGCAGAGATGAACTTCGGAAGAATCGCTTTAAGCCTATTTGCCAATAATTTCGACATTATCTTATATAAGATATTGCAACATGATATCGGCTTATAATCTTTCATTTTTGTTGCTTCTAATTTCTTCGGAATAAGAGCCAATATAGTGGCATTTATCCCCTTAGGAAGAAAACCATTGTCGAAGAGGGATTGAATTGCGATGACCACATCTTTTTCCACTATTGACCAAGAGTCTCAAAAGAATTCTATAGTATACCCATCCGGTCCCGGGGACTTATTACTCTGCATTGCAAAAAGCACATCATGTACCTTTTTGTCTGTAACCTCCGCAAGTCAAAATAGTGTTTTTGGTAAGAGGTGTCGATCGACAACCAGAAGGTGTGTCGATTGACACCAGTGTTGTTGAAACGGTTTGGGTTTGATTTTAATTGCGGTTTTCGTCAGTTTGAGATTTGGGAACCCTAAGGTCGAGTATATAAGTGTGCAGTTTATTATGGCCGTATTTTTCAGGAAGAAAAGGGAGATTTTGAGAAAAAAGATTGAGTTCTTGGGATTTGTGAGTTTGTGATTCATAAAAATAGGTGTTAGTAAAGTTAAAGCGTTAGAATCGATTGTTCTTCGAGGTGTTGGATGATTCAACAAATTTTCACGCTTGTGGTGGTCTTATCATTCGTGTTCTTCGCTGTTCGTCACCGTTTCAGTCTTAATTCCTTTCCTAGCAAAGGTGAGTTCGCGACCGTAGGCTCGAATATGCTAGAAATCGATTAGCGGTAGATTTAAGGGTTATGCTATGAAATCATGGTTGATTGTGATGTTTCTTGTGATGAAATGGTGGTAGATTGTGTTTGAATCGTGATGAAATTGTTGATAAAGCGTTTGTTGTGATTATGGCTTGGTTTCTGATTATGTGTGTTGTTCTGTGAACAGAGTGTCGATCGACACCTTGTGGTGTATCGATCGACACCACTGTTGATCAAGCGTCGATCAACCAACACCCTGCTATTTTCTCCTTTTATCATTTTAAATTGATTGATGTTGATGTTTAGTATATGCGTATTTAGTCTGTTGACGGGAAGACCGTCTCACTAAGTAATTATCAATTACGTACGCAACTCTTTTTCCCATGTGTTGCAGGTAAAGGAAAAGTGTGATCGCAAAATCATGGCATTAGGAAGAGGATGATAGGATGTTATTGTTATTGATTGCTTTGTTTGGTTCTAGTGAACCTGATGTTTAGGTTGCTAGAGTTTCTTTTGAGTATTGAATTCGGGAATTGGAATTGAGTTGAATTGGTTGTTGAAATTAAATTATTTTTATTGGATAATTTATTTATGTGTTTTTCCGCTGTTATGGGTAATTGCTGAGTTAGTCGTTGATGGTTAATGTTTCTGGGAACATTAACTCAGGTTAATTATTTATTTAAAAAATGTTGGTTGTTTCATTCGATAAAAAATTCGATGATATGTTTATTAATGATGATGACCGTCAAGAAGCACCCAAGCAAAAGGAAAAACAAGTCTTTATCAACAGAGATCAAAACAAATATCAATAGTTTAAAGATGATTTGGTTGAACATGTATGGCAAAAATTTGGTTCAGATTAAAATTCACCTTTCCTTTTCCGTTTATGATTTGAAAAATTATATTTTTAATTTTTTTATGTCATGTATATTTCAAATTTCTTTAAATGTTTTTATGTTTTAAAAATGTTTTCACATTTAATTAAATGTTTTTATAAATTAAAATTAATTAAAAATAAATTTTTTTTAGACACCCAAATTAGGTGTCTCCATTGCAAGTAGGGGTGGGCAAAATATCCGGAACCAAAAAAATGAACCAAACCCGACCGAAATTACCCGAACTGAATCCGAACCGATTTTTTAAAATATCCGAATGGATCCTCCATACTTAAAACCAAAAACCCGAAACCTAACCCGAACAAAACCAATAACCGAATGGGTACCCGAAATATACAAAAAATAAACAAACCTAAATATATTTAGAGTTAAGGTCGGGTGTGTTCATATAGTTTATGTATTTTTTATAGTTTTATCTTTGTTTTTTTTATCAATTCGGATATTGTATATACATTTATGTAAAAAATAACCAATTTATGTTATTATATGTAATATTAAAAAACATTGTTATTTTGTTTAGAGTATTTTTGGATAATTTAAATAACAAATAATTAAGTTGAACCAAATAAAAATGAAAGCGAGGCAATTATAAACTTTTGGAGTAGTTTATAAATATTTAAATATTTTTGACATTTTTTTCGATTATGAGTAATCCGAACCCGACCGAACCTGACTGAAACCGAACCGAACCCGACCCAAATTTTTCTAATACCCGAATGAGTATTATATCTCTAAACCGAAATACCCGATCCGAACCCGTACGGATACCCGAATGCCCATCCCTAATTGCAAGTTCTATAATCACAAAATAAGAAAAAGTGTCTTAAACTAAAAATTAATTAAAATTTAATTAAAAATGGTTTCAGACCCTCATCAAGAAGATCTCCAATGAACATGCGCCATACTGTTTGGTTTCAATTAGAGCTGTCAATTGGACAGTTTGTCCGTGGACAAAGTCCGGTCCGTATCGTTTGGACTGGACATGGACGCGTCCAAATATGAAACGAACTAAATTGGACGAGTCCAAATTAGTCTATAGTCAAATGTGGACTGGACTTTATAGACAATGGACATGTCCTAGGACAAAATTAAATATGATTTAGCTTATTTTATGTGTGTTTTAGAGATTATATATATTTTGTAAAAAATAAACTTAAATCTATTATAAAAATATGAAACATGAAAAAATGTTTGTAATCTATACCATAAAAATTTTCCGCCAAAAAGCCCGAGACCGTAAAATTTTTCCGTCAAAAAACTCGAGTCCGTAAAAATTTTCCGCCAAAAAACTCGACAGTAAAATTTTCTAGCCAAAAATCTTGAGACGTAAAATTTTCCCGTCAAAAAACTTGAAACCGTAAAATTTTCCTGCTAAAAACATCATTACGTAAAAAATTCATAGCAAATACGTCATTCCGTAAAAATATTTTTTCTAAAATAAGACTAAAATGAGTACCATAACTAAGTTTAGACCATTTGATCAAGTTATAATTTTTCTTGTCCAACGGACATGTTGGACTGTCTAATTCGTCGCAGACGTATTTGGACTTAGACATATTTAGACTTGGACATATTCAGACTCGGATGTATTTGGACGGAAAAAAAAAATGTCCGTATGGACATGGCCGTTGGACTTGGACATGTCCAATTGACAGCTCTAGTTTCAATCGACAAGCTTGAACCAATCCTTTCTCCCGAGGTTAGTGCACTCGAACCCTAACGTCTCCGCCAAGATTCTTTGAACATGGTTTGCCACATCATACGGGGTTTTCCCGGAAGAACACGTCTCCTCAATCGGAAGTTGGTTCAAGAAGGTAACCTCGAAATCGAGTGTCGGGTTCATTAAAAGGGAGATCAAGCGACGCGTGCCACTACGACTTCTTTGGCGCGGTTGGAAAAATCCAGGTGTCCACTTAATCGCTACGGGCACGATCTTGTCGGTTAACTCCGCAAACATAGCGCTAAACCTGCATTTGATGCCAAAAGTTCGGTTTAACCATCTCAATCGTATGGTTTAACTTGTATGATTAGATAAATAAACGTCTGCTTAGTGTTTCATAAGATGTGTTTTTTTTATAATTCGTAATATATAGGAAAATAAACCTGAGCACGAATGGTTCATAACAAAAAAATCCTTCCGGGCAGATCACCAGATCTCCTTTGGACAGCTCTTGCTTCATCTTTGCGGCATCGGTGTCACGGTTTCTTGTAAACTGAACCAAAGGGGCTGGACTCAAGATATGGTACAACTGCGCTACATTAGATCCTACGACGGTGGGGATGTTGCGTCCGAGCACATACCAAATAAGAATCGGGTCTACCAGAGTTCTATGATTACATACAAAGAGTACGCCACCAGACTTTCCAGCCAAAGGAGGCCCTCCCTTCACAACGACTCTGGCGCGTAACATGCCAATAAGTATGATCCGCATTAATGGGAGAATAAACCCAATAAGGACACGGATAACCGCGAGAACGATTCCAAATGGAAACCAGAGGAGGATGATGAGAGCCGTGGCTGGTGTTGGTCGCTTCACCAGACATCCATCGTTGAAGATCACTTGCTCAGGTGACTGAATCTCAAGTTGTTGGTTACGTTGGCTCCAGTGAGCGGGTTCATGAATTTTCTCCTAGATATATACAATTAAATTTCTATGACAATTAATAATTAGTGATTTAGTTTTTGCAATATTTATGTGGGTAAGGTCAAGTTTCTAATCAAACCGGAGTTTTATTCTAAGATTACTTGTTGAATTTAAAATTAAAACTATGTAAATTGGTTAGAGTTTTTAGCTATATAAATTACCTCACATAACGATAAGAAAGTTGTAGAAGCCGGTCTTCCAACACCTAGATTAGGCCTCCGGTTAACAAACAAGTTACCCAAACCGTTGGAAATAGATTGATCTATATCGGTTTCACGTACCAAACCGGTGACAAAACCAAACCTGTTAACGATCAGCTCCGTACCGATGACGTGATCGGCTCTAAGGTGCTCTTTTGCAAACCACTCCACCATGACCCGAGGCATTCTTGTCACCACAACCCTTTCCTTGCACGAGCTGAAAACCCTCCATGCGTCCTTTCTTAAGTCATCCATGTAGAACTTAGGCAGGACGATTCTAGCCGCAGACTTGATCTCCCGTTCGCGAAGACCAGCTGTGGCTACGAAAATCATCAGCTTAAGAGCGCGGTTTCTGAAGCTGAAACCATCAAGGAGTTTGATGAAGGGCCATAGAAACAACAAGACGGCGAAACGAATGAGACCAGATGCGTCAAAGGAAAGGAGCATGAAGTAAGAGAATGAATCATTGCTCTTTAGAAGTGTTCCTTCAAACTCCGATACCACCGAATAAGGCGACGTTGTTTTCGATGTCTCCGTCGCCATTTGCTTAGTATCTTGACTCTTTTTTTTGTGCTTGTTCGAAGATTAAAATCGATCAAGAGTTAATGTTTATATAAAAGGTTTGGATGGAGTTCTCTCTATATAATGCAAACCCAAAAAAAAAAGTACATAATCTTGAAACATTGAGTTGTATATACGAATCTTATTATATAAAGCTTGATGCATTTACATATCCAAATTTTTATGGATATATATTAAGTCTTTATATAAAAAAAAAAATTTGCGCTCTCAATCTTCTCAATAAAACCATTTTAAATTTATATAATCTTCTCTATAAATTTTATTTTAGCTTTTTTAATAGTTGAGATAGATTACAATGTTCTATTTTAGTTTGTAAGATTAATAAATAATTTTAAGTATGTTTTGTTTTATTCTATTGTTTTACAAAATAGATATCCTCACATCAATGATTACTGAAAAATTGTAGTTATCATCATATTATAATAAGCTTGATTCAAAAGTGGGAGGCAAGAATTTTTCATAGAAAATAATAATTTATATGGATGGACTTTCTACTACTTGATGAATAGGTTAACACATTTTTATTTTATATCAATAAGAGTGTTAATACAATATGGTTATATTTTAACGTTGAAAAAATAGTATTCAAAGATTTGTGCATCATTAGCTTCTTGCAAAACTTGGAAAACAATTGTGTGAAGAAAGTTTTATTGAAAATTTTGGTTTTAATTTGCAATTAAAAAATATGAGTTTCAATTCCATAAAGTTTTAAAAGTAGATATATGAGTAGCTACATAATTTTTTTTTTTAAAAACTAGTTCAATTAGGAATGGAGAGAGAGGGAAAAAACTAATATTTTGGAAATATGTAACAAGTTTAATTGAAATGGCCATTACACGTTTCGTATGCATGGTCAACATTATTATAAACTTATATCTCTACTACAATAAAGAGAAGGTTAGAGCGAGAGAAACATTCCATATAGTTTTGAAGATATGATGCCAAGAGATCATTTGTTATGATGCGAGTATTATGCATGTCAAATACACAGAGATTAACATATTTGGCAACAACAATTTGTTTACTTTCATGGGTGATTTAATTTGGTTTTTATTTTTGTGTTTAATTATTTTACGGGTTATAAAATATTCTTTCATAAACCCGCATATATGCGGGTCCTTCAGCTAGTCTTTTTATATGATCTATGCGTGTATTGTATATTCTTATGTGACCTATGTGTCTATCGGTTTAATTTTTATATCGGTTTAAAAAAATTTTATACTTGATTTTTCACATATCGAATCGGATATCCGTGGATATCTAAAAAAAAATCGGATCCGATCCGATGCGTTAATATTTTTAATATTATTTAGTTATTATTTGTTTTTTTGTAATTTAATCATCATAAAAATTAAATATTTACTAAAAATAAATGGATTAACAAAGAAAACTTATTATACACATTAGACATACTTGTTACTTTATATAAATGATAAATGAATTTGTATATATATGGATCGGATCGGATAATGGTCTTTTTGAAAACACTATTTGTGATTTATTTTGTTTTTGACGGATCGCTTATATTAGTATTTGTTTTGCTTTAAACTTTACAGATATTTGAATTTTTTGGTTCGGATCACAACCAATCGCGAATCGAATTGGTTTTAACGGATTTTTTGTCCAGCCCTAATCTCCATCACTATTTTTTATTTTTTCTTGGATTAAACTCGATCAACGGTTATAATTATTGGAGTTCTCTCTAATAATGCAAACCAAAAAAAAAAAAATATATATATATATATATATATACATAACGCAGTCCCAGCATAATCTTGAAAGTCTGAGTCACGTCTTTTTTTACCAACGTGCATACCACATATGGATTGCTATGTATTTTCATTGCTGTCAACACGCGTACGACATGGGTTGCTTGTTTTGTACCAATGTGCATACCACATATGGATTACTATGTATCTTCAGAACATGTTCGTATAGATACTCTTTGGGTATCATTCTAATTATTTATTTAAATTTTGAATTATTAGAAAAACAGAGAGCCAGAACACATGTGAATTAAGTGTCTCAATTACTAATAAAATAAACAGTCTAAGAACCATGTCATTTGTTTCTTCTTTGTACATGCTCTTAAAAACAGTACTCCCTCCGTTTCATAATATAAGATGTTTTAACAAAAATCGCGAATATTAAGAAACTACTTTTATTTTAAAAGTAGCATTTAAAATATATATTAAAAATAGTTTAACTAATTATAAAAAAGACTACAAAATACTATTGATCACACAGTATTCAATAAAGTTAAAAATATCTAGTATTGTTAAAACAGCGTACATTATGAAACAAAACAAAAACTCTAAAACAACTTAAATATTGAAAAGGATGGAGTATTTTGTATGAGATACTCTAGATACTCTTTTCCTTTCTCTCTCTAATTTAATGTTATTTTATTATTTATATTTGGTCAGAATCTTTTGCAGAAACTCCCGTTATAGTCTCATGGCTGCTGTCAACACGCGTTCAACATGTGTCGCTTGTTTTGTTATCTTTATTTGTTCAATTTTTAATATTAAGAAAATTACTCTAATTGACATTATTCTGAAAAACCTTTTAGAATATGCCATGTTTTAAAGAGATTTATTGAAAACTATCCCTTTTTTTTGGGTCATCTAACTTTTTATTAACTTTAAAAAGAAACCAAGTCAGATACAACATCTTTATCGACAAACATAAAGTTAGTGGACAAACAAGAAGTCCCGAGATACAAAGCCTATACAAGGGAAACATAAGCCGAAGAAATCCAAACTAAAAAGATTTCCAACGGACACTAAAACTATCATCAAAGACGAAAGGGTACTAAATAAGAAGAAATCCACAATCTCGTCCCAAGCTCGAAACACTAAACCATAAACACTCCACAAACTAAACCAAAAAAACGATAAGATGCCAAAACTGAACCAAAAAACATAAGATGAACAGAACCTTAACCTTAAGGAACACCAAGAACACATGGAGAACCAAAACGCGGCTCTAGGACTATCCTAACCAGCAAACAGAGAAGGCGGAGCAGCAAGCAAGGAATAATGATAACAGAGCGAAGAACCAACGCTATAGCAACCTAACCAAAGAAATCGGGATCCAGAGGAGAGAGCGACCCCAAGACAGAGATAACTCGACCACCGAGCCTGAACAAACATTCCAATAGACACTCAGGACCCAAACAAAGCCACTACAAACGCCCAGGATAGAAAACAAAAATTTCCATTCAAAACCCTAACTCACGGAAGAGAGGCAAGATAACACCTCCAACACACCACTAGCATAAGACTACAAACCAGAGAACTAATCTACCACCCCAAAGAGCTAAAAACCAGCAATAAGACCACCATATTTACCATAACGGATAAAATCCGAATAAGACCACCGGGAGAAAGAATGATATCTCATCGCCTAAAACCAGACCACATCCGACCAGCGAAAAGAAGTGTAGGGGATATGCATTCTGACTAAATGTCAGAACCAGAATCGGAGATTTGATGCGTTTGATCATTCGTCAATACCATGACCGGACCACCGTCGATCTAAACAGATCCGGCACATCTTCACCACGATCCAAATCCAGACTAGAACCATAATCCACCTAACACCAAACCACTCAAAACAACCATTAACCAAAGCGAAGTCAAAACGGGAACAACATCGATCTACAAGAAGAGGATGGTCGAGCCTTCTTGTGAGAGCCGCATCACAGACGAGGCCCGGACGGAGAACAACCTGCAGAGACATAACCGCAACAAAAACGTCACGGATCAACCCAAGGATTCAGAGCTGACGAAACCAACACCGGAGGCTCTTGAGAACTCGCTCATAAAGCAGAAGCTTTTCATCAATATAACTTCCGTCCCTCTCCATCTTCACTTTCAATCTTACAACAAGAGCATGTCTTGAAAACTATCCTATTTAAGTTTATGATTCTGAAAAATATATTTTGTTTTTGAAAAATAAGTATTTTGATATGTAAAAATTCTTTTTTATCCTAATTATATTTTACTAGTAATTTAATTAATTCGTAAATACAGTTGTTATTAATATTTATTTTCTTTTTGTTTGAGATAAATTTTTTTACTAATTTAAAATTCAAAAATTAAATTTTACTATTAGATAAATCCATTGAATATATCAAAAAAGAAGATAAATCCATTGAATATATATCGTGTATATCAACAACACAAATTCCTTCTACGCTTCTTCTTATATAAAGAGAAGCATCATACCTTTGAAGCAGAGTCAACGTCTTCAATAAAATTTGCAAAGAAGTAATTTTCTTTTTACAATGTATTCATGTTGTGCTTATTGCTCTATATATTTTGTTTAGGTTACAAATTATTCACATCTATTGCTTTACGTATAATATTTTTCTACTGCACTATGTATATTGAAGAATATGTTTCGAAAATAGCACAATTGGTTTAGATTATTAATAATGGTTGGGAGCCTATTTCACCATGTACTAATGCCACTAAACGTAAATCACCCCATAATTTTTACCTCTCGATTATGTAACCTAAACTTTATAACTCTTCCTAAACCAACCTGAACTACTAAACTCTTCGAAATTTCACCTTTAAAATTGGTTAAGCCTTAACCATCTATTAACCACTAATCGGTTCATTAAACCACTAATTGGTTAATTAAACCCCTAATTACGTTATTGAAATCACGTTTCGGCTAACCTGTTGTCAAATTTGACGAAGGTGAAGTCCAATCCGAAACCCAATGTTGAAGAAGAAGTCTGAATCGAGAATCCTCAACAAGTCAAAATCGAGAGAGAAAGAGAGAAGAGGAGATATGATATGTGGCTTGAAGAGAGTGATCCTGATGATGTAGATTTCGAAGAAGAAGTCAAATCCGATGGTGAGAAAGACAAATCCGATGGTGGGTCATATTAGATGAACCCTAATTTTACCCCAAATAAAATGAACCCTAATTTTTCACCCAATTTGATTTTTTTCCCAAAATCGATTTTTCCCCAAAATATAACACATAGTCGGGTCAAAGTCAGGTCAAGAGAGTTAGCCAAAACGCGATTTCAATAACGCACTTAAGAGTTTAATTAACCAGTTAGGAATTTAATGAACCAATTTGTGGTTAATAGATGGTTAAGGCTTAACCAATTTTAAAGGTGGAATTTCAAAGAGTTAAATTGTTCAAGTTGATTTAGGAAGAGTTTATAGAGTTTAGGTTACAAAATCGAGAGGTAAAAAGTCTAGGGTGATTTACGTTTAGTGACATTAATACATGGTGAAATAGGCTGTCAACCCTATCAATAATAGTACACGTACTACTTTCTCTAAGGGTCAAAGTAGGAGACGTCTAAAGAATAACGAGGAAGTAAAAACCCTCGTAGCTAAGACCTGGCAGGAAGGAAGAAATTTAAGTGTCAAACGGAAAATTGACTCTTGTAGGAGAGTCATTGTTATCTTGAATAGAGACCAACGAAGGAATAGCAGAGTTCTTATTGAAGCCCTCAAGCAAGAGCTAGTGGAAGCTATGGTGGATATGGAGGTGTACAATGAGAGATTGGACCTGGTTAAGAGACAACTAAATGAAGTGTATAAAGCTGAGGAAAACTATTGGAAGCAGAGAAGTAGACAGTTATGGCTTAACCTTGGAGACCGTAATACTACTTCACCGGACTGAATCCTCTCCCGAATAAAATGGCAGTCATTGCCCACATGTTTGGTTCGTTCGTGGAAGACTGGGTTAGTGGCTAGTTGAATTGCTAATTTACTATCAGAAAAAAATGAACCTAGGCTTGGATTGAATGACACCAAGATCAGCAAGAACATTGCGTAACGTAAGCAATTCTTGAACTAGAAAAGCCATAGCACAAGATTGGAGATTGGAGAATGGAGAATGGAGAATCACCCAACTGAACAAAATACCCAGTAATGGACCTCCTAGTTAGAGGACACACGGATCAATCAGAGTCACACCAACTAATTAACTCCAAACTTGAATCTGATCGGAGAAAGAATGCCTTGACATGGATTGGATTTGAAGTAACGAACCACCCGCAAAGCACCATTCCAATGGTCTTCACATGGCTATTGCATAAATTGAGCAAGAATATGAACACTATACCAAAGCTCCGGACGTGTAACTGCCAAATAAATTAAGCACCCCACAAGTCTGCGATATATAGAAAGATTAGGTAAGAAAGGCGAGTCCGATGTAGCAAGCTTTTGATTCTATTCCATGGGAAAGTCTATCGGTTTTGATCTAAGTAAACCAGCCTATGTTATAATGTCCAAAACATACTTTCGTTGACACAAATAGATTCCCGTCGAGTTTCGAGCTATCTCAATGCCAAGAAAGCAATTCAAAGAACCAAAATATTTCATGCGAAAACAAAGCGAAAGATATTGTTTAAAATCATCAATAGCCTTTAATGTGTTCCCGGTGATAACTAAATCATTAACATAAACAAGAATGTGCAAACTGACACCATTCCGTTCATAGACAAACATTGAGTAAACCGAGTGAGATTGCGTAAAACCATAGGTAGTAAGAGCTTTTGAGAGTTTTGCAAACCAACACCGAGGAGCCTGCTTAAGACCGTATATAGATTTATGTAGACGACATACCTTCTTCGAGTTCACCGTGAAGAATAGCGTTGTAAACATCCATTTGATGAACTTCTCAACCCCGAGTAGCAACCAGTTTAAGAAAAAGTTGAATCATGTTCATTTTGACCACCGGTGCAAAGGTTTCGTCATAATCATTCCTTTTTTCTTGCCGATTGCCCTGTGCCACCAATCTCGCTTTATATCATTCAAGCGACCCATCAGATCAGTACTTAATCGTATAAACCCAATGACTTCCAATTGCCTGTTTCCCAGGAGGTAAGTCTATAATGCTCCAAGTTCCACTCAATTCTTAAGCGGTAATTTCATCATCCATTGCATTCCTCCATATTTTGTGTTTCACAGCCTCAGTAAAAGTAGTAGGGACAATACCAATAGTAATGGCGGCAAGAAAAGCTGTGTGAGATGCAGAGAATCGTTCACACGAGACGTAATCATCAATAAGATACACAGATTTCGTCGTTACCGTATTGGTAACAAATTCCCGTAGAGTCAGGGGCGGAGTTTTGCGTCTATGAACATGACCTAATGGTTCGATCTGAGTTGTGTCGGAATCCGGCGCCGATTGATCAAGAGAAGTGACGACGGGATCCGGTGGCATAGAATCGCTTGAGTTTGAAGCTGCATCGTCGGGAGAATGTTCTGGTTTAGTGGATTGTGTTTGAGAAGATGAATCAGTGTCCGGTTCAGGCAATAATTGATTGGAATTAAAACTGGTTGAGTTTGGTTCAGGCGGTTGAATCGGCAGTCGGTTCATTTTGATCGGTTCAATCGGTTTAGTCGGTTCAGTTTGAGTTGTGAAACCAATACCAGTTTGAACTGAAATTGGAGAGGAATCAAAATGTCGTGAGCTCTGTTCTACGATATCAAAAAGAGAGTTCGTCGGAAGAGTAGGAACACTCAAATCAACAGTTTCTCCAGATTGTGAAACGTCTTTGGAGTGAATCGCATATGGAAATTCGTTTTAAGAGAAGACAACACCCTGCGATACCAGAAATTTTTTGGTATCTAAATCAAACACTTTCCATACTTTTTGCCCATACGGATGTCCGATAAAGACACAACAGCGAGACCCGAAGTGAACTTATCCCCAGATGTCTTCTGATTGTGAACATAACACAGAGATCTGCAGATTCAAAGATGATCATAGAGAGGTTTGTGATGATATAAGCATTCATAAGGATTTTTACCTTCCAAAAACGTAGAGGGAGTACGGTTAATCAAATAACCGGCGGTAAGAATACATTCACCCCAAAATTGAATGAGTATATGAGCTTGAAATCGCAAAGCACGAGTAACGTTGAGAATATACCTATGCTTGCGTTCTACCGTCCATTTTGACGAGGAGTGCGAACACAGGATGTCTCGTGGATGATACCATGATTTAGAAAGTAATCTTTAAGACACATAAATTCCGTCCCATTATTACTTCGAAATCGTTTGACACGTTTGTGAAACTGTCTTTCAACAAAGGCGAAGAAATTCTTCAAATGAGTTTGTGTTTCACTCTTCACAACCATAAGTGCAATCCATACACCTCTTGAAAAATCATCAACAATGGTTAAAAAAAACAGAGCACCCGGATAAGACGGAGTGCGATAATGACCCCACACGTCGCAGTGAATCATTTCAAAAATATCCAAACTTTCATTAATTCTCAACGGAAAACGATCTTTAGTTTGTTTTGCGCGTAAACATGAGTCATACACTTGATTCAAAAATCACGACTAGCAGCTTCAATATCCGGAAGTAATGATACAACTTTTGCAGAGGGATGACCTAACCGCTTATGAACCAAATCATAAGAAATCTTCTCACGAGTAGAAACCAATGCGACCGTAGCCACCCCACATAACCGAAAAGTACCTCCATCCCTTTTACCCATTTCAATCACCGTCCTCGCAGTGCAGTCCTGAATAATAAGGAATGTATCAGCAAGTTGAACAACACATCAATTCTCATCCAGCAATTGACCCAAAGATATTAAATCAGATTGCAACTCTTCCACATAGTACACCGATTTCAAAACTAACGATAATCCTAGATAAATTGTTCCTTCTTTAACCGCGAGACGTTCTCTACGATCAGCCATAATAATCAAAACAGGTGATATATCTCGTAGTTCACTCAACACCTCTAGACGATTAGTCATGTGATGAGTTGCTCCGGTATCTAAAATCCAGGAAAAATTAGAAGGCATACCCGTTAAATGCTCAACCGGTCCATGTTTTCCGCCGTTAAGAATGGCAACGACACTCTTCCATTGATCATCGGATAAACCACGCACTGCATCTCTATCACGATCTGTGATTACATAGTTAGCCCTTTAAGAGGCTTGGGAATTCACCATTGTTACCGCCTTGGCATATGAGGATTGCCCTCTAGATGTAGTTCTGCCTCCTCTTTCTCATTGAGAGGGTTGTCCAACATTTATTTTTGACCTATCACCCCACCATTTAGGATAACCGACAATAACAAACCAATTTTTAGGAAGATGATCACTGCGATTGCAATGACGGCACAACGCACTATATACGTCTTTGTTATTGTAACGAGGAGCAGATTGCTTAGCATGAACCCCAAAAGCTGTAATCTCTGGCTTCTCGTCGCTGGTTCGGATACTATTTTGCGTATCCTCTTCTTAACGAACAGCATTATACGCTTCTTCTAGGCTTGGAAGAGGAACACGCGCTGTCAAACTAGATCGTATAGTTTGAAATTGTTGAACTTGATCATCTTCTCAATTCTACTCTTGCAAAGATCCAAGATCAAATGTACAATGACCACACTTACAAACACGAAGACACTTACAAACACGAAGAGGTCTGTAACTGATAAATTTGGAGGAAACATAGTAGTGGAATAGTTTCTCTCAGTTTTATTCATTAGTCAATAGGCTTATTTATACAAGTAGTCTAACTTGTTCATCAAGTTATTTACATTTACAGAATAGGAAATATACCTTATACACAAATATTAACTTTCCTAATATCTATTAGGAAATATATTCAAGGGAGATCTCTAATCCCCGAGATCTCCTAACACCCTCCCGCAAGCTCATACGTGATAACACGTATGAGATTGGACAATCTTCAAGTCGTCTTCATACCCATTGTAGGGTCATCAGTGGCGTTTATACCTCGCCATAAGGCCATCGATGGAGAATACTGTAGTAGTTTTGAATCTCCATTGTTTCATGTCACCATGTGAACTGAACGAACTCATCAATTGGTTCATGCTCAAAGTTCACAGCAACTTCATCATATCATCAAACATCGTCTTCTTTGTAGTATCAGACGAACGAACGATTTTTTTTTTTTTTTGGATCCAGATTCATCATCTTCGTGGCTTCATCGAATTTGTAGTGAACGATAAATAACCACATGAAGACTTTGTCTCTGAATCTTGTCTTCTTCTTCCTTCTTTTTTTTTTTTTTTTTTTTAAGATCCGAAACAAAAACTTAATTAAACTAAAATAAAGAATAAAATAGAAACATAGATTAAGAAGGACGAAGAAAACAAAGAAGGAGAAATATCAAAGATTAAGAAATAACAAACGATCGAAGTTGAAACTAAGAATAAAACCCTTTTTTCTTTTTTTTTCAAAGAGGAAGATAAGAAAACCTAAATCCCATAGAAATTGGATCAAGGCTCTGATACCATGATAAATTTGGAGGAAACATAATAGTGGAATAGTTTCTCTCAGTTTTATTCATTAGCCAATAGGCTTATTTATACAAGTATTCTAACTTGTTCATCAAGTTATTTACATTTACAGAATAGGAAATATACCTTATACACAAATATTAACTTTCCTAATATCTATTAGGAAATATATTCAAAAGAGATCTCGTAATCCCCGAGATCTCCTAACAGTAACTCGAGATGTGGTCCATTATCTTTGTAAGCTTCCTGTGATATTCTTCAACCGTCATGCCATGTTGTTTACAATTTGCAAAATCCGCCTTGATTTGCTGGTTTGTAGGACCATTAGTGATCGAGAAACGCATCTTCAAGTGATCCCATAGATCCTTTGCAACTTCTCGATAAGAAATATTGGATCTAAGACTTTCATGAATCAACATCTTCAACGACACCAATAATACATGCACGGTCCAACAATCTTTAAGATCCGGTGACTCTTCCTTCGGTTTGGAAATTGTTCCACTGAGAAACTGTTGAACTCGGAGAGCGGGTTCTACACTAAATTTGTAAAAGAGGTTCGAGATTCTTTGTAATAGGAATGGTAGATGAGAACATGTTAAAAATAGTATGTTGTTTCGGGAGAACAGGTAAATTCCGAGCAGGTTAAGCAGAATAGAGAATAATCCGAACAGGTTTGACTAAAAGTGTATTGTTGCATAAATGTGGTGGGAAAAACATGGGGTTTCCCCCAAATGTCATACAACTATATATACTACCTCTCTAATCTAGGGTAAATGTGTATATGGTTAAAAACTAACAATATACCTTTAATAAAGTTACCCTTCATTAAATGTAAAGTAACTATACCTAGTTATACCTAGTTATGAGTTCGTCGAGGTAATGGTGCGAGCGGGTCAGAGAGCGGAAAGACCCGATTTGCAGTGATGCTCAGTATGTGAACCCTGGGCTGCTCGTTACAGAGTTCGTCCGACACCTGTCCGTGGTTCTGCTTGGGTCGAGCATGCATGTGGAGAGAAACTTATCTTTTTTCCACGTCATCATCGTTTCCCGCGCTTGGGACGGTTAGGTTTTCCTTTCTCTAGGAAATGGTTCGCTGTCTTGCCATGCGTTGCCTCGATTTTCGTGGCTTTAGTTAATGCGACCATTCGTGCTCCTTGTTATAAAGTCGTGTCGCCTCATCCCTTCACTCTCATTTTTATTGGTTTCTTCCGATTTCATCTCTTCTACTTCCAATAGTCCTCCCATGATTTCTCCCCCAAACTTCCTCTCTCTCTTTTGAATTATGTCTTATAGAGATCCTTCTTCTGATATGGGCTTTGATTCATCGTCCCGCAGGGTCCGCCGACGGACTGGTCAAGCGAACTTTGTGCGTCGCCCTTATATGCTCAGATCCACTTTTGCCGGTATCGACCCGGTTTTCAGTTCTCCTTCTCGAGTCGCCTCTGGGCCTGCAATATGGGGGTGAAACGGATGTGATAGATCTTGACCAGGTTCCTTCTCTGTGAGTTCCTCACCTCAGCCGAGTGAAGGAGAGTGACGATGAGGGCATCCTTCTCGCATATCTGTGCAGGTATCTCGCATCCTCCCCAGCCGAATCAGTCATAAGCGGTCTCAGGGAGAGCCCTTCGAGCGAGCCAAGACAGGCGAGCTCCAGGCAAAGGATGATCAGGACTGCCTTAAGGGTACCTTTGAGAGATGAGAATGCCCCAGTCGTTTCCGCCCGTGTTGTTGGGACGAGTGGTGTTGCCTTGTTTCAATAATGTCCCAAGAAGGCGAGACGATCCTCTGAGGAGATGAGTGCCCGGGCTCGCGGGAAGAGAGTAGCCGAGGTGACACTTGACTCCCAACTTCTTTGACTCAGTCTTTCTAGACGGATTCCTATGACGATCGTACGCAGATCCTTTGGCAGACCAAGCGGGTCTTCTGCTATCGAGGTGGGAAGAATTTTTATCCCTGATTACCGAGGCGCTTTCCCGATGGGCCCCTAGATGCGACTGGGACCATCTCGAGAAAATGGTTGAGGGACGAGAGCACCCTAGTCGCTCGGGTCCCGATCGTGTCATCGGCCCCGAATGTAACTCCAGCAATCCCTGAGCTGGAAGCTGCGGGAGCTGGTTGTTCAAGTTGGATCGATCAACTCGTGAGAGAGAATATGCTCTTGAAGGAATAAAAGGCTTCTCTGGCGAGGGAGAATGATCCGTTGGCAGAATTGGAGAGGTTAAGGAAGTGTTCTACGGAGCGGAATGCTGCGGCGAAGGAGCTTAGTCGGATGATTGGGCAAGAAGTCGACTCGAGGAAGCGTGTCGAGCGGGCTTATGCTAAACTCAACTCGCGGCTTAGGACGAACGAGCGGGCTAATGCCAAGCTGATTGAGCATGTTTGGTCTCAGATGACCCGTCTACGGACATCAAGGAGGGACTTTGGGCGTACGTGCGCTAGGTCGGCTGTCGAACACGATCATGCAAAGCTCGTTGGGTTGGCGCATGCCTCACTTACTAAAGCTCGAGAATACTTCCTCGAACAGAGGGATTACCTCAGTCTCGTTAGCCGAGCCAGCCAGGTCAAAACTCAGCTTAACGATGTGGACCTCATGGCGGCGACCGGGGTGGTGATTCTTCCGGAGGACAGGGCCAGGAGTCAAGCTAAATACGACAGTCTCGTGCGAGAGATCCAAGCAAAAAAGATGATGGAATTTTCTGACTGCGACTACATATTTGCTCCGGGAGCCTGTATCCTCCTGAGCGACCATGAGATTGGCTGCCCTCTTTACCCACTCGGACCTGAGGAGTACGGGATCAGAGAGTCCTGGACGGTCGATGTTTTCGATAGCTGCCCGTCGGGGGCGTCCGGTAGCCTCGGTGATGTTGCAGGGTGCAGTTCTTCATTCGACCAGGCCGTGGCTCAGACCAGAGACGTTTTGAGGGGTTCGGACACGGGTCGCTCTTGGTTGGTTGAAATTGCTTCTCATTGTTCTGCTTTTCCTTTTGTATATCGGTTGGTTGACTGGTAAATGTGTTTGTAGGGAAGCGGACGAGGCTGGTCCTTTCGGATATGCACTGATCGGGGCAACAAGTCGTGAGCTGGGGGCCGGTTAGAGCCCCTCATCTGCCTTCCGTTTGGGTCTTGGCGGCGCTACGGATACTGCTCTTCGTTCTTTTAGCTCTCGGGAAACTTTGATTATTTTGTTATGAACC
The DNA here is from genome assembly GCA_963576765.1 of Draba incana. NCBI lineage: Eukaryota > Viridiplantae > Streptophyta > Magnoliopsida > Brassicales > Brassicaceae > Draba > Draba incana. The sequence continues at coordinate 9,550,508 of OY755207.1, forward strand.
TTTTTTTTATATGTTCCGGCCGGGTGTGTCGTTAGACGTGCTGTGATGTAAAAAAAAATTTCTTTTGTTTTGTCCGAGGATCCGGTCCTTGGGTTTTCTTGAATGAAAAAGCTTGAGTTTCTTTTTATGTGGTTAAGTTTTTCTTGTTGAAGCACAGCGGGCCCGAGGAGGACGTCTTTCATCTCATTAACTCGGGCACGTGCGTCTGGTCGTACTATCCCATCATGAGAGCGCGGTTCCTTTACGACACGTGGATCCAGATTTTCCATCTCTTATCAAGGATTAGGGTTTTTATCAATGGCGTCGATTCGCGTGACAGACACGTGCCTCTTCGTTTTTTTGGTCAATCATGACGCTTTTTCGCGTCTTCCTTATATATATCGCTTCTTCTCTCTTACTCATTCTACATCGTCGCTTTGTCTCCACAGATCCTATTCCAAGGCGACTTTTTCTTTTTTCCCTTCTTCTCTCTCGATCTTCTTAGTTTTGTTTAACTCTTCCGCCGTCAACTTCAATTTCTTTCCAATTGATTAGTATGTCTTCTCAGCATCCGTCCTCGTCAGAATCGAACGCGAGCGCAGCAGTCCGCGGCCATCAGAGGAGACTGGATTTCCTAGACATCGAAGTTTCTTCTGACCACGCTTCTGAATCGAGCAGATGTCTATCCGAGGAGGAGGTTGAGTTGTCGTGGAAGAACCGAGGCAAAGGAAGGGCTACGAACCAGGGGGAGCCCGAGGCGCTTGAAACGAGGCGGGAAAAGGCTGTTCAGAAGGAACGCAGTGCCAAGGAGAAAACGAGAAAGGCGAAGCACAAATCCCGACAATGTTCGAGCCTGGGTCGTGTTCCCATCTTCGGGCCTGGCCTGGGTATCTGTTCACATATTGAAATGGGTAGTCACGACAATGTTCCTTCTACTTCTACTCAAGAGAGTGTGGGGCAATACGCCGTATCGGGCGAGTGGCTGAATATCAGCTTTCGCATCTCGAAAGTTCATGAGAGACCCTAGGGCCCTCCCGGAGGTTATATTTGCCTTTACGAGTGTTTCTTTGATTAAGGAGGCCTTTGTCTTCCTATTCCCTCTCCCATCCTGGAATATTGTAGTCGTCGAAAGCTCTCGGTGTCTCAACTGACTCATTGGGCCTTCCGGAACTTTATGTCTATCCTCCCCCTGAGTCATGCGGCTAGTTGATTCTGGCCGTACTCAAGTAAAGATTAAGCCTGGACTCGCTCTTGTGCAGAATTTCCTTTATAGGCTTGAAGGTGTTTAGCAGCAGAAATACTTCTTCGTTAAAATGGACAAGTATTCGATTCGTTGGAATAAGTGAGTTGGTATGTTTCCCCTTCTTTGCCTTTGCGGTATGAGACAATCGTTGAGTTTCCCCTTTTTGCTTCACAGATACATTCACGAGGCCGCTTCCTGGTGAAGAGTCAACCAGTACCATTGGGATACTGCGTCGGCATGATCCTTCCGATTGAGAGGAATTTCTTTCTTGTCGGATTCACCAAGTCTACCACCGAATCACCTCAGGTTAGACAACCCTTTTAGGCGTTCTTTCCTATCCGTACATGCTTCCGTTTATCCACCTTTTATTCTTTCGTTCCTTACCGAGTGTCCGCTTCCAGGTGATCCGTCCCGCAGGCTTGATGTTGGTCCGGTAAAGGCCTCCACAAGCCCCCCATTGGTAAGAAGAAGGCTCAGCTGACTCTCGACCAGCCACCGCCACCTCAGATTAAGCCCAAGGAGTCATTTGTTGGTTCGTGCAAATCGGCCTCCAAGAGGGCGAAAAAATTGGCCTCCGGAGCTCGGAGGGGTAATGATCCGAGCAGATCTCAACGATCTGTCTCCGCCGGCCAGGAGACTGGGACCATTTCTAAGAAGCGGTCGAGGGAAGAGAGTGCCTCAGCCACCGTCCGGCATGGTCGAGGGAAAGACATCAAGGGCATGTATGCCCATATGGTGAACAAGCGCGCCTGTTCCGAAGGCGCTGGATCCGCTCAAGGCACTGACGAGGAAGAGGGAGAATACGAGATTGAGGATGCTCGTAATGAAATCGAGGCGGTTCCGGATGAGACAAGGGATATAGACAGCGGTGAGATTGTCGTTGCAGAGAAGAGGAATGAAGAGGTTGGGGAGAGTTTGGTTGGAGACATCGCTCATGACGCTGGTCCGATCGGAGTTCCTACCGAAGCTCCTCCAACTGGCTTGGATTCGGAAAATCCTTCTACTCACAACGAATTTGTGTTTAGCTTCAAAGGCTTTAGGGGTCACATCATTGAGCATCCTCGAGAGTGCGGGAGGCTACTCAACATGATCCGAGGGGATGATGAGTCTGACAATGTTGAGTTGGATGACCTGTCTGATCTGCAAAGTTACTGTAGTGGGTCCCAGCACGTCATCCAGGTACCTCGTTTATTTGTCGTCTGCTAACTGACAGGTGCTCGCCAACTGGAATAATGCATGGAATTGTCTTTCGAATGCGAAGAAGAAGATTGTCACGCTGAGGACCCAGGCCGAAGAAGATAATGCTACGATTGCGCGGCTTTGCGAAGAAGTCAAATCCTTGAGGGGAGAGACTCGATTGTCGAGAATGCTGGGTGGACCGGAAGCAGAACTTGAGAAACTCAGGGCACGTGTGAGGGAGCAGGACGAGCTGATCGACGTTATGCAAAAGCATTTGACTAAGTTGGCCGAGCACATGCGGTTTCTTCGTGAATCCGTCGAGCAGGCTAATGCCCAAAAGTTTACGGCTGAGAAGAGATTTAACGATATTAGAGAGCATATCAAGTTGGCCGAGAGGATCAATGCTGGGCTCGTTGCGCATGTGCGTGATCAAATGTTGCGCCTTCGGGCTTCTAGGCAGGACTATATCCAAGCGTGCCCAAAGTTATCCGAGCAGGCGAAGGAGTCCCTTTTATTAGCCAAGACTTACTTTGCAGAGCAGCAGGAGTATCAGCGTCGTACAAGGCTGGCAAGTCCGGCTAAGACTCAGATCGACCTTCTCAGGGGGATGGAGGAAGCTGGCTATGAGATCGATCCCGACAGCTTGGCGGATGCCTAGATCAAATTCAAGGGTTATTCAGACCGGGTAACGTTAATGGAGCTGATGGAGTTCCCGGAGCTAGGGTACGAGTTCTTCCCCCAACCGGGTACTTTCCCAAACGACTGCGAGCAGCCTTCTTCCCCGTTGGCAGAGGGGAATTTTAGTTTTGAAGATTCCTAGATACTAAGTGATATATTAGGATTTTAGGCTAAGTTACTTATTGTTTTATGTTGCTTTTCGAGTCTTTTTGGTTCTTTTTGGTATCTTTGCAGGTTCTAGGATGCTTTGGAGCATGATTTGGAGCTGCTGGAGCTCTTTGAGGGAAAGGAGAAGAATTGGAGCAAAAAGAAGACTTTTCACCCGACCGAGCACCTGCTCGCCCCTTTTACCCAGACCCAAATCCGAGAAGCATTTATTCCTTGAAGCAACTGGCCTTGATAGGGCCCCACTCGCCAGATTCTCCCCTTGATAGCTCAGAAGTATCTCCTAAAGTTACTCCCCTTAGATGATGTTGACTTACCATTTTTAAGAAGATTTGATCCTCCCCTTAATGAGAGATCAAGACTTGGTGCAAATTAAGGAAGATGTTGACTGGATTGGAGGAGATCACGCTGGGAAATTAAAGGAGGATTTGGCTGAGCAAAAATAAGGAGACTTTGATTTGATTTTCAATTCTATTATATTACTTTCTCTTCTACACTTGAAAAACCTCTCTGTTCTTATTTTATTATTTCTTTCTCTTCTTCCTTTGGCTACGTACTGCTCTCTTTCAGAAAGCTTGATATTGTTGACTTTGGAATTTTTGATTATTCTATTGAAACGTTTGTTTGGTTCCATCGTTGCTTAATTGTCAAGTCTCTGCCTTGGAGAAAATCATTACATTCCGAATCATTCCACAACAATTCCTTACTAGAGAAGAATTCTAAACCCCCTTTCATTTTCCATTTTCCATTATGAATTCTTATCTATTGATTGTTGCATTTGATTTGACCATGTCCGAGTAGTTTCATAACTAAGTTGGGGTGATTTCAATGGTGATTTAGGATCTTAGATGGTTGAGCCAAATAGGGTAATCTTATGTCTTCATCTCTAGGAAGTTTTAACGCTTAGGCTAAATTGATCACTTAGTCTATGATCTCTAGGTTTAATCTATTCACCGAAAATGATATAGGTTGCTAGAATTACCATTGATGAGCATTCGGTGGTAACCAAAACACCATTGATCGTTGCCATCGAGTGTGAACATATCGAACCATTGCATTAAGGCTTGTTTACTTCATTACTAAATCCACTCGGAAGTTTAGGTATTTAGGTTGTAGACAAAGATATTGATACGCCGCCGAAAGCGGGGCAATATTACATTCATGTTTGAGTTCTAGACCGTGTTCAATTAAACCCTGAATAGATGCTCAACCTTAGATTCCGAAATCACCGGAGAATTACCTTGATCTAGTGCTTGTTTTATTGATTTTATTACCGTTTAGACGATTGAGCACCTGCTCACTGCTTGTTTCAGAAAAACCACCATTTTAATTTATCTTAGCTTTAAGTAAAATCTCGTATTTTCAAAGTGTAACCTTGGTCTCTGTGGATTCGATACCTCTTATACTACTGCTCTTGTCTGTACACTTGCAGTTTATTTTGGGTTAAAACTCGAGACATCAAGTTTTTGGCGCCGTTGCCGGAGACCAATTGCGTTACCTTTGATTTTTGATTTTATTTATAGTCTAAGAATTTTGCTAATTTTATTTTTTGTTATTTGTTTTTGCTATGTTTCAGGTGCATGACCAGCGAGCACCTGCTCAGACAGACCGAGCACCTGCTCCGGACCTTATGGTTAATCTCGTGATTTTGAGTTGGGATAAAGTTGGTGTTCTCAGAGACCAATATGGTCATTTTTGCAACGAGCAAGGGTATATACTGAATGAGGATGGACGTTACTCTTTCACGAAGAACTACGATGCCGGTCGCTATCAGAATCCCCCTCAAGTCTCTTTTTACCAATCACCTCCTGCACCGACGAGCGAGTTAGAAAGTATGATGAAACAGATGCTGAAAGAACAACAGAGGGACTCTGAGTACTGGAGAGGGAAATTCGAAGCACCAAGCTCTCATGACAAGGAGCTAGACATTCAGGTTGCGCAGAGTGCTAGTGGGACATTTGCATCGATCGATGCAGGTTCGTCACAAGAGAGATTGAGCATGGAAAACCCAAAACCAATTCTGGAGCGAGTCCACATGCCTAAGGTATCACACCCTCGACCACCTAAACATCTCATGGACCCCATATCTCCGAAGCAGCTGCTTGGATTTCAGAAGATGGTACGAAGGATTCCACATGCACTGACCTTTGAAGAAGCTATAGAGTATCGCCCTCTGCTGAGTCACTTCCGAGATTGCAGAGAGAGTATAGAAGAGATCGAAATACTGTTTCTTGAAGCAAGACATACACCACCGCTGAAGAAATTGGACACGCAAGTGGCCCAAACCGCCAAGGCTATCAAGAGACCAGCTGAGTCTCTTCCAGGACGTGGTGAGGCTAATCCTAGGAAGGAGTATGACGTGCATGCTGTTGAGTTGAGGAGTAGAAGGAAGCTAGTACCGCCTATGGTTACAAGCTCTCAAGTGAAAGCTAAGGAGAAGTTATCCGAGCACCAGGCTCATGAGGATGGTTTATCAGAAGAAGATAGGCTTAAAGAGGTTGGATCAAGCTTAGGGACACCTCTGGTTTCTGTCCAAGTCGATGCTGCGAAAAAAATTTCTGAGCACCTGCTCCCTACTGCCGAGTACCTGCTCACTCAGGATGATCCCACGAAAATTCCAGAAACTTTGCCTGAGCGAGTTTATGTACCTAGAGTGCCTTACCTAGTACCTCCCAAGAAATCTAGGAAAGATTTGGAGGATGCTAAGTGTAAGAAGATGTTGAAAGACTTGACGGTGAAGCTTCCTTTGGTTGATACCATGCAAATGATACCATCACTCAAGAGGTACATGAAGGAATTGGTTGCTGGTAAGGTTGTGCAAGAGGAAAGAGTGATGATGGTTTCTAAGGACTGTAGTGCCATACTTCAGAGTAAGGTTTTGACAAAGACAGGTGATCCGGGAAGGTCTACAAAGCTTCCTGTAGGCATTATCGAGGATTTGCACGTCCCTGATCCCCCTGATCCTGATCCTGACCCCAAGCCTCCTGAACACAATGAGACAGAAGTAGTTGAGATGTCAACTAAGGAAGCAGCTACACCTGGTAGTTGCCACAAGCGGAAATTTCATGACATAACACTTCATCCACCTCTCAAGCGGATTAGAGCCGACTCAGGAGCTGCTGTCATCCCCACCGCTACATACGTGATTGATCCTGGAGATACTTATGGGGTGTACTCCAGAAGACCGCGACCACCGCCTGAGCAATGGCTTGATCCGGAGAAGCTGGATCCCGTGTACCACATGGGACCGCGGCCGCCATAATATTCACCTTGCCGCAAGAGTCAAGCTAATGACTTAAAACAAGCGCTTGGTGGGAGGCAACCCACCGAAACCGAGCAAGCTCCTCCTCCACTCGTTCAAAACCGTAAGCCCTAATCTCCCATCTCACAACCGCCGCAACGATGACGACGAAGCTCCTAATCGGTGATCTCTTTCCTAACCCTACTATCTATTTTTATTCTTATTTTCCTTGAGTCGCCAATCTCTTGAACTTTTTCACACCAGAGACGGTGTGATTTAAGTCCGGGGGAGCGGTCTGGTTGTTGTGTCTGCTTTTGAGTTTACTTTTGATTTTAGTTTTTCTTGAGTCTCCTTTTGAGTTTATTGAGTCAATAAGAGGTTGTTTGGAAATGGAATTTTGAACTTGATCTATTGGATTTATGTTAGGACTAGGGATTACTTGTATGATTCACAACTTGGCCAAAGTTCTGTTTTGAGCACCCCACATCTCTGCCGAGCACCTGCTCGTGCAGGGTGCTCCCACATATGGTTGATTTTAAAATTACCTCAAAGCTCACACTTATCAGAAATTAGGTTGATCTAATGTCATCTCAAATTCCTATTTGGTATTTAATCTTGATCTTTAATTTCTTTCTTAGGGGTTTGATGTTCATTGGGCAAGACTTATTCGAACCGTGTAAGACACCGCAACTTTCCAGCAAGTATACTCTCTCCTCCCTAACTTTTGAATCATTTAACTCTCAAATCCTCCCCTATAAAAAAAATGATAAATAAAGGGGGAGAAATTCAAAGCAACATGCCCAAGTAACCCTGAGGACGATGCGTAAACCCATATCTCTTTTGGGACCCGCGGAAAGCATGTTGTAAGGGAAACTACAAGAATCGAAGTGAACCAGGGGATGATGCGTAAACCCGTATCTCCTTTGTGACCTCATCAGATTCGTCCCATAAAAAAAAAACTTCAAAGCAACATGCCCAAGTAGCCAAGGGATGATGCGTAAACCCGTGTCTCTTTTGTGACCTCACGAAAAGCATGTTGTAAGAGAAACTAAAAGAATCGAAGTGAACCAGGGGATGATGCGTAAACTTGTATCTCCTTTGTGACCTCATTAGATTCGTCCCATAAAAAAAAATATAAAAAAAATAATAATAATAATAACAATAAAAAAAAAAAAAAAAAAAAAATTATAAAAAATAAAGGTTGAGAAAGAGAGTATACGGGAAAGGGTCTTGGTTAGAAGAAGTCGGCACCCCTTGAAACGATCCTCCTTGGTAAGATCACTGTACTTTCATTTTCATTAATTGATTAAGATATGATATTGAGGATTCCAAAGTTTTGCTGAGTTGTGAGTGAATAAGGTTAGGTTGTGGTACATGTTCTAGGCCAAGTGATGAAAGTATGAAGTCTGTAGATTTTTCCAACAAGCGAGTGATTTCCATGTGATCATAAGACACTCTTCTGTCTTTGATCTTATTTTGTTTGAGGACAAACAAAGGTCTAAGTCCGGGGGAGTTGATATATTAGGATTTTAGCCTATTTTACCTATTGTTTTCTAGTCTTTTTTGAGTCTTTTCTAGTTCTTTTTGTGTCATTTCAGGTTCTAGGAGACTTTGGAGCATGGATTGGAGTTGCTGGAGCTCTTTGGAGAAAAGGAGAAGAATTGGAGCAAAAAAAAGACTTTTTCACCCAGCGAGCACCTGCTCCCAGATGTGCGAGCACCTGCTCGGTCAGAAGCTCCAGAATTTGACCTAATAAATCTGAGGCCGCCGCTGCCAAGGGGGCCCCACACGATCTCCTTTTAAATGAGTCTAAGAAAATCCCCTTCTAATTGGGAGTTGATCACTCTTTCCCATTTATGAAGATTTTATTTTATTTCCTTTTTAGAAAGATTTGAGAAATTGACTTTTATGACACTTTGTGGTATTAGAGGAATCCTGCTTCCTCCTGAATTTTTTATCACTTTTCTTACGAACAAAAGAATCAGAGAGAATTCTTCTCTCATTTACGTTTTCAATAAAATATTTTGTTCTTCATTGTTCTTGGGAAATTTTGGAATCAACTTGTTGCATTTGGCCATTTCCAAATCATCACCTCCACCGTTGGGCTCACTTGTTCAATCCGGATCAGTCACTAACCTCAATTGAGAAGAACCTCTAAACCTTATCTTCTTTGATAATTTTATTATGAGTTTCATTCCATTGATTGTTGTGTTTGATTTCATTATGTCTGAGTAGTCCTCTAGCTAGGTTAAGGTGGTTTCAATGGTGATAGTAGAAGAACGAGGAGAAATCTGAACAAAGATTTAGTCAGTCATACGAACGAAGAGTTAGCTCGTCTCGAACGTCAGAATCGCCGCCGAGCACCTGCTCAAACCGAACGAGCACCTGCTCGCACAGAAATTATGGCTGATCAGGAAATGAATGTTCAGCTACAGTTGTTGAGAGATCAGATTGCCCAGTTACAACAACATCAGCCACAAGCTCAGCCGGGTATAGGGGATACGGATAATCCCCATGCTTTCTATCAGAACCGTTCAGCCATTGTAATCCCAACTATTCAGAGGCAGGATTATGAGATCAAGCCTCAGATGATCTCTTTGGTGAAACAGCACTTGTTCCATGGATTACCGGCTAAGATACCGATGGATCACATCGAGAATTTCGAGGAAATTTGCAGCACTACGGGGTCTAATGGAGTGCCGAGTGAGTTTCTGAAGTGTAAGCTGTTTCCATTCTCACTCTCGGACAAGGCTTCTAGGTGGTTGAAGTCTTTACCTGCTGGTTCCTTGAAGACTTGGGATGAGGTTAGAGATGCGTTCTTGGACCATTTCTACACCAAGTCCAAGACAACGTCTTTGAGGAACAAGATCTCGTCTTTTCAGCAACAATCTGGAGAAGCTTTCTGTGAAGCTAGGGAAAGACTCAAGGAATACCGTAGCGAATGTCCTCATCACGGTTTCAAAGATGAGCAGATTCTTGGAATATTCTACGATGGAGTCGAATGGGATTATCGGAATGCCCTAAATGCTGCGAGTAATGGCAACTTTATGACCAAGACTAGAGATGGTGCTTTTGAGTTGATTGAGAACCTTGCTTCAAGCTCTAGCAACAAGGCTCCTGAGTATGATAGGTCCAGGAAAGTCTATAGTATGGACACTCAGAAGATTGATGAGCTGACAGCAAAGGTGAATCTACTTTTACGTGAGAACCAGAGACCGGTAAAATCTGTGGAAGAGAATGGGGCTACTCCTATTTCTCAAGAGTTTGAAGGTTATGAGGTCGCCGAAGTACAAGAGGTTAACTTTGTGAATGGTCAAGGATACCAAAACCATGGGTTCAACCCCAATTATCAGAGCTCACACGGTCAAGGATTTCAGAAGTTCTACTCCAGCAACACTCAGGGGAATCAGTTCGTACCTAACCAGAATCAGAATCGTTTCCAAGGAGTGAGCCAACAACAATTCGCTGCGCCACAACAAGCTACTTTCGCGCCTACATCTCAGGATGAGTTGAAGAGTCTCATGCTGCAACTGATGGGTAACCAACATAAGGCGTCCACTGAGATTAATGGCAAGGTGGATTACATGTACGATGATCTGAATGCAAAGTACGAGGCTGTTACCGCGCATGTGAAGAAATTGGATACACAAGTTGCTCAAACTGCTGAGGCGACTAAGAGAGCAACTGGAAACCTTCCAAGGAAAGGGGAGATGAATCCTAAGAATGGGTATGCCAATGCTGTAGAAATCACTAGTGGAATCCCTAGCACCCACAGAAAAGGTAAGGAGCACGTAACCGAGCACCTGCTCGATTTGGAGCGAGCACCTGCTCGCCAGGATGCTCATGCCAAATCTTCAGAAATTTCTCCAGAGAGAGTTTAAGCACCCAAGGTTCCTTACCCACGTGCGTATGTCAACTTTGTCGAGGACCAAGGACCCAATCAGAGTAGAGAACATCAAGCACCACCACTTCAAGAGAATAGACTTGAGCTTATGATGCAGCAGATTTTAGATGGGCAAAGCAAGAGTGCACGGGAAGTGAATGAGAAGATAACCTCTCTTGACGACAAGATAAACGTCATGAACAACGAACTCAGCTGTAAACTAGAGAGTTTAACTTGTCAGGTTGACTTTCTTGATTCACAAGTTGCTTCTATGTCTCAGAGTAAAGCGTTAGGTTCTGCGAAAAAGGTTGCATTGATTCCTGCGGAGGAGCCAGATCGATCGATCCCATTTGAACCAGCTACGGATCCTCAAAGTCAAAGCATAGATGTCACTCCAGGTAACACTCAGAAACCATTATTGAGGAAACTGCATAAGCTAGAGGATCCAGGTAAGTTTGTTGTTCCATGTTTTATCTTTGGAGTTGATTTTAAGGATTCTTTATGTGATTCTGGATCTAGTGTTAACCTCATGTCAAGGGATATTGCAGAATCTTTAGTTATTGTTGATATCCAGACTTCTCAGATGTCTATTAGGTTTGCGGATGCCTCGGTAACAACTTCGCAAGAATTCATTGGGAATTTAGATGTCCAGATTGGGGATTGCTTGATCCCGGCTGATTTCCAAGTTGTGGAGATGAACAATGGTTCATACATGCCTTTGATTCTGGGGAGACCTTTCCTTGCGACAGCAGGTGCAGTTGTTGACTTACCAAACAGAAAGATAGTTCTCTCTAACATCGACAAGCGGATCTCCTACAACGCCACTTCGGATGGCGACAAGTATGGCTCTTGTGTTGCCATAGACGATGTAACAGGAAGGATAAGTGTCCTGCCAGCTGCAACACTTTGTAATAAGAATGAGGTTAATGAAGTCCTGGATGGAGACACTCGTTCTTATGAAAGGAAACCCAAGGAAGTCAACAAGCGGGACAAACCAAAGCACGAGAAGAATGCTACAGGTTTGCATATAACCTTGACACCGCAGAGATGTGTTGGAGACACCATTGAGTACAAGCTAAAGAGCAAAGGCATGTCTAGGCCTTTCTCTAAGGTCAAAGCTATCGTTACTCCGGTATTTAAGGAAAATGGTCAAGCAGCTATGGATAGTATGCTAAGTAAGGTTCTGCAACTGAATATAAGTGATCAAAGAGCAAATCGACCACGCCTTAACCCACCTCCACCGAGCCCTGACCCGGACAAGAAAGTCTCTAATCATCACATAGATTCTGCCCACGCCTAAACGGTCTACAAAGTCGAGCTAACGACTTAAAACAAGCGCTTGGTGGGAGGCAACCCACCGGTACATTTTCTAACCTTTTTCAATTTGATTCCTTTTTCTACTAACTTTGGTTTTAAGTTTTGAGTTTTCAGGTTTTGAAAAAAAAAAAAAAAAAAAAAAAAAAAAAAAATATTCAGCGAGCACCTGCTCGTTCGCATTCGAGCACCTGCTCGGGTCAGCCAGAAGGAAGAGGAGGACAGCTGATGGCGAGGACGACGCTACTTCCGGGTGATATCTTCTTTCACCTTCTACCACCATTGTTTAATCCATATTTGCTTTGATTTTATTTCTTGCTTTGAGTCGCCGATCTTTTGAACTTTTTCACACCGGAGACGGTGTGATTTAAGTCCGGGGGAGCGGTTAGTTATTTGAATTTTCGTTGAGTCTGCTTTCTGATTTCAGTTTTTCTTGAGTCTGTTTTATTTTGTTTGGAAATGGAATTATGAACTTGATCTATTGGATTTATTTTTGGACTAGGGATTACTTGTATGACTTAGTTGGCCACGGTTCTGTATCGGAAAAGTTATGGGTAGATATATGGATGGATAAATTTTGCCTAAAGCCCATATTCATCGAAAATTAGGTGGATCCAATATCATCTCAAACCCTTATTTGGTTAATCTTGACTTTTAATTTCTTTTTCAAGGGTTTGATGTTCATTGGGCAAGACTTCTCTCGAACCATACAAGACACCGCAACTCTCCACCAAGTAAACTCTTTACTCTCTAACTCTCCTCTCCTTTAGCAAAGCAACATGTCCAGGTGGCCCAAGGGATTATGCGAATAAGCCCGTGTATCTTTTGGGACTCGCGGAAGGCATGTTGTAAGGGAAACTAAAAGATTCGAAGTGAACCAGGGGATGATGCGTAAACCCGTATCTCCTTTGTGACCTCATTTCGATTCGTCCCATAAAAAAAAAAAAAAAAAAAAACACATAAAATTTTCGAAGTGAGCCAGGGGACGATGCGTAAACCCATATCTCTTCGCGGTCTTATTTCGATTCAAAAAAAAAAAAAAAAAAAAAAAAAAAACGTGCTAACCAATCATTTAACCATTTTTGGGAGAGGATTTGAGTTGAGAAAAAGAGTATACAGGAGAGGGTCTTGGTTAGAAAAGTCGGCACCCCTTGAAACGATTCCCCTTGGGTAAGATCACTGTACTTCATTTTCTTTAATCATATTTAAGAGATGATATTGAGGATACCGACGTTTTGATGAGTTGTGGGTGATTAAGTTTAGGTTATGAACCCCATGGTTGACTACGATACATGTTCCAAAGCCCGATGACGAAAGTATGAAGTCTAAAATATTTCCAACAAGCGAGTGAATTCCATCTGGTTTTTCAGACGCTTTCCCGTTTTTGATTTTGTTTTGTTTGAGGACAAACAAAGGTCTAGGTCCGGGGGAGTTGATATATTAGGATTTTAGCCTTAGTTACTTATTGTTTTATGTTGCTTTTCGAGTCTTTTTGGTTCTTTTTGGTATCTTTGCAGGTTCTAGGATGCTTTGGAGCATGATTTGGAGCTGCTGGAGCTCTTTGAGGGAAAGGAGAAGAATTGGAGCAAAAAGAAGACTTTTCACCCGACCGAGCACCTGCTCGCCCCTTTTACCCAGACCCAAATCCGAGAAGCATTTATTCCTTGAAGCAACCGGCCTTGATAGGGCCCCACTCGCCAGATTCTCCCCTTGATAGCTCAGAAGTATCTCCTAAAGTTACTCCCCTTAGATGATGTTGACTTACCATTTTTAAGAAGATTTGATCCTCCCCTTAATGAGAGATCAAGACTTGGTGCAAATTAAGGAAGATGTTGACTGGATTGGAGGAGATCACGCTGGGAAATTAAAGGAGGATTTGGCTGAGCAAAAATAAGGAGACTTTGATTTGATTTTCAATTCTATTCTATTACTTTCTCTTCTACACTTGAAAAACCTCTCTGTTCTTATTTTATTATTTCTTTCTCTTCTTCCTTTGGCTACGTACTGCTCTCTTTCAGAAAGCTTGATATTGTTGACTTTGGAATTTTTGATTATTCTATTGAAACGTTTGTTTGGTTCCATCGTTGCTTAATTGTCAAGTCTCTGCCTTGGAGAAAATCATTACATTCCGAATCATTCCACAACAATTCCTTACTAGAGAAGAATTCTAAACCCCCTTTCATTTTCCATTTTCCATTATGAATTCTTATCTATTGATTGTTGCATTTGATTTGACCATGTCCGAGTAGTTTCATAACTAAGTTGGGGTGATTTCAATGGTGATTTAGGATCTTAGATGGTTGAGCCAAATAGGGTAATCTTATGTCTTCATCTCTAGGAAGTCTTAACGCTTAGGCTAAATTGATCACTTAGTCTATGATCTCTAGGTTTAATCTATTCACCGAAAATGATATAGGTTGCTAGAATTACCATTGATGAGCATTCGGTGGTAACCAAAACGCCATTGATCGTTGCCATCGAGTGTGAACATATCGAACCATTGCATTAAGGCTTGTTTACTTCATTACTAAATCCACTCGGAAGTTTAGGTATTTAGGTTGTAGACAAAGATATTGATACGCCGCCGAAAGCGGGGCAATATTACATTCATGTTTGAGTTCTGGACCGTGTTCAATTAAACCCTGAATAGATGCTCAACCTAAGTATCCGAAATCACCGGAGAATCATCTCGGCTTAGTGCTTTTATCATCTGTTTTTAATCCAATTTTTATTCCAAGCACCTGCTCTATTGCATTGAGCACATGCTCGTTACCATTTCCAACTATTTAATTTATCTTAGCTTTATTTTAGAACCTATAAATTCATAGTGTAACCTTGGTCCCTGTGGATTCGATACCTCTTATACTACTGCTCTTGTCTGTACACTTGCAGTTTATTTTGGGTTAAAACTCGAGACATCACTAAGGTCGTACGTCAGTCATGATATGGTCGAGCCCAAGGATACTGACAATACCCCGGGGAACGACGCTCTCAGTGTGCTTGCCGACGGGGCGCTTAGGGGAGTCGACGAGAATCCTTCAAGGTTGGTCGACACTGTCTATCTACGTTTTTCCTTTTTGTTTTTCTTCGAACACCAACGGGAATCTGATTGTACAAAGTGTTGATAGAGATATGGATGAGGTTGCACCCATCGAGGAGTCTGTTCGTGATGCGACGACTGGTGACGCTCTTCAGCCTCTTTCGACTCCGACTCCGGCTCTTCAATCTCAAGGATATGGGAATTAGCACCCGTCATCAGCTTTGTTTTTACCGTATTTTGCCAGGCCGTATGTGGCCTTAAGAACTTTAATCTATGTAATAAACGTTTCTCCTCGGACCTGTGAAGGTTTGAGTTTACTCTGTTTTGTCCCGGGATGATTTTTCCGGGTTTTAAGTCAAGTATTTGTTTTTATTCGTTTTGCGGTTAAGTGCGATACTTAGGCAGTCATTATTTGAATTGTGAATCTGACCAGGTTCGCACGTTGGACAGTCGGATTGGTTTATCTGTAGGTCGGGACCTGGCTTACGACAAATTCCGTCATGTGGCTAAGTTTGCGAGGATACTCAGCTTATTAACTACGTATATGTTCCTAGGAAAACATGCAGGTCGGGGCCTAGCTTAAATTCCTATTCGGGTTAACTTCCGATCAAAGAATTTGTAGGTTATTTCACTACTGCATCTATGAAAGATGCGGGTGAGTATTCTTCTGGTCGAGTGCTTGGCCAGAGCATCGATACAGATTTTTGCTTGGGGCTCTCAAGAAATTGAGGGTTAGTTTTGGTAGTGTGAGACCGAGCAGGTATATAAAAGTTTTTATTATCACGGTTGGATTTCTGGGGAAGCTGCCCACGTACCCGTTAAATAGGGATCAAGCCAAACGTAGTTCAGATTACAAGTGATAGATAGATAGCTCGTTCGGGACGAGTAGGAGTACGGGGTACTCGCTTTTTTTTTTTTTTTTGGTGAGAACGCGGCGCTTCGTTAAGTAACATGGGGTGGGTAGGTGGGTCGTTCGAGGGGTGCGGTTGGTGGTGATACCGCTTAAGTGATTCTCCAAGGGGAGGGCTGAGCTCGAGCGCACGGACATGATTGTTGGTGACCCTGCTTGAGCGTTCTCACGTTCCAGATCGATGGGGCGGGGGTTTAGCCGATAGTATCGAGTTTGTACAATCTCTGACGGGCTACTCTAGCTACCCGATAAGGTCCTTCCCAGCTTGCCCTGGGTTGGTTAGCGTCCGACCCGCTCGTGTTGGGTACCTGTCGTAAGACGAGATCACCGATGCTGAATGGACTAATCTGAGCGAGCTTATTATTGTTTGATATCGGGTCGTTGGTTGCCATTTTCCATTCCGGGGGGTAGAGTACGTCGTCGGGTGCGTTCGTGGGCTGGCATGATGGTTGGTCCTTTGATTTTTTTATGGACGATCGTGGCGTCCGGTTCGTGTCGTTCGGTTCTTCCACTCACTCTCGTTTTTCCCTGTCTGACCTTTTCTTGTGATTGGGGTGTACTTGTCAGGTATTGCTTTTCGGTTTGTGCCTTCTTCCTTGTTCGAGTCTGTCGAAGATTGTTGGTACCGAGTGGAGTCGATGTATGGGCGTCCCGAGATTCGGTTGAGTCGAGACCTGTTTCGGATCATGTGTCTTTCCCTGAGATGAGGCTAGACTCTCCAGGCGAGTGTTCATTTGTCGAACCTTCTCATCATGTGCGTCGAGGAGGCGTTGCAGCAGTTGGAGAGACTGCTCGTACTCGGCCTAGCTCCCTGTACTTGAGGTCATTGGGCCGGGAGGACTTCTTGATTGGACTTGATTTCGCCGTGTTGCGAGGTGGAGTCTCAGGTCCTTAGAGTGACCGGGGTTTTGTCGCGTGTTGCCGGAATCGTCGGGAACTTGCACCAACTCTGGAAGGACGATCCTGTCGAAGACGGATGTTGAGTTCGGAGTACGCTTGTTTCCATCGAGGCGGCTAAAGGGGCGGTCTGGTTCCCCTCGTGAGCATTTCTCGTGGTCGAGAGAGGTTGGGTCTTTGTTCGGATCTACCATTTTCAAGCGTAAAAAGAAATCTTCGAGAAGGCCCCCTACCTGGCGCGCCAAATGTTGAACTCGGAGAGCGGGTTCCACACTAAATTTGTAAAGAGGTTCGAGATTCTTTGTAATAGGAGTGGTAGATGAGAACAGGTTAAAAATAGTATGCTGTTTCGGGAGAGCAGGTAAATTCCGAGCAGGTTAAGCAGAATAGAGAATAATTCGAACAGGTTAGACTAAAAGTGTATTGTTGCATAAATGTGGTGGGAAAAACATGGGGTTTCTCCCAAATGTCATACAACTATATATACTACCTCTCTAATCTAGGGTAAATGTGTATATGGTTAAAAACTAACCATATACCTTTAATAAAGTTACCCTTCATTAAATGTAAAGTAACTATACCTAGTTATATCTTATCCTCTCAAGAACTTGGGCATTGGAGCTTGCTGGGCCAAGAGCAGGATTTGCCTTCGGACCAAATCCGGGTGCAACAGAAACCCAAATTTCTTTCGAGAAATCAAGGCTGTTTTGAAACTACAGGTCCATTCTTCATAGTTGTTGCGAAGAAGAAGATGATTAGACATTTTTGCGCCTGGATTGTTCGACGCCGTTTGATCATATGGTGAGATCGTTCTTCTCACTTCTACTCTTTCAGGAGCAGAGTTTTTGGTTTCTAGTTTTCTGGTTTTGGCTTTGCAGATGCGCCATCGTGACAATGGTTTTGTGTATGTAACTTTTATGTGTTTTTAGAAAAAGAGAATGCCTGGCTTTGATACCATGTCAAAGCAGAGAGGCGACAAAGGAGAAAAGATTGAAGGGAAATTTTGTATATTCCAAAGAGTGAATTATATCAGTATATATATTGCAAGCATTGCTCTTTAATGAAAGAAGTTGTTCTTCTGTAATCCCAAAAATATGATAGAATGATTTCAATAAAGTAAGAGAATGAATCATTGCTCTTTAGTAGTGTTCCTTCAAACTTCGATACCACCGAATAAGGCGACGTAGTTTCGATGTCTCCATCACCATTTGCTTTGTATCTTGCTTTTTTCTGTTTGTTCGAAGATTAAAATCGATCAAGAGTTAAATGTTTTATAGAAGGTTTAGATGGAGTTCTCTCTATGCAAACCCAAAAAAAAAAAAATCATACATAAATATAAGGGTTTATTTGCTCAATAACAATGAAAAAAACTATAATTAAGACTCTAACCAAAAAACCTAAATCTAATGGTCATAAGTTTGCCACACATACTACTTTTGGTTAGTTTTTTAATTATAATTTTTTTGATTGCTATTAAACAAATTAACCCTTTTTTTTTGTATTCATAATAATTTGTTTCTATTAATAGATAGCAATGCATATTTGATACGTACACACATAGATCATACAGAAAGATTCGTATACATGACTCATTGTTTCGAGATTATGAGTCTAGGTACAAAAAAAAAAAATGTTTCAAGATTATGCTTGGAAAAAAATTGATTAGTTTTACAATTATTCTTAAAATAAGAATGGCCTATGCTGTCATCATAAATGGTCTTGCTTGAAATCTTAAAGCTGCACAATTTACTCAAGCTGACAATTTCTTCTTGTGGTTTCTACGGCTTCGGCATTTTACAACTCACAGAACATAATCTTGTGGTAATCAGGATTTTTATTATTTCATTATGAAGTTAAGATGTTTTACTTCCGCGGATTAAGTGTTACAGAAAAATCGACACACAATTTGTGTATATTGAAAACAAATAATAATGTGCGGTGCGAGAAAGTAAAGAACACATGACTCGAAGAGTTCAGATTCTCAGTGATAAGAACTAAGAAGACCTTCTGGTCGGAAAATCATTTTTGGAAAAACAAAACAAATGGTTTCTTTTATTAGTCGGACCAATAATTTTATCCCATTACCTCAAGAGTCTATAAAGTTTAAACCTATGTTGACGACAGGCATTACCCATCAGAAAGAATCACAACAAAACCAGCCAAAAAGAGTAAACAACCTCTTTGGTTCTTCAAGCCAAAGTCACACCATTTATAGCTCCCTTTCAAGATAAGGGTCACGAGGAGATTTCGATCCGAGATACTCGGAAACATCTGTGACATAAGTCTTCAGCTTCGACGTCGTACGAGTGAGCCACCCGGCGTTTGCCTGCTCCATCTCACTCTCCATTTTCAACCTCTCTTCCTCTTCCATCATTTCGATCCTTCTCTTACCCATATACGTCCTCACAGCTTCAACACCTTCCTTCACCACTTCCTCGGGTGGGACCACAAGCGGGTTCTGGTCCACATTCAGTTTGGTAAGGCTATCGAGTGTGCCAAAGGTGTCTGGGAGGGCGTGGATTTGGTTGTTGCTTAAGTCAAGTTCTTGGAGGCTTATGAGGTCCCCGAATGCAGACGGGAGATCCCTCAGATCACTGAAGTTACTGCTAAGGTTTAGGTACTCGAGGTTCGTGAGCAACACAAAAGAATCAGGAAGGCCGTGTAGTTCGTTGAAGTGGGCATCGAGGTGTTTTAGGGATCTCATTTCGCCTACACTTGTTGGTAAGGATCGGATCTTGTTGTATTGGATCAGGAGCTTTTCCAGATTCACTAGCTCAAATCCGATGTTGGTTGGTAAGTAGGTGAGACGGTTGAAACTCACGTCCAAGACAACCAACGACCTGCGATTTAGATGAAAGAACGTAGTGGTTAAAATTGATTAAAAAAGCAAAACTTGACACCAAGTTGAGTTATATTACATACCCGCAACGGCAGATGGAATCAGGCAAGGAAGTGAGCTTGTTAGTCGAGACATTAAGGATTTTCAGTTTGGACAGTAGACCGATAGAATCAGGTAATGTCTCTAGAAGATTCCCAGAGACATCCAACTCAACAAGACTATTTAATCCAGCTATTGAATCAGGAATTGCCTGTTGTTGGACATAAACATCGGTGAGGTAAGTGACGTGTGAGAATCAGCAACTGAATCTTTCAAATTTTCAAACACTAAGAAATCAAGAAAAACGAATGCAGCTCAAGCCATAGATCCAACCTCAGAACAAGCGAGAAAAGATCTAGCATGGACATCAGCAACAATCACTTGCAAAATGTGAATTAACCGATAAACCATAACACAGCAAATAAATTTAACCTGCAACTGTTCCTGCAAATACTAACGTAATGGATACAGTTTCAAAGACTCCTATTCCTTTGAAATTTTTGTTTCACAACATGTAATATCAAAGATGCATAACCAAATTAAGCAAGCATGCATAATCTCTTCAAATCACATTAAACTAAAAATCATTGTTATGGAAAACTAAATATTAACAGCCAAACTCTAAGACGTAAAACCAAAACAACCACACACAGACCAATCTCTTCGAATCACATCAGACTAGACATCAGTAATACATTATCTCCTTCAATCACATCAGAAAAAAGCATTGTTTTTCACCAATGATCCACAAAAACCAAAAAACAAAACAAGTAATCTTGTGCTCCCTATCTATTAACATTAACCAAAGGGATTACTAATCAACCATTGTATGTTTACCTTTAAGCTACACTAAAGATTACCAAATTCTCAAACCTATAGGATCTGAAACCAAGTTAGATCTTTTAACACTTAGACAATCCAGGAACAGATTCAGATTCACCATTTCGCAACAATCAAGCAAATTATGATTTTAATTTCGAATCTACATGTATTTCAGAACCAACCTCAAGCTGATTATTAGAGAGGTTAAGAACAAGCAATCCTTGAATCCGTCCAAATGCTTCAGGAAGCAATCTCAATTTCCTCCCAGACAAATCAACACGATCCACCGGATTACCCAACGCGTGTTGCAATATACTCACAACCTCCTCATTAACCTCCACCGCCGAACCACTCTCCTCATCCTCCGCCACGACATTCTTCTCTGCAGATTCATAAATCCTCACAAGCCTCTCTTCAGCTTCTTTCAATAGCTTCTCATACGAACCATGAACCTCGTCCAATTTCAAAATCGATTCACACCAAATCTTCTCCTGATCCATCTCTAACCTCCTCTTCTCATCTTTCGCCGCCGCTTCGTTAAGCGCGATGTCCTCGAACGATTCCGATAAGGACGCTTCGATTTCCGAGAGCTTGGCACGGGCTTTGTCTACGGATTCGTGATCGGGTCTGGGTCCTAAGGTTCGGAGTATGGATCGGGTCTCGGCGACGTCGGAGATCGCACCGGTCATTGATGCGAGAACATCTGGTTGAATCAAGTGAGGCATCTGAGTTACGATCTCGATCGATGACGGTGGTTGTTCGACATCGAAAGCAGGAGCGGAGGAGGATGATGATGAAGGGGATTTTCCGGCGAATGAAGGGAGGCGAGCCAATACGTAGGAGAGGACAGGGAATTTCTTAGGGTTAGGTTCCGCAGCCATTTTGTGAAGATTTGAAATCTGAATCTGGGAAAGATGATGATGAATTTGATGATGATGATGATGATTACAATGATTAGGCTTTTTCTGTTTTTCGATTTCGCGATATGGAAGTGGTCGTTTTTTTCTCTCCCTGTTGTTGTGTGTTGCCTTCGGTTATCAATGTTGACACGTGGATGATTTTTTATTTACGAATTAATTTTTTTTTTTTTGTCAACAAACATTATATTGAAATAAGCCCGAAATGGCCAGAACAGAGTACAATTTGGGTTTTATACAAACCGAAAGTTAAGCCCATAAACTGAATTGTTAATAATAACAAGTCATGCATGAAGCCCACGTGTAGACACACGTGTCAAACTCGGAGAGTAACGGAGAAATCGACATTCGGAAGAACACTTCCGGCCACCGTCGAGCTCCACCGCGGTGCTTTGGAACCAGCTCGGAAAACCCAAAAAACTCTGATTTTCTCCTTGTATTGCAGATCGAAGCTTCCCATCTCCTTTAAATCTAATAACCGGTCACCACAACACACGACCCTCCCACCAAAGCCATAACTTTTGGCACAGAAGATGGAAATCTGGGGAGATTTTAACTCCCAGCCGGGATGGGTAATGCCTAAAACAGAGAAGAGTCGCACCAATTCACAACAAAGATTCTTATCTCCAACCTCAAACTTGAAGAAAAAGACAGAATCAACAAGGATATGAAGAACAAACAAAACCCGATCTAATCGGGAGCCATAATCCGAACTAGTCGGAAGAAAATAAGATCCGAATGAATCGGAAGCTATTATCCGCTAAACGGAAGATTAAAATCCGAACAAGTCGGAAAAAGCTCCGGTTAACCGGAATATATTACACAAAACTCAATCCCTCTATGGGAAAGAGATTTTCGATCTATTTACATAAGCACGGTGTGGTGAAAATCACCTACCACCGGCCCAAAGAAAATCAGATCAGAAAATGAAGATCAGTCGACTGAAGGTTCTAGAGAGAAAGAGAAGAAGAGAGATGGTTATTTACGAATTAATTTAAATGATTTAATATAGAAAAAAAGTTTATAAAAGAATTAGTAACATCAGATTTTAATGTAGTATTTCAATTTTTAGGTAAAAATAAACTATAAATATTTAAAGATTTACAAATATTAACAGTGCATTTTAATTTCTAATCAACCAGTGCATATCATATAATTGTGTTTCAATTTATTAACTAAAACTCATAAAGGCTCTATAGATATTTTGTTATTGGGTGTAATTGTAAATTTTATATTAGTATCATCTTCATGAAAAGTGTATTAATCTAGTATTTAGGAGTTATTTGTTCTAATTTTTAAAATTAAAATATGGTATTATTGAACTATTGATTCTTTTTTATGTTTACAAGTGATTTATGATAATTTCTTAGTAAGAAACAAAGAGCCAAATCTAGTGTTTGAGATGGATTTCCAGAAATGTTTTGTGATAATGCCCTACACAAACAAAATCATTTAAAATATATATATATACAAAATCATTAAAATCATCATTTAGATAGGTTGAACTTAGCCTTGCCTTGTAGCTCGTTTGGTCAGGGTAGTCACGATCAGTCCCGTCTTAACTTTTGGTGGGGCTTTGGACAAACAAAAAAAATTTGAGTCTTTTTAGTAGAACTATTTAAATTTGGGATCTTTTATGCAATATAAATTATTTTAAAAAAAAATTTGGACTCTTTTCTCTTTAAGAATTTTTCAAAGAATTTTTCAAAACATTGGGTGGACTCCAGGCGCAGGCCCTAGGCGCAGGCTCCACTTGACACTGTCCAGAGGCGGCCCTAGTCACGATAAAGTGTCTCACTTGGTTGGTTCGATGCTCGAGCAAGGCATACAGGGAGAGAAGAGAGAGAAGATAGGTTGAACTTAGTTTGTTTTGCCTGCCTCTTCGATCGATGGATTTAGCGGCATAAAATCCATCAAAAGTTTTTGATAAGGATGAATTAGGATCTACAGATTTTTTACTGTCAGTCTCGTCCGATGGATGAGCCTCCTTTTTGTTCACCTAAGCCGGTGTTTTTTGTAACCACCAGAGTTTTCAATGCAGCGATAAGCTTTTCTGCCGATGAATATCTTTTAGCCTATTAACTCTAAAAATTTGTTTGGGTATGTCTGTTTATTACTCCCTCCGTTTCACGAAGATGGATATTTTGAGTTTTTCACACATATTAAGAAAAACAATTATTATTCTTAAAAAGTGCATTGATTTCTACAATAAACAGTTTTTAAGACATCTCAACTAATAGTATTTGAAATTTTTTCTTAAAAACTACAATCTTTTATGGAAGTATATTTTCATAAAACAAACTAAAAAAACTCAAAAAATCTATCTTCGTGAAACGGAGGGAGTATTTAGTAGTGATTTGTAAATTCATAGAAACTAAAAGAATGAGATAAATACAAAGTTTTAAAAAGGAAAAAAAATGTGAGCTAAACCCAAAAAATACTATAGCGACAACTGTTTCAAACTACTAGATATACTGTTTCAAACTACTAGATATATGTAGGGATTTTTATCATAATTACCATAATTGTCAAAATCTCTTTTCAAATGTACCATAATTGAAAACACTTTTCAATTTCATACCACAACAAAGATAAAAAGATAATTTTGTCCTTGCTATAGTTTATGGAATATTAATGTTATTGTGTCCAGAACCGTTTAATATTTGGTCCACCACCATATGCCGTCATTCTTTTCTATCATCCACTGTCACCGTCTCCGTCACTAAATTCGTCGTTGACTTCATTTATGTCCATCATCTTTGTCGCGGACTCCGTTTTCGTTCATGTCACCATCACCGATTTCGTTTTTGTCTATCATCGCCATCATCAGGTCTTGTCCACCGGCGACGTTATCAAATCTTGTCCGTCATCTCCGTCATCAAATCTTTGTCCACCGTCGCCGTCTCCGTCACACTTTCATCTTCCTCCACGTCTTCGTTCCTTGCTGTCAGCAGATCTTGTCCACCGTCGACGTCTTCGTCACCGTCTCTTTCTCCTTCTTGCTCATAGCATCATCTTCTTAGAGAAAGAGAGAGATTGAAGATAAAAGAAGAAGATAAGGATAATTTGGTCTTTTTAATTAATGGTGTGGTAAAAAATTAAAAGAAATTAGATGTTATGGTATATTTGAAAAGGATTTGATAAATTATGATAATTTTGATAAATTATGATAATTTTGATAAATTTTTCATATACGTTATTATTTTCTTGTTTTTTAACATATTTTATTATCTATCTACCGTTTTTCACGACTTCAAATAAAATATGTTAAACAAGGTAAGTAAGAGAATCCAAGTCGAATAAAGTTTTGATAAAAGCAACTTGTGGCCGGAAACCAACATAAAAGCCAAAACCATCGTCAATGAGATTTGGAGTTATGTTGTAAGAACTGTCACTGCTTTGTCATCTCATCTTATAAACGTTGACTCTAATTTCATTCGAAAAGCCTATTTTGCATTTGCATTATTTTTCATTATTAATTTCGAAACATACTCACAGTGCCGTTCCTAGACTTGTAAAAGCTTAAGGCAAGTTAAAAAAAGAGGCTCTTAATTTTTTTTTTGTAAAATAGTTTTGAACAATAGAAGTTATTAAAAAAAAACAAAGATAATAAAGTTTAAAACCAACAAAAATGTCTTAACGCTAAAAAAAAAGAGTCGTACCGACGGAAGAACCGAAGAAGACAGATGAATTTGAGGGAGAAGCTTAAATTTGATCTCAATTTGGTTGTTGCAGGTTTATTGATTGTTCGGTGGCTGTGAGAAAAAATAATAATTAGAATTTTAGGGTTAAGTTAAATGAGTTAATAAATAAACTAAAAAAGTAGCATCATTAGAGTTTCGAACTCGAATCCGTAGATTGAATGTTAGACTGACTTAAACCACTTGACTACTACTAACTTTTGAAATTTTTGGGGCCCCTGAAATTTACATATTATTCGGGACCCCAAGACCAATGCCTTTTCGATAACACATTAGGCACAGCCCTGCGTACTCACTACTCACAATGCAAATGACTACAACAGTGAAAGTAACAAATTCATTTTCAGGATACCATTTTGATTTTAAGAGTTAGCAGCCACTGTAATTAAGCTATAATGGAATCGTATAAAAAAAAAATAGAACTTCTGTTTCTTGAAGTCTAATTTGTTAAAAAGGTAAACCAAAAAAAAAAAAAAATCGTATTAAACCGACCATATTTGTTCACAACTCAGTATAGTTCCAAATGTTCTAAATATGGTTCTAAATAGTAAACACCAAAAACTGATAGAATAAATATGAATGGGATGTAGGAGAAAGGAACTAATCTATTATATTCATTTTTTAAAAATCAAAATTGTATAGAAATATTTTTTGAATTTTATTTATTTTTGTGTGGAAGAATGGAATGTTCATCATAAATAAATATATTAAGAAAATCTTTCTCCAAACAAAAAAAAAATTAACAAACTATTTATAAATTATTTATTACTACACAACAAAATTAGACATTCATTTGCATCATATGAATATTTTTATTTTCTATTCCATTACAAAATATTTTCTTTTCAATTATATTTATTTTTCTGTGGTAGAAATAGAATATTCATCGTAAATGGTAAAATTTTAACAAAATCATTATCTATATGCACTATGCATATCAGATATTTTCTAATCTAGACACTTAAAAAAATACCAATTTGAACACCTTCACATGATATGAAAGATTTTGTACTATGTATACATCTTTTTTTCTCTAAATTTAGTCCAAAACAAATACCAAATGGAATACCTTCACATGATATATGAAAGACTGCTAACCATAAATTGTTATATTATATGAAGAAATTTGATAACCGCACATGCTTTTGGTCATTCTTAACAAATAAAGTAGTCTTCATTTTAATACTGTATCATCTAGATCGAATCAGCATAATGACGTAATCTGCTTACGTAACAGCTCGTCTTATACGTCTATAATAACTTCAACTCTGTGTGAACAAGAACTTTAAACAGAGAAAAAAAAAACACAACAACAACAAAACAAAAATGGTGACTAGAGAAACAAAACCAGTGATCTTTCTCTTTACTTTTCCTTTACAAGGTCACTTAAACCCTATGTTTCAACTTGGCAACATCTTATTCAACAAAGGCTTCTCCATAACTGTGATCCACTCTGAATTCAACTCTCCAAACTCTTCCAATTTCCCTCACTTCAATTTCGTCTCCATACCCGACGGTTTATCTGAATCCGAAGCCACGAATCCCGATGTCATCGATATTCTCCATGACCTCAATTCCAAGTGTGTTACTCCTTTTGGTAATTGTTTAAAGAAACTTATGTCTCAAGAGCCAAACACATCTTGTGTGATTGTAGATGCTCTTTGGTACTTCACTCACGATTTAACAGAGAAATTCGGTATCCCGAGGATTGTTCTTCGCACAGTTAATCTCTCTGCTTTCGTCGCTTTCTCAAAGTTTCATCTCTTAAGAGAGAAAGGGTATCTTTCTTTACAAGGTATGTATATATACAGATCGAAATTTCTAGTTTTTGTTTTGATTTTTGTTGACTTTTCTTCTTTCTCCATTGGTAGAGTCTAAGGCCGATTCACCGGTTCCCGAGCTTCCAAATCTTCGAATGAAAGATCTTCCATGGTTCCAGACAGAAGATCCAAGGACAGGGGATAAATTACAGAGAGGTGTGATGAAGTCACTAAAGTCTTCGTCAGGAATCATATTCAACGCAATCGAAGATCTTGAACCAGATCAGCTCGATGAGTCGCTAAGAGAGTTTCCGGTTCCACTCTTCTGTATCGGACCATTCCACAGGCGAGTTTCACCTTCATCGAGTAGCTTACTTACACAAGACATGACCTGTATCTCTTGGTTAGACAAGCAAGCATCAAAATCCGTGATCTATGTAAGTCTTGGCAGCATTGCTGCGATCGATGAATCCGAATTCTTGGAGATCGCTTGGGGTCTAAGAAACAGCAACCAACCTTTTCTATGGGTGGTTAGACCCGGTTTGATCCACGGCACGGAATGGATGGAGATTTTGCCTAAAGGGTTCATCGAAAACCTCGAAGGTAGGGGTAAAATCGTAAAATGGGCACCTCAGATGGAGGTTTTAGCTCACCGTGCAATAGGCGGATTCTTGACGCATTGTGGATGGAACTCGACGATTGAGAGCATATGTGAAGGTGTACCAATGATATGTAAACCTTCTTTTGGAGACCAAAGAGTGAATGCTAGGTACATTAGCGATGTTTGGAAGATTGGTTTGCATTTGGAGAACAAGATTGAGAGAGTAAATGTCGAAAACTCGGTTAGAACGCTAATGAAGAGCTCAGAAGGAGAAGAGATTCGGAAGAGGATCATGCCGATGAAAGAAACTGCTGAAAAATGCATTAAGGTTGGAGGTTCTTCGCATCGGAATCTCGAAAACTTGATTGCTTATATATTGTCTTTCTAGAAAAAAATGGTGTTTCTTCTAGACATACAAATTTGCTTCCTTTGTTTTTTTTTTTTATCTTCATTCCCCCAAAATAAGACGCATCATAATTGTTCAATAAATTTCATTATAAACTTCACCATATTTTGTTTTTTCTGTTTTTATTTGGTTATCTTGTATGTCAAATACGAATCTTAAAGAAAAGTGTAGCCGAGTAAGTTAGTGGTTCCATTTAAGAAAGAATTGCAATGTTGGTTTAAATCATGGATCAAATTTTATTATCCATGAAATTGTCTAAATCAATAAGTCAAGTCTTAGATCTATTGGAAAATTACGTGAAAAAACTACTCAACAGCTACACTGATTTTGGGTCACCCTCATTATTAAAAAGGAAAAAAAATTGATGAGTATACTATTTGTGGAAGCACCTTTAGCATAATTATCAATAAAGTTTTAATTAAAACTTTTACATTCAAAGGTCTGAGGTATGATTCCCAAACAATACATTTATTAATAAATCTGCATATTAATAGTGATAGGTTTACAAGAAATCTTTAGCGCTTTCTCATTAAAATATAATAATAATAATAATAATAATAATAATAATAATAATAATAATAATAATACAAGTGTTTGGTAGGGGTGGGTAAAAAATTAGAAATCGAAATACCAAACCAAACTCGATCCGATTTTCTATAATATGTGAACGGGTCTTCCACATTTAAAACCCAAAACCCAAAACCAAACTCGGATCCGAACCGAACCGAACCAAACGGATACCTGAAATATACGAAACATAAATAAACCTAAATATATTTAGAGTTGAAGTCGTGTATGTTCATGTAGTTTTGTAATATTTATAATTTTTTCTTTGCTTTTTTATTAATCGGATATTGTGTATACATTTCAGTAAAAGTAACCAATTTATGTTATTATTTGAACTATTACAAAAAATGTTATTTTATTAAGGGTATTTTTGCATAATTAAAATAACAAATAATTAAAATAAAAAAGGAAGAGAGGAAACTATAAAAAATTTCGGGTAATTTTTGAATATTTCAACAATTTTTTAGTACTACGGATAATTTCGCCCCGAACCGAACCCAAATCAAACCCAACCCGGAGTTTTTAAATACCCTAATGGATATTATATCTCTAAACCCGAAAATCCGAACCCGAATGTCCATCCCTAAAGATTTAAATAGACAACAAATTAACAAAATAAATAGATCACATCGATGTGTTAGTAGTGTTTACCAAACGTCGTTCGTTTACGTGACGCAGCCTTCTACAGGCAAATGGTACGGCCAATCACACATCAGCATTTGAAATTTTCGATCGCTGAAAATTTTGCGTGCCGATTAAAATAGTTGCGATTAAAAGCTGTGACCACACGCATGACCCGCTAAGGGCATCCTCATTGGAGACCCAAGATGGTCTAATGTGGTGTTTTTATAATTTAAAATTATTAAAATGGTTGTAAAAGGAAGAAAGATAGTGTTTTTGTGGGGTATATTGAAATATAAAATTAATAAAATTTGAGTAAAGAGAGTAGATAGTGAGTGTGTTTAGGAAAATGAAGAGAGAGAATGTCTAAAATTGGACATTTTGATAGTGTTTTTAAAAAGAAAAAAGAGTGTTTAAATAAAAAATTAATAAAAGTTGAGTAAAAAGATGAAAGAGAAGTATAAAGTTGAGTAAAAGGAAGAGAAAGTGTGTGTTTTAATAATTTTATATTATAAAACCACCACATTAGACCCAAAAGGGAGATGACCTAATGGGTCATAACTTCGAGAAGCTTCCGGCTTTTAACTCATTGATGTCGTAATCTGGTTTAAGATGAAGTTAATAGCGTAATTAGTAAACTTATATAAATTTAGTAACTAAACCCTATATAAATCTTCTTCTTCTTCCCTGTATCATCACCACCATAATCGAACATGAGAAGAAGCTTAACGCATAATCTCCAGCTACACGCGAGGCGTATCCTCGCTCACGGTAACAGGACTCGATTCCTCTGCTCCTTCTCGTCGTCTTCTCAAATCCTTCAGAGTCGGATCGAATCGGCTTTAGATCGTAAATCAGAAATCAGTAACGTGCTTGAGCAATGGCGACAAGAACAACAAGGGAATCAACTAAACTCTTCGTTTCTAAGAGGAATCGTTAAGAATCTCCGAGATTCGAAGCGATTTCGTAAAGCCCTAGCTGTATCGGATTGGATGATGGAACAAAAGATCTACAATCGCGAAGATTTTACAGCTCGATTTCATCTGATCGAGGACGTATTCGGTTTCGAAGAAGTAGAGAAGTTCTTCGAGAACGTCCCTGAGAATCTAAGAGACGAATCTATCTACACAGCTTTACTTAGCAGATACGCCGAATCGGGGAAGAAAACTCTAAGTAAAGCCGAATCTACTTTCGAAAAGATGAGAGAGCTAGGTTTAGTATCGAAAACTTCTCCTTACAATTCGATAACTTCGATTTACGGTTCTATGGTAATGAGAGATAAAGTCGATGAGATTCTCCGAGAGATGAATGAGAAGAACGTTGAGGTCGATAGTATCACTGTGAAGAACGCTCTGCGAGTTTACGATTCTGTATCCAAGATAGCTTCAGTGGACAAGTTTCAGTTACGGATAGCACTTGACATGGCAAAGGCGTATCTGAGAATCGGTATTAAGGAAAAAGCGAGAGAGATGCTTCGTAGAGTAGAGGAATTGAGAGATCCCGAGGCGTACGAGGAGCTCATGAGGCTGTATGGTGAAGCAGGAAGGAGAGAAGACGTTTATCGGATATGGAATTTGTATAAGGAGATAAGAATGCCAAAGAATGAAGGGTTTCAAGCTTTGATTGCTTCTTTATTGAAGCTAGGTGATTTTAAAGGAGCAGAGATGTACTACAAAGAGTGGGAGTGTTCGGGTCTTGAGTTCGATGTTGGTATTCCGATAATGTTGGCGTCTGGTTATCGCGAAAACGGAATGGTGGACAAGGGAGATGAATTGATGAACAAAACATTGAGGAAGAGAGAATTGGTTGGGTCAATCACTCCATTGCTTGAGGAATGGGTAAAAAAGCCGTCGGATTTGAGAGACCTAATCAAGAATCTAAGTGACTCAAATCAGTTCTCAAAAGCACTTGAAGCATCATCATGGATGTGTGAAAAGAGAGTGGTTAGTAACATTTTTCCAGAAGATTATGCAGCTAGGCTTGATCTGACTGAGAAAGAGTTTGGTTTGGAAGAAGCAGACAAGTTTTTCCAAACATGCATCCCTGAGAACATGAAGAATTACTCTGTCTACGCTACGCTCTTGACCTTGTATGCAAAATCTTCCAAAACGTTAAACAAAGCAGAAGCCGTTTTCGAGGAGATGAGAGAGCTTGGTTTACTCTCAAAAGTTGCACCATACAACGCAATGATATCTCTCTACACTGAGGTAAGGAAACGAAGTAAGGTCATTAGGCTTTTGTTAGAGATGAAGGAGAAGAACATAGAGATCGATAGTGTCACGAAGAACAACGTTTTGAGAGTCAACGCATACGTATCAGCTGTGAAATCGATGGAGAAGTATATGAGGGAATGGGCTGAAGAAGATGATGAGAAATTCAAGCTACAAGTAATAACAATGGATGCAATGGCAGAGGCGTACAAAAGAGAAGGGTTACCAGCTCCTTTTTGAATGAAGGGTATGGAAAAGTGATTAGAGCTTTGTTGAAGCTCATGATAAGCCTGATCAAGCTTTCTTCAGGAAGAAACAGAGGAAGTCTCAAGAAGAAGGAGATGTCGTGAAGCAATTTGGATAATAAAGGAAACTTTCTTATTTCTTCAAGAGTTTTTGTTTACATTTATTTTCTTTATAAGTCGTTTGTGGTTTTGGTTTCTAGGTTATCTTTTGGGTTTTAGAGAAGAGATGTTTATCTTGAGGAGAATTGTCCGGGTTAAGCCGACGATTCTTAAGTTTTCTAGAATTCAAAAGTGTATTGATTTCTTGTTTTATTGCTCAATTAATAATACGAAGTTGGGATTGAGTTTGAGAGAGGTTCTTATATCTAAACTCTATCAGCTCAATGACGTAAAAGGAGCAGAAGAAGTATATGGAGAGTGGAAATCATCAAAAGGAACCGAATTCGATGCACCAATACCTGGTTTGCTAATCTCTCGTTATTGCAAAGAAGATGATCAAGTGAAGTTGAGTGAACTGTTGAATTCGAGTAGAGTGAAGCTGCATTTGCACCGGAAGAAGATTAAAATGTTCATGAAAGATTTGAAGGTGGATGGGAGTGTCATCTTTGTTGTAAGCTACTGTTCTTCTAGCTTTTGTATATTAAATTGGAGAATGCAGGTTATGGAAAACTAACAAAAGCACTTGGGAAAAACTTAACAAAATATCGTTGTAGGTATAGCGATGGTTCTTAATTCTCTATGTTTAGATTCACTAATAACTCAAACGTGAATCGTAAGTTTTACCTAAAATATTATTGGATTGATGAGAGTTTAGAACTGAAATAAGTATAGTGACTCTCATCAATCCAATATGGTATAAGAAACACAATATGGTATCAGATCAATAAGAATTTAACAATCAACTCCATTTTTAGATTTAAAGAGAAATGCTTTATTATAACGTTTTAAACCAAAGTGCTTTATATATTTATTAAGCTCATCATGAACAATTCAAACTTATTATAAGCCTCTAAACCCAAGCCAAAGTGCTTCCGAAAATTCAAGTTCAACAGTGAACTTCTGAATCTATGTCTTCTAGGACTTGTACAAGAAGACAAGACAACATGTTTAACGCGTTACAAAACACAACTTTACTTAAGTTTTATTAACTTTATTATAGCAACTTAACTATCATTTTATACAAAAAACAATATTAACTGCTTTGTGTAAAGAATACTGATATGCTCAAATTTACCTTAGAGCTACTCTCTCAAATTAAGAGATCAATTGCAGTATTTAGGGTATCGAAATCCATATTGAATCGGATGAACACAATAGATTAATATGCTCGAATTATGCTAGGTAGAATATGATCTATCAAAAGACAAGTAAAGCACGCAGTGAAAACGGGTTGCAAATCAATTAAAATAAAGCTAGGCGCACATAAATCTCAGGTGAATCCAAATTGCAGATATAAACTTTAAAATCCAATTCTTTGTTTCGATCTTCGCCACTTTATTCCGCAATGCTCGAAAACTTCTAGTTAAACATCAATTATGCCTCAAACACCTAGTACATGTAAAGACTCTAAAAACAACTGGAAAACACTAAAAAAACTCTATAAAACGGACTTATATCATGGCCTAAAATGGGTCTAAACCATGATATATCAAATATACAGTAGAAACTGTATAAATTAATACTCGATAAATTAATAAACTCTTTAAATTAATAAATTTGCCTGGTTCCGAGTCGCGCCGGTGTAAAATATACCACAATTCGATAAGATAATAAGATAATAATTTTTTTTATAAATTTTATGTAAATATATGATCTCAATAATATCATAAATTAATATATGCTATATAAATATGACTAAAATATATTTTTATATCATTTTAGTGTTGTTTATTTTTTTCTTAGAACTAAAATTTGTTTACAACTCTATCATTATTTGATATAGTATAAACAAACAAAGAGAATAAAATAATTTCATAAAAATATAGCTTGATATAAATTAAAATAAAAGTTATTTTTAAAAGGTTATGGAAAGTTTCCATTTTCTTATTAATTTATAGAGTTTTTACTGTATAATCATAAAATAATTACAAACATTAGTTTACTACATACAGTAGAACCTCCATAAATTAATACTCAATAAATTAATAATCACCATAAATTAATAAATTTTCCCGGTCCAGAGTCGGGTCAATGTAAAAATTAGCAAAATTCTATAAAATGATAAGATAATAATTTTTTTAAAACTTATATGTAAAATATGATCCCAATAATAGTATAAATTAATAATTATAAATATTATACGCATATATATATATATATATATATATATATATCTAGATATATAAGATAGTTTAGTCAAGTATGACCATAGTGTTATATATTTTCTTCTTAAAGTTGGAATTTTGTTGAAACTAATCTATAAATGTTCTTATTACATCAAAATGTATGGTATTGTAAACTTAACCTTCA
This sequence comes from Draba incana, assembly GCA_963576765.1. NCBI lineage: Eukaryota > Viridiplantae > Streptophyta > Magnoliopsida > Brassicales > Brassicaceae > Draba > Draba incana. The sequence continues at coordinate 9,584,234 of OY755207.1, forward strand.
TCAAGTTGAAGAATATTATACGTGATAATTATTTTCTTATGATTATGCAATTCTAACACTATGATTATCTTGCTTATAAATAGTCAAATAAGTTATAAGCTTTCATCTTATAATAATGGTGGAAATTAGTAACATGATATATATATATGGAATAAGATGAAAATGTAAAAAATGTATAAACTATTAAATAACCCTAATAAAGTTTTTTATGAACTTTTACGTAAATTTTTTATTTTAAATATAAAAAATTGTCAAAAAGTTATAGAATGAAAAATTTATCGATAAATTAGTAACTCTGTAAACTAATAAGTTTTCAAAATTAATAAATTTTCTTAGTCTCAACATTATTAATTTATAGAGGTTTTACTGTATTTTTTTTTTTGGTCGAAGTTTACTACATACTTATTTAACACAATATAAAGATAAAAATGTTTAATCGCGTTTATCGATATATGATTTGTAATTCTTTAAAGATTAATTCAATACGTCCATAAGAGCATGTTCAATGGAGACCAAAATAGTGAGGGTCTAAAATGTTTTTAATTACTTTTAATTGTTTTAGACACTTAAAAGCAAAACTCTTCCAATGCAAACACTCAAAAACGAGATCCTAAAATAATAATAAAAAAATTTAATTTTTTTTTATAAAACATTATTTTGAAGATAAAACATTTAAAACATCAAAAACATAGAAAAGTTGAAAATATTTGAAACATACATGACATAAAAAAACTTTAAAACAATATTTTCCAAATCGGAAATAGACAAAGAACGGTGTGTTCTAATCTATATGTCTCCATTTTTTCCAAACATTTTCAACCAAATCATTTTTCAAGTCTTCATGTTTCTTTCTATCACGAAGTTGAGTTCGAAGAGACTTTTTCGATCTCTGTTTATAAAGACTTGTTTTTCCTTTTGATTGGGTTATTCTTGACGATTATCAATAATAAACATATCATCGAACTCTTTTTAGGAAATCTTCCATATATAAATATGACCAATTTTTACTGTATTTTTACCAAGTGACTTTTTTCAAAGTAAAAAGTTAATTTTTTTTCATGAAAATAGATTATTTTATTATTTTATTTTTTCTTTACAAAAACTTTTCTTCCTCATTCATAATTACATTATTCTTCCATTGTCGCAGGAAGCTCGTCGATTTGTTCTTGCTACCGTCGTGTGATCCTTGGCTTCGGGATCTGCGGCCAGTTATTGATAGTATACCACGGCACCAATCGCCGGAGCTCGTCGATCGCGTCTCTACCGCGTCCGTCGGCTTCCGGATCTAAAGCCTCCATCGTCGTTCGGGCCGCCAGTGAAATTGGAGCTCGTCGATGTGTCTGTTGTCGAGCTCATCGTCATGTGAGCAGTATCCGTCGCCATCTCCGACGCTACGCTCTCCGTTAAAGTTTTTTTTTTTTAATAATTTCCTCCACCCAATCACACGAGACCACGTCGACTGTTCCAAACTCACAAAAGAGATCCAAAATTAGACACTTTCAACTCATTTAGTAACAGCTTTTCTTAACTCTATTATTTTTTTAATTATTGGACCACACTTAAGTTAAGTGTCTCCGTTGTTCTTGCTCTAAGCACATCCTACTAACTAAAAGCATCTATTTAGAGCTCTAGAAGGTGTCCACGTAAGAAAAACAAACTCTTCTCACACGCTGTCATGTCATCGCATTTTTTTAACACAGATGCAGGCAATTGTTTCACGACTAATGGAAACCCCTGTATTTTTTAACTCTTCCGTTTCATCTCTTCGTTTTCTTCTCTGGCCTAATCCTTTTCGACTTCCGCTTATATGCTTTAGCTTTTCATCTCTATATATCTCTGAACCATTGCACACACAAAAAAACAAAAAAATCATTGATTGATTAACTTTGTTTCCTTCTCGCCAAATTCGTTCTTCTTCCACAAATTTTCGCCCCTTCCGGTTCTCATCAAATCTCCGTTTGGGGTTTTGTTAGCTTCTGGTTTTATGGTAGATTTTAATCTCTGACTCTTACATGTGCCATTTGATTAACTTCAGGGTCTAACCTAATTAAAAAATCATCTTAGTCATTGAGTGATATAATTCGATTCTCACTCAAAATCTCCATCGAAAATAGATCTAATTCGATTTCCATATAACTTTTTAGTCATTGAGTGATAGATCTCAATCTTATCTTCATAAACTTGTGTTGATCGAAGATCTCTCAAATCTCTTTTCGTCATTCAATATCTCTTCCTCTGTTCTCGCTCATGCAGGTTGGAGTGTCTTCATATTCAATACAAAGATTTCACATTCGATGGCATTCTTTTTTTTCTCCGTAAAATTAAGCGTCCTACAAGAAATGCACAAATTAAGGATAAAAACGGTTGAGCCTCAAAAATAAATGCACGTTCAAGAGCCATATAGTGTTTTGATGCATCATTGTGTGTATTCCACCAACATAAGGGCTCTATGTGATGAGGTAAGTTTCTCCGTTCATTGTCGTTCTTTGTTTGCTTTGGGAATATATATATATATGTTTAACGATAGCCAGAGGCATATGTATTTTATTTTCATGATAAAGTCAAGCTTCAAATAATGGGCAAAAAGGTGAAAGATGAAATTTTGATTTTAGGGTCATGGACTGAAAATAAACATCTAATTAACGAGAAGGATAATTGTCAAAGTGGAGAAACAAAGAATGGTTATGTGACTGATAATTGTCAAAGTGGAGAAACAGAGAATGGTTAATAGCACACTTCGTAATGAAAGAAACTCAAGTGGTTGGGCAATCTAGAGAAAATGGAGAAACTAGCGTGCCTTTTAGTCACAACAACCTCACCATGCTGCTCAAGATGAAGTTCATGGTTTATTACACTCATTCGTATGCCATTTGTGATTCTTAAACATTTAATGTTATCAAATTTGTGATTCTTACACATTTTAAAGCAACTATAGAAGAAGGATGTTGATGAAGTTTTTGTCGTACAATCCTTATAAAAGAGAAGGAAACATGGTGCTGTGAATAGGAGATAATTGTGAAAGTGGGCAATATAACCCACTTTTGAAATTGGGGAACGCCCAAGAATAATTGAGATATTTGTTGAGCTGGAAAAAAAGGGGAATGAAAGAAAGGATTGGGAAATAGTAAGAGGGGCTAAAGATGATGAGAACATGGATAGAAGCAATTTAAAAATTGTGTACGTGTTCTCGACTACCATGTTCTTTTATCTTGAAGAATCCAATAAAAGGTGAATGCTCTCTGCTACCATGTTCTACATTGAAAATGACTAATGATTTTTTTATTATGACTTTATATGGCATGCATCTCAACTACTTCGTCAATATTGTTATCGATCATAAGATTTCATGTAAAAATATACGGTAATAATGTAATATGGTATGCATGTTCAATAAGAAGCTTCTGAAATTTAGGAATAAAAACTTACTTAAAAACTACATGTTCTATACAAGCTTCTAATACAGTTCAGGACCTCAGGTTTCTTTCAAAAAGATGGCAAGGGTTTGCATCCTATATAATTATATATATCAGTGAATGTTGGGATCAAACCTAACAATGTTGATTTAGATTATATTGGTGCGCGTCGACCAAAAAAAAAAAAAAGAAAGAGATTATATTCCGAAAATAACCAAATGCGTATGGTTCTCCAGTATATAAATAACCTTCATTTTGGTAAATAACATGTTAGTTTCTACTTCTAATCTCATATAAGGTTTTCAAGTATGTGAATTATTGTTTACAAAAAAAAAAAGGTATGTGAATTATTTACATTTATGAGTTGGCCACTGCATGATATTGCTCAGCTAATGGTCGTCCATACAAAAAAATAAAAAGTAACAACTCATCAAATTCTGTTCTCGACTCCACGTAATATGTACCACATTTTTCCTTGCAATTTGCATATCTTGATTAATTCACAGGTTCTTATTAATCTACAAGATATGGTTAATTTAAATTATTGGTGAAGTTTGGTCTATTGGATAATGTTGATCTAAAGTTCATTCTCATGCCATTTGCATTAGTGTTATTTGTTTGTGAACCTTAGGTATGACGGGTGTTCTTCTTCTCCTATATTACTTGATCTAATAACTTTATGGTATCATAACTGCGTGATACAAATATAGCTTTCTTTATTTGTTAGTTTGAATTTATTCATAAATGTTAGTTAGATTGCGAAACTGTGTTTTAACGAGAACATTGTGGTTAGATTATTTAAAATGACGTCAATTTAAATATGCAAGTGCCAAAACTTAGAAAAGCCACTTTGATAACTTTTTCCAAATGTTTTTGTAAATACAAGAACGTTCCAAACCAACTTAACATAAAAAAAAAACTTATATATGGACATTTGAACTACTTCTAATAAATGAATGGTTTGGTTTTTCAAATGTTCGTTTCATGCCTTCGTGCCCTTCATTTTTGTGGGTACAATTTTAACCACACCAAATTTAGAACATATGTATATATGTTGGCCAAATTAATCTTTCATGTATAAATTTCTAACTTAGACTATGGTTCTAGCTACTCTTTAAATATATTTTAGATTACAACATTTCCGGACGTAGTCCACTCTTTAAATATATTTTAGATTACAACATATCCGGACGTAGTCCGGGGCATCCCCTAGTAACCCTAACTTGAGCTATATAAATATGGATTAAATTGAAAAAGCTAGCACAAAGCCCTAACTTGAGAAGAAGCATGGCGCATTTTCTTCAGCAACACGCAAGGCGTATTCTAGGTCAAAGTAGACACACGACTCGATACTTCAGCTCCTACACAAACAAAACCCTATGATCTTCGAACCAAATCCTCCATAGTCGGATCGAATCGGCTTTAGATCAGAAATCAAATATCAGTACGGTGCTTGAGCATTGGCGTCAACAACAAGGCAACCAATTAAACCCTTCTTTGGTTAGAGGAATCGTCGAAAAGCTTCACGATTCACAGCAATATCATCAAGCCCTAGATGTATCAGATTGGATGATCGAACGAAAGATCTGCAATATCCTCCCTGAAGATTTTACAGCTCGGTTTTATCTGATTAAGAGCGCATTAGGTTTAAAAGAAGCAGAGAGGTTTTTCGAGAGCATCCCGGAGAACCAAAGAGGCGAATCTATTTACGCAGCTCTACTAGAATTTTACACGAAAAAAGAGAACAAAAATCTTGATAAAGCTGAATCTACTTTCGAGAATATGAGAAAGCTAGGTTTGCTATCGAAACCTTCTCCTTACAATTCGATGATTTCGCTTTACCTTTCTACTGGAAACAGAGATAAGGTAAGTGAGATTCTCCTAGAGATGGAAGAGAACAACGTTGAGCTCGATAGTGTCACCGTGAACAAAGTTTTGCGGCTTTACGCTTGTGTACATGACGTAGAGGAAATAGACAAGTTTAGGGCTAGTTTTGGAGCAAATGCAAGGCTTGAGCTAAGTACAACACTTGACATGGCTAGGGCTTATCTAGAAGAGGGTTTCAAGAAAAAAGGGACAGAGATGCTTCGTAGAGCAGAGAAATTTTATGATCTTGAGTCTTGTGAGAAACTCTTAGAGCTCTATGGTAAAGCAGGAGAGATAAAAAATGTTTTACGTATATGGCATCTGTACAAGAAGATAAAAAAGGTGGGCAATGAAGCGTTTCAAGCTTTGATTAGGATTCTCTTGAACCTTGGTGATATCTCCCGAGCAGAGGAGATCTACTACAAAGAGTGGGAATGCTCGGGTCTTGAGTTTGATATCCGTATCCCGACAATGTTGGCGTCTGGTTATCGTGAAAACGGAATGGTGAACAAGGCAGATAAACTGATGAGCAAGACTATGAGGAACAGAAAATTGGTTGGACCAATCAGTCCGTTGCTTGAACATTGGGAAAAAAATGAGAATCAAGTGAAGCTGTCGGATTTGAAAGAGCTAATGGAGAATCTCCGCGATTCAAATCAGTTCTCAAAAGCACTCGAGGTATCATCATGGATGTGTGAAAACAAAGTGCTTAATCTTTTTCCAGGAGATTATGCAACTAGGCTCCATCTGACTGAGAAAGTTTTGGGTTTAGAAGAAGCAGAGAAGTTTTTCACAACAAGAATCCCTGAGAACATGAAGGATTATTCTGTCTACACGGCACTCATAACCTCGTACACAAGATCCGAAGCAACTCTAAAGAAAGCAGAGTCCACCTTCGAGAAAATGAGATATTTAGGTTTCCTCTCAAAACTTTCCCCATTCAACAAGATGATATCTCTCTATAGTGACCTAGGAAGACGAATCGAGGTTGATAATCTTCTAAAACATATGAAGGAGAACAATATAGAGCCCGATAGTGTTACGATGAACAACGTTTTGAGAGTCCATGCGTATGTATCAGCAATAGTGTCAATGGAGAAGTACAAGAGTGAATGTGATGATGAAAAAATTAAGCTTGATGTAAAAACAATGGATGCAATGGCAAAGGCGTACGAAAAAGAAGGGTTAACACTAAAGGCGATAGAGATAACGCCGAGTAAAGAAGATGTGTACCGTCTATGGAATGAGTACAAGAAAAGTAACAAAGGAAGTAACGAAGGTTATCTAAGTGTGCTTAGGTCTTTGTTAAGGCTAGAAGATGTAAATGGAGCAGAAGAGATGTACAAAGAGTGGGAAGAAGAAGGAACAAAGTTGGATTATCGAATACCGAGTTTGCTAATGTCTCGGTATTGCGAGGAGGTGGACAATGAAGTGAAGGCAGGGGAAGTAGTAGAGTCGTGTAGGAAGAAGAAGAGGCCTATGATTTACCGGACGTGGTGTTCATTCTTGCGGGGCCTCCATGCTTGACATGGGTTTTTCTAGGAGACGGCTTTGTAGGTTGGATAGGGAGTTTCCTACTCTTCGCTATCCTAATAGGCAAATAGAGAGAGTTTTTAATTTGACCCAATTAGAACAAGATTTTTCTTCTTTTTTTTTTTGCCGGTTTTAAACTCTTTTTCGTTGTTTGGTTGGTTTTTCAATTAATATTATATTCATTTAACGTAATTTAATCTTCATTTTTTTTAGATTAAAACTGCTTTTGAAATAATTGTATTCCATAAATTTCTCTGTATATAATGTTAGGACAACAATACATCGTACACTTTGCGCTAAGTTGTCAGCTTCAGCATTTTCACTTCGACTTCTTTTTGGTATGATCAGTGGTCTGAATAGGCCTGGGAATTCGGATAATCGGTTCGGATTCGGATAATATCCATCGGCTTTCGGATAATTTGGATATGGGGATCCTCATCCAATTAGGAACCGAAATTATTTCGGTTCGGTGTCGGATCGGATATGATCGGTTCGGATTGGTGTCGGATATCCGATAAGGAATCAGATAACATTTTTTTGGATAAAATGTATCCGGTATGAGTAATTTTTATCCAAAACTTCAAGTTTCTATCCGAAAGATATTAAAAATCTGAAATCGATCTAAATAATGAACATCCGAAATCCAACTACATTGATCAAAATCTGAAATCCGAAAAACAAGAACATTCAACACAACATGTATTCATGCATGTCATATTTCTTTATATATACATAAGTGTTCATTACATAAGTTATCGGATAATCGGATATATCCATTGGTTTTCGGATAATATCCATCGGATTTCGGATATTTTGGATAATTGAAAGTCTCATCCATTGGTTTATATGGGCAGTATCCGAATCCGAACCAAACCGGTCATATCGGATCGGTGTCGGATTGGATTATCGGTACCGGATAAAATTCTCAGGTCTGAAATTGTTGATTGCTTGATAGCCATTATGGGGCTAAATTGAGCTATTTACAAGGGGATTAAAGTCAATGCTACCGTAGCAAATGCATGGCAAACACGGCGAAGAAAGAGACATAATCTCGATATGGTATGATACTGAAGACGTTCTCAAAATTCAAGTGTTGAGATCGAAAGATGCTGCTAAGTGGAGAGGTAAGGAAAACAAGTTTAAGCCATCTTTCACAACAACGGATACTGGGAATCATGTTCGATCAACTACGAGTAAAGTCAAATGGCACAAAGGGTTTTGGCTCATTCATGCGACATCGAAATATTCATTTGCCACTTGGCGGTTTTCCGCTGAAATATAGTCCAATCTAGCAAGGAAACCTCTCAACCATGAATATACTCTAGGGATGACAATTACATAAACGAAAAAAATCTAACCTCGTGTTTAGAAGTTCCTTGGTATATGCATCTTCCAAACATCGATTCATACAATTTGGAGAGAACATAAATTTTGACGACATGATAAAACACCCAACTCCTTAATTATTCGAAAACTCAAAACAGATAAGCATATGAAGTAACAAGTTGTTTTTTTTAATTAATTTAATAATTCAATATTAAAAAATATAAAAAAAATACTCGTAGATATATGTTTGGAAAAAAACTACATACTTAAATTGATACAAGTCATTATCTATTTAACACGATATAAAGATATTAATGTAAATAAATAATGTTTATCGATATGACTTGGTAATTCTTTAGAGATTAATTTAATACATAATCAGTTAACCTAATAATCTAGTACTAGATTTTGACCCATGCTATGCGTGGAAATATAAATTTCAGTTTATTGTATAGTAAAAATATATTGTTTTGAATCATACATACAAAAAAATATTAGATAAATAATCATGTCCACTAAAAAAATTATTCGATTGGTTTTCGAATTTTGAGTGTCTTAATAATAAGTCTTACGTTTTAGGTCAAAAACAAAGGAAAAAAATGAATTAAAGATTCTCCTACCGGAAAAAAAAAGTCTTTGTTTTTTGTAGATGGTGGTTGTTAGATATGTGTTTTTGTGTTTGTTAGCCTATATATAATCTTATTTTAGATTTGAAAAAGAATGAAAGTTACATATATAAATGTTTATTTTGGAATTTTATTTAAAATTAATGCAAAATTTTAGGAAATTTTAGGAATGTTTCGTAATGTTGATAAATTTAGAAATGTGTTATTATTTTAAATTTTTAATAGGATGATAATTAGCCCTTAAAACACTTTTAGCATGACACATAGGATTCTTTTAAGTGAGAATGTCTCTTAACACAGGATTTTTTAAGGTTAAGAATGTCTCGTAAAAGTCTCAATGAGGGACACCTAGGATTTTGAGGTTTTAGTATCTCCTCAATTAATATATAGGATATAAATAGATTAAACTGAAAAAGTAAGCACAAAACCCTAGAAGCATGGCGTATGTTCTTCAGCAACACGCAAGGCGTGCTCTAGCTCACAGTAGCAGGACCACGACTCGATTCTTCAGCTCCAACACAAACAAAACCCTATGGTCTTCGAACCAAATTCTCCATAGTCGAATTGAATCGGCTTTAGATCAGAAATCAAATATAAGTACGGTGCTTGAGCAATGGCGTCAACAACAAGGCAACCAATTAAACCCTTCTTTGGTTAGAGGAATCGTCAAAAAACTTCAAGATTCGCAGCGATATCATCAAGCCCTAGATGTATCAGATTGGATGATCAAACGAAAGATCTACAATCTCGTCCCTGAAGATCTCACAGCTCGGTTTTATCTGATTAAGAACGTATTAGGTTTAGAAGAAGCTGAGGAGTTTTTCAAGAGCATCCCAGAGAATCAAAGAGGCGAATCTATCTACACAGCTCTACTAGACAGTTACAAGGAACATGGGAATCGTGAGAAAGCCAAATCTATTTTCAAGAAGATGAGGGAGCTAGGTTTGCTCTCAAAACCTTCTCCTTACAATTCGATGATTTGGCTTAACCGTTTTCCACCTATCATGAGGAGACATGAGGTCAAGGACTTAGTAAAAAAAGATAAAGTCGAGAAGATTCTCAGAGAGATGGAGGAGAACAACGTTGAGCTCGATAGTGTCACCGTGAACACTGTTTTGCGAGTTTACGCAGCTTATCGGGATGACGTAGAGGCAATGGACAAGTTTAGGGCTAGTTTCGAAGCGAATGCAACGCTTGAACTAAGTACAACAATTGACATGGCTAGGGCTTATCTACAAAATGATTTTAAGGAAAAAGGGAGAGAGATGCTTCGTAGAGCAGAGGAATTTAAGGATCCTAAGTCTTATGAGGAACTGTTGAGGCTATATGGTGACGCAGGAGAGATAGAAGATGTTTTACGTATATGGGATCTGTACAAGGAGACAAGAAAGGTTGACAGACAAGGGGTTGAAGCTTTGATTGGATCTCTCTTGAACCTTGATGATATCTCTCGAGCAGAGGAGATGTTTTACAAAGAGATGGAAAGCGTGGGTATTGAATTCGATGTGTGGATTGCAGAAATGTTGGAGTCTGATTATCGAGAAAAGGGAATGGTGAACAAGGCAGATAAACTTATGTACAAGATAAAGAAGCCCAATGAATTCAATTGTATGGAATTCGAAATCACTCCCATGCTCAAAGAATGGGGTAAAAAAGAGAATCAATTGAAGCCGTCCGATTTGAGAGACCTAATCAAGAATCTCCGCGATTCAAATAGCTTCTCAGAAGCACTTGAGGTATCATCATGGATGTATGAAAAAAAATTGCTAAATCTTTTTCCAGAAGATTATGCAGCTAGGCTTCATCTCATTGAGAGAGTTTTTGGTTTAGAAGAAGCAGAGAAGTTTTTCACAACAAGCATCCCTGAGAACATGAAGGATTACTCTGTCTACACGACACTCTTAACCTCGTACACAAGATCTGAAGCAACTGTAAAGAAAGCAGAGTCCACCTTCGAGAAGATGAGAGAGCTCGGTTTCCTAACAGAACTTTCTCCATTCAACAAGATGATATCACTCTATAGTGAGCTAGGAAGACGAATCGGGGTCGAGAGTCTTCTAAAACAGATGAAGGCGATCAACATAGAGCCCGATAGTGTCACGATGAACAACGTTTTGAGAGTCCATGCGTGCGTATCAGCCATAGAGTCAATGGACAAGTACAAGAGTGAATGTGATGTTAAAAACATCAAGCTTGAAATAAAAACGGTGGATGCAATGGCAGAGGTGTATGAAAAAGAAGGGTTAACCCTAAAGGCAATAGAGATAACACCGAGTTAAAAACAAGTGCACCGTCTTTGGAATGAGTACAAGAAAAATAACAAAGATAAAATGGGTAATGAAGGGTATTTAAGTGTGATTAGGTCTTTGTTGAGGCTAGATGATTTAAAAGGAGCAGAAGAGATATATAAAAAGTGGGAACCAGAAGGACCAGAGTTGGATTATCGAATACCGAGTTTGTTAATGTCTCGTTATTGCGAGGAGGAAGGTAATGAAGGGAAGGCAGAGGAAGTAGTAGAGTCGTGTAGGAAGAAGATGAAGTGGATGCAGCTTAGCATGTTTACGGAGTTATACTTCAATTGGGCGGCTTTCTCGGCCTTTTTGTTGGTTCCTCCAGGCTTGATATGGATTTCTGACGGAGAACCCCTTGTGGGTTGGTTTGGGAGTTTCATGCTAGTTTTACTTCTTAAACTAGACCGTCCTTTAAACCATTAAAACCACATTATATTTTTGTTTTCTCTCAGGTTTTCAACTTTTTGTTTTGGTTCGGTTGCATTAGTTTGGTTTCAATTGATATTATATTCATTTAACGTAATTCAATCTGTTTTCCTTTCATTTATTACTGCTTTTAAAATATGGAATTTCATAAAATTCTACTTTTTAACATTTTACTTTGTTAGAAGATTTAAAATCGATAACATCATACAAGAAGATCAATATATAAAATACAAAAAGAAACTAATGGAAAGTGAGGACAATCCTCTATATCACACATTCGCGATATTAAAATGGTCATGTTTCGAGTCAAAGATAGAAAATTAGATGTTCACGAATCTACAATAGTGATCAGACTTCCAAAACCTATAGAATAACACGACAATAATCTTCTTCTTCGATTGCCATTGCTAATTTTGTTTCGAGGTACAGAACATGCCTTTAAACAAATAGAACTACAAAACTTAAATAAAATAGATAGCCAGAATTGACTAGAAACTAAACAAGTATAGCAAACTATAAATCCTCTTTGAAGAAAAAAGTCTCAACAAAAAGTCTCAACAAAAAGTCTACCCTAGAAGAAAAACAAAACTCAAACAAGAAAATTATAATAACTCATAAAAATTATACGAGAAAAATCATTGCAACCAAAAACTCCAATACCCTTCAAGACTCAATGTTCATCGTATAATCTGCTAGTTTACAACCCTTTCACAATGCAAATAAAAATACTGGACATCGGAGAAGAAGTAAACAAAAAAAAATCTCCATAAACTTCTACTCGGTTGCATGAAATTTCGGTCTATATATGATCCATTGCCCATTTGTGTAGACAAATTTTGGTTGTCCCTTTAGACTCTTTTTTTTGTCGCATTAACTTACGTTAGTTTTAACCTTTCGGTAATTTAATTATCGTCTTACACATTTTACTTGTTACGATTTGTTTAATGTTCAAACAAGTAAACAATATGTGAGTCGACTTGTTGAAAAATAATGTACTCATCAATAACAAAACATTAGTTCACACAATTGAACACCAAATATAGTGTCAAGGTTGGAGTTGCTCTTAGCAAAAAGTCGTTGTAGTATAGTGGTAAGTATTTCCGCGAATTTTTTCTATCTGCTAAGTTTTTGCTTTGACTGCTGCAACATGGTTAGTTTCATTTGGTTTGGGTAACGAGCGCACTTATATATATAGGGGAGACAAAGGTCACATATATTGCCAAGTTTATTATACTATGAATCTATGATCCCAATTATCTGTTAACGATTGTGAGTTTTTTTACCAAAAAGAAAAGAACAGGTTTGTTTAACATTCAATATTTGGTTAAATGTTTACATTTTCTATTCATATGAGAATGTCAAAAGAAAAGAAATATTCCAATCTATTCAGCATATTATTTTTTCTTTTTAAAATAACTTTATTGAAATATTAGAGTTGTGTTATTTAAATCCTGGATCTACATCTAGTAGATAGTTTGTTAATGTGTACAGCCTGGATGGAACATGTCTTGGGGAAAAAATCAAATGAGAATTGCATTACTAGTTACAACAATGGCCAACGTTTAAAATTACATATTGGTAATTCTTAATAATATACACTGCATGGTGGTCATTTTATTTGAAGAGATCGGAAAAGAAGAAATTATCAAAAACACACAAACATCGATCATAACCAAATCATCAAAAAAATGAATAGAGAAGAAGGTCCTCGACGATCTCATAGCAAAAATGGCAAAAAAACAAAGAAAAAAGGACCTCCACCTCCACCTCCTCGCCCTCCTGAATTCAGAAGATCTCATAACAAAAACAGCAAGAAATCGAACAAAGGAGAAGGGCCTCCACCTCCTCCACCTCCTACATCTCCTCTCATTCTTGGATTTATACGATCTAGCCGACATACGGATATGTCCATGATGTGTCCAATAAAAAGGCCATTATGTCTTTTGTCTCATCCAAATCATCCTCATACACTCCTTCTTAGAAGTGGCGAAATCACGGACTACTGGTCTAGTTGTTTTACATGTGGTAGAGGAAAATCATGGAATATAGACCAATTCTATTTCTATTGCACCACATGCAAAGTGGTGTTCCACAGTGGTTGTCACAAGTTTCCGAGGAAGGTAACACATCCTTATCATCTTCACCACCCTCTTACTTTCACTTTTCGGAACTATGAAACTGGTGTCATATCCGATGGCAATATAGATGAATCGTTTTGGAATATGGTTTTGTCCGAAGCTAGTACGTCTGAATCCAATGCACTTGATCTTAAGAAGTTTGGACCTGTCCAAGCTAGCCGGTCGCAGTCTGATACCGTATTCGATAAGTGCACATGGTGTGGGGAAAATATCCAAGGCAATTGGTTTTATCGTTGTTCGATATGTAACTTTTGCTTTGATCTCTCTTGCTTCCAAAATATCATACTCCTCATCGTCCCAAATCCAAAGAGCCATCACCATTCACTCGTCTTCTACCCTCGACCACTCTTAACTCCATGTGATGCTTGTGGGTTGGTTAATGTATTGGATCCAAGCTATGCTTGTTTTCAATGTGATTACATGGTCCATAGAAGCTGCATCGACCTACCACGAGTCATAAAGATCACGCGTCACCAACATCATCTTTTTCATACTCCTTACCTTCATCCCATATCCTCCCCGTGTAGGGTATGCTATAAGACACTTGACATCAAGTATGGGCTATATTCTTGCAAGCACATGGATTGCTCTTATGTAGTTCATTCGAAATGTGCAACACATGAGAACGTGTGGGATGGGAAAGAACTCGAATGGGAACTCGAAGAACCCAATGAAGCTAAAGATATCGCCCCGTTTAAGAAGGTTGGTAGTGATATGATAAATCATTTCTCTCATAAACATCTTCTAAAGCTCGAAACGTATGTTGGTGTTCGAGATGCAGAGAAGCAATGTGGCGCATGCGTTCTTCCTCTCAACTCTCATGATTTTTACAGCTGCATCAAATGTGACTTCTCACTACACGAGGCATGTGCTGATCTTGTTCGTAAACTAGATCATGCATTGCACGTTCACCCTCTTGTCCTAGATCTCCCTTCTCAAAAACTGGAGCATCTGACTGGTTGTTCAGTTTGTTCCAGAAAATTCACTGGTTTCAAGTACAAATGTTCCAAAGAGGATTGTGCAGCTCTCAATAAATTTCAGGTAGATGTTCGTTGTATTTTAGTTCCAGACTATTTCACTCATAAAAGCCATGAACATCCCCTTTTCATATCCACATCCTACAAAGGCGAAAATAAGGTTTTTTGCAAGGGTTGCGAAGAGATATGTCTAGAGTCTTACCTCCAATGTAGTGTATGCAAATTCGCTTTGTGTTATCAATGCATTACTATTCCAACTGAGTTATACTACAAATACGACAAGCATCTTCTTTCTCTTTGCTACGGAGAAAAAGGAGTGGATGGTATGTACTGGTGTGAAGTATGCGAGAAAGAGGTAAATCCAACCGATTGGTTCTACACATGCAATGAATGTTGTATCACTATCCATCTTCAATGTGTATTTGGATCATCGGCTTATATGATGCCTGGTTTCACATTAAATCAGAACTTCACCAAATTGGAAGTTTTTCGCAAGAATAAGAACACTCGACCGTTTTGCATTACATGTGGTCAACGTTGTCCAAGTTCCCTCTACTACAGATTCGGTTGGTTGGGAAAGATTTTTTGTTCATTTGATTGCTTTGTGGCAAAAGAAGAAAAAGTGATGGTTTTATCAACGTGATGAATTTTCTTTTCGTGTTATTGGATTTGTTTTTTTGTTTGTTTTATACGGCTGTATTAGATATTGGTTAGATATTGATTTGTTGGTTTAACTTCCTTTTACTAAACCATGTACAGATTAGTTTCGGTTTAGGCTTTATTCTTTATCTGTATAAAAGGAATGTACAGTATTCTTTACTAATTAAGAAAGTATTTTGGAATAAGAGAAAATGTCGTTATTCTCTCTCTTGTTCTTACTTTCTCATATGGTATCAGAGCGCTGCATCGATGTGGGCAATCTCCTGGATGTCCGACCCATTTATAATCTCCACGTTTCAGATCTCTATAGTCTTGAACATGCGGGAGGGTGTTAGATTTGTCCCACATCGGTTGTTTGTGGCTTATATGAGCCACATATATAGTGGTGCAAACCTCACCTAATGAGCTAGCTTTTGGGTTGAGTTAGGCCCATTCTAATATGGTATCAGAGCCTAGGATATGCTGGACCAGGATGAGAGCCAAAGAATCATTGGTTCTTCTCCTGCCATGATTCCTCATCCGTCTGCTTTTCAGGTTAAGCATGACTCTCCTGTGGATACCACTACAGCCATGCTTTTCATCCGTCTCACAGTACTTACCAGAAACCCAAATGTTCCTATTTCTCAAGACTTGGAGACACTGTGGATAGATGTTACAAAAAGCATGGTTTTCCACCTGGTTATGGAAAAGGCAAGAGGTTTGCACCAGTGGGAGCTACTAACCTTGCTGTGACACCTTCTTTCTCTCCATCTGGTCCTGCATCTCTCTCTCCAGCGGCTTATGGTGACCCTATGACTAAAGAGCAAATCCAAAGTGTCATCTCTTACTTAAGTGGTCAATGATATGCTCAAATTATCCCTAGAGCTAGACTCTCTCAAATTAAGAGGTCAATTGCAGTATTTAGGGTTATCGATCCACAGGAAGTCTAAGAAAACACAATAGATTATAATTTCAGATTAAGCTAGGCAAGATGAATGTAAAAGCAAGTAAAGCAAGCAGTAATGAAAACGGTTGTAAAACGATAAGAGAAAAACGCTAGGTACAGGGAATTTTCCAGTGAATCAGAGTTGCAGATAAATCAGTTATTAGGATTATGAAGAACAGTTCATGAACATGCACACGAAAGTAAACATACCAGCTCTCGCTGCGAATAATTTCTATGAGTAAATTCAAGCAAACCAAATTCCTTTGTGAATCCTATGAATCTAAACAAGCAATAAATTCAGGCACAATTGTTCACAAAACCCTAAGCCAAATTCCTTTGCGATTAGGAGTTTTGCTCATCAAAAACTAGTTCAGGATTATCAATCAAACTGTCGTTTCTATTAATAAACCCTAGATCAGATTTCAGTTCGCGAGGCTAAAATCAGCAATAAGAACAAGTTAAGATGAAGAACTACTAAAGAATTTATCCTAATAATCAGATCAAATCATGCAAACTCATCAAACACTTTCAAAAACCCTAAACCTAACAGGGAAATTACTCAGACATAATCATAGAAGAAAACATGATTTTATTAATGATTAATCTAAAGAATTCAATAAAATAAAGCATGAGTCTAAACAATGACTCTAAAAACGTATTTATAAGGTTACAAAGTCGGCCAGAACATAAAAGTAAACATCTGGAAACTCCGGGCTTCGAACGGACTTCTGCGATTAAGAACTGGGCTTCTGCGAACAAGGTGTCGATCGACACTGATAGGTGGTGTCGATCGACACCAATCTTCAAAATCGGATTCTTTGCTTCACAAATGGTCGTGTCGAGCGATGCTCAGTGATGGTGTCGCTCGACACAGACTCCAAAACTTCATTCCATGATTGCATCTTTGCCGCTTCATTCCGTGATACTCCAAAACTCCCAGTAAACATCTTTTAAGCTCCAATCGTCCTTGTACCTGAAAAGACTCTAAAACCAACACAAAACATAACAAAGACTCTAGATAATGGACTTATATCATGGCTTAAACAGGGTAAAAACCATGATATATCAACTCCCCCAGACTTAGCTTTTTTGCTTGTCCCTAAGCAAAACAGTGTAATCACTCCTTTAGGAACCACATACCTTTGCAAAGCTAATCCGGTGATACTTCGATGTTTCCCTAGAAGCTTAGCAGTCCTCCAGATTGAATCCAAACCCCTTAGAGAAACTCAGACTTTCAGTCGCAGGCCCCTTAAATTCAATTAGGTGCGGTCTCATCGAGGGAATATCGATCGCTGGACCTTCTAGATTCTTTTGCTTCCTTTAACACTTTCCCGCGTTTCACCCTCTCTCTTCCCTCTGAAATTGTTTATCCAATTAAGGATATCATAGAGATGCAATGCCTTTTTGTTGAACTTTTTTCTTATGATGGCGGGTACCTCAGCAGAGGGTCCTTTACCACCAAATGCCTATATGAATTCGGGCTTGCACTTTTCTGCAGATTTTTTTTTTATTTCTTTGGCATCTCTATGATTTCACTAGATCAGCGCTCACTACTGTTGTTCTATGAGGCTTTTATGATGGCGGGTACCTCAGCAGAGGATCCTTTACCACCAGATCTAGGACAGTTGTACTCATCATACGGGAAGAAGTTTCAAGAGCGGTCCGTCCTCGCTTTCAAGTGTTTGGAAGCTGAATCAAGTCTTGCGATTAGCCAACGCCCTTGACAAGAAGATTAAGATTCATTAGGGCGGGGTCTTTGACATCCTTTCTAGCGTTCTCCAGAAATCTGAACTCGCTCCGTTAAACCGATCCACTTCCAGTTACCCACCTCAGTAGAACCATCTAACTTGCATCGGAAAATGGTCCTTGAGTGCTGTTCAAAGCAAGTCTAAAGGAGAGGTTTTGACTCTAAAAAATTTAAAACTGACTCAAAAACACCAAAATAGAAAACATAATTAGCAACTACCTCCCCCAGACTTAAACGACACTGTCCCCAGTGTTATTAAGCCTGAGATCGGTGAATAAATAGATAGAAAACGAAACGACAAATCAAGTGAGAATTCGTACCTGGAGGCAGTGTCGAGCGACACTACCTTAGTGTCGATCGACACTCGTAAATCTGTCGCGTCGAGCGACTGAAGTTCTTGTCGATCCGAACATAATTCTGCTTGGTGTCGAGCGATGCTCCTGTTGGTGTCGCTCGACACCTTCATATGAAGTTCATTCTCACTTGCGTTTAAACGTTCGATTTCCTGAAAATCAAAACAAAAAAAAACAAAAACTAAACGTAAAACTGTAAAAGAACATAAACTAAAACGTAAATAATAAGACTCACAAATGGGTTGCCTCCCACTAAGCGCTTGTTTTAAGTCCGTTAGCTTGATTGTGATAGGACTTAGGACTATGGTGGATATTGAGGAAGTATCGGACTTCCTCTATCCTGAACGGAACTGGCAACTTGTTTCAAACGAACCTTCTGGACAGCTCCCCCAGACTTATCAGAAAGAGTCTCGGGAAAAAGTTTCATCGTTCTCTCCATCATTTCCTGAAGAACTGCTTCTCCTTGATCTTTAAGCTCAGGAGAAATGATGATTCGCATCTTTGTGAAAGGCTTTTGATATGCTCAAATTTACCCTGAGCTACTCTCTCAAATTAAGAGATCGTAGTAGTACTTAGGGATCGAATCCACAGGGAAAAGATTTACAGAATGAAATTCTAAATTCGAATTATGCTAAGTAAATAATGTATAATGTAAATGCAAGTAAGTAAAAGAAACCAAACGATGGTTTTTGTTGTTTAATTCAATGAAACGAAGCATTAGGCATCGGATATTTCGCAGGCATGACTCTAAATTAAGCACTAAATTACTGTCGGGATATTTATTAAGAGCTGTTCTTGAACTCAAACACGAATGTAAAGCTAATCAACTTTCGTTGCAGAAACTATCTATCCCTAGATCCCTAGATTCCAAATTCCTTTGCAAATCTATTGAATCTAAACAAGCATTAAGTTCTAGTTTGATTGTTCACAGAATTCCTAAACCAAATTCCTTTGCATCTAGGTAATTCTGCTCACCTATGATATTGTTCCAGCTAACAAGTAATGCTATCGCATCTATCCATCAACCTATCATATCTAATTCAGGGTGATCAATCCTAAAATAGAATTAAAACTATCAAGGTGAAGAACTCAGATTTGATTGATCCCAACAGTAATAAAGTTCTAACAATTTATCATCAGCCTTTGAAAACCCTAAACCTAACTAATGGATTACTCCGACATGACGATTGAAACAAGCATAATAACTGAATAATACTGCATTAAAAGATAAAGATAGAGATAGAAAAGGGTTCGAAGATGAAATCTCTGAAAAGAGTCTGACTTGTCTCCCTAAAAGCTCTCAATCTCTCTCTTGCTCAGTCTCAATAGAATAGAACCCCCCCCCCCCCCCCCCTTCATAAAAACCTAGGCAAAACTATATATACAAGAGGTAAAAATCGGATTGGGCTTTAGGAGAAACGTGTGGAAACTTGGGCCCGTGAAAGATCTGTCTTCATTAAAAACACGTGTCGATCGACAGAGGTGACTGTCGATCGACATTAGACCTTCTGTCCAAATCTTCTTGAAACGCCAAACACGTGTCGATCGACGCTCATCTTGCTCCGTCGATCGTCATAGCCTTGATCCTTTAGCATTTTCTTTCTTGATGTTCCAAAATGTTCCAAAATCTTCCCTTTAGCTCCAATTCCATATTTACCTTCAAAGACTCTAAAAGACACAGAAAACACCCAAAAGACTCCAAAAACATACTTATATCATGACTTTAAATGGGTAAAAACCATGATATATCAACTCCCCCAGACTTAGCTTTTTGCTTGTCCCTAAGCAAAACAGATGTAATCACTCCTTTAGGAACCACATACCTCTGCATAGCTAACCGGTGATATTTCGATGTGTCCCTAAAAGTTTAGCAGTCCTCCGATTAAACTCATACCCCTTAGAAAATCTCAGATTCTTCTGTTGCAAACCCCTTTAATCAATTAGGTGCGGTCTCATCGAGGGAATATCGATCGCTGGACCTTCTAGATTCTTTCACCTCCTTTAACACTTTCCTGCGTTTCACCCTCTCTCTTCCCTCTGAAACTGTATCCTCTTAAGGAATATCATAGAGATGCAATGCCGTTTTCTCTTTTTTTTTTTATTGGTGACCAAGAATATTGTGATAGCGGGTACCTCAGCAGAGGGTCCTTTACCATCTGAGCTAGAAGCTTGCACTTTTCTGCAGAAATTTTTTTACTTTCCTTGGCATCTCTATGACTTCTCTAGATCACCTCTCATTACTATTGTTCTATGAGGCTTTTGATGATGGCGGTTACCTCAGCTGAGGTCCTTTACCACCAGATCTAGGACAGTTATATCCGTCATTGGGAAGAAGTTTCAAGAGCGGTCCTTCCTCGCTTTTAAGTGTTGAAGGCTGAATCAAGTCCTACGATAACCAATGCCCTTGACAAGAGATTTAAAGTTCATTAGGGGCGGGTTTGCAACATCGTTTCTGGCGCTCTCCAGAAGTCTGAACTCGCTCCGTTAAACCGATCTACAATCAGTTACCCACCTAATAAAACCATCTAACTCGCGTTGATAATGGTCCATGAGTGCTGTTCAAAGCAAGTGGAAAGGGGGAGTTTCGACCCGAATAAAACATAAAAACCGGACTGACTCAATAAAAACGCAAAACAGAACACAATAATTAGCAACTACCTCCCCCAGACTTGAACAACACTGCCCCCAGTGTTATCTAGCCCGAGAGTGGCGAAAGAAATCAAAGGAAAATGGAACGTGATTGAGAAGAACAACTGTACCGTTTTTAGAAGACTCCGTCGATCGACACACATGACTGTCGATCGACAGTGAGGTCTCTGTCAAAATTCCTCGTGAGGCCGCAGTTTTCCGCGCCCCGTGTCGATCGACAGAGAGGCTTGTCGATCGACACTGACCTCTCTGTCCAAACTCATCTTTTTTTTTTTTCTTTTTTTTTGGTGAATCTGAAACACTTAAGTAAAACGTTAGTAAAACAAAACGAAAATCAAAACTTAAATAGACTTACCAGTGGGTTGCCTCCCACTCAGCGCTTGTTTTCAGTCGTTAGGTTGACTCTGTCAGGTCTAGGCGACGGGTGCGTCGTCCAGAGGAACAATGTTCCCTGCTGGAATCTCGGCTTTTGCCCAATAGTGCTTCACCCTTTGGCCATTGACAATGAACTTATTCCCTTTTGGACTTAGTAGAACGATTGCTCCATGAGGCCTAACTGCCTTGATAGTAAAGGGACCAGACCAACGAGAGCGTAATTTGCCAGGAAAGATATGTAAACGAGAGTTATACAGGAGTACCTGGTCATTTGGCTCGAATTTCCTGGAGATGATCTTCTTATCATGATAAAACTTAGTGTGCTCCTTGTATATCTTGGAGTTCTCATAGGCTTGAAGTCTGATTTCATCTAGTTCGTTTAATTGTATCAATCTCCTCTCGACAGCAGGCTTGATGTTGAAGTTCATTTGTTTCACTGCCCAGACTGCCTTGTGCTCTAATTCCACTGGAAGGTGGCACGCTTTCCCATATAGCAAGTGAAAAGGAGTAGTTCCCAAGGGCGTCTTGTAAGCTGTCCTGTAAGCCTATAATGCATCATCCAGCTTGTTAGACCAATCCTTCCTTGTAACACTCACAGTCTTCTCAAGGATCTCCTTATTCTGCCTGTTCGAGACTTCCACTTGCCCACTCATCTGAGGATGATAGGGACTAGCCACTCGATGATGAACACCATACTTAGTCAAAAGGTTAGAGAAAACCTTGTTAATGAAATGTGTTCCACCATCACTGATGACAACTCTGGGGACTCCAAAACGCGGAAAGATGATGGTCTTAAACAGCTTAATAACCACCGCAACATTGTTCGTCGGACTAGCAATTGCCTCAACCCACTTAGAGACATAGTCCACCGCGACTAAAATATACTCATTCCCATAAGAAGACGGGAACGGACCCATGAAATCAATGCCCCAGCAATCAAAGACTTCAACCTCAAGGATGAAGTTCTGTGGCATCTCGTGTCACTTGCTGATCTTTCCTCTCCTCTGACAAGCATCGCACTGTGAAACAAAGGCATTGGCATCCTTAAACATCGTAGGCCACCAGAAACCTGCTTGTAGGACCTTGGAGACAGTCTTGAAAGTGGCGAAGTGTCCTGCGTACTCAGAACCATGGCAATGATATAGCACTCCTCGAGTCTCACTCTCTGCAATACATCTCCTGTAGGGACCATCTGAACAATGCCTATAGAGATAAAGCTCATCCCAGTAATACCTCCTAAGCTCTCTCATGAACTTCTTCTTCTCATAGCCTTTAAGGTCACTAGGAACATCCTCTGTAGCTAGGTAATTGGCAATGTCAGCATACCAAGGCCTATCGGATCCGAAAACTGCGCAAACAACCTGATATCCGATTGTCGCAGCTCGTGTCGATCGACATAGGGTACTGTCGATCGACAGACTCGTCTCTGGAGAAATCTTGGATTCGAGTTTAAAATCCCGTGTCGATCGACACGGGTCCTCGTCGATCGATAGGTAGGTCTCTGGATCAATTTTACTCTGTCGAATCGCATCCTTGCTCGCTTGGGACCCAATCTCAAGAAAATGGACGTTTTCCTCTGGAAAATAATCATCAATGGGAATGCTGTCTTCAATCCGAATGCGCGATAAATGATCTGCGACACCATTCTCCACTCCTTTCTTATCCTTGACCTCTATGTCGAATTCCTGAAGAAGGAGAATCCACCTCAACAATCTTGGCTTTGCATCTTTCTTCTGCATTAGATACTTGAGTGCGGAATGGTCCGTGTGCACTATCACCTTAGCTCCAATCAAGTACGGCCTAAACTTCTCAAAGGCAAAAACCACAGCCAACAGTTCCTTTTCCGTCGTCGCATAATTCCTCTGCGCTTCATCAAGTGTTCTACTTGCATAATAGATAGCGTGAAGCTTCTTGTCCTTTTTCTGACCCAAAACAGCTCCCACTGCGAAATCACTGGCATCACACATAATCTCGAATGGTAGATTCCAGTCTGGAGGTTGCACGATGGGAGCACTCACCAAAGCCTGCTTAAGTTGCTCAAAAGCAGATAAACAATCAGTATCAAAATCAAATTTAACATCCTTACAGAGCAAAGCGGTGAGCGGGCGAGCGATTTTGGAGAAGTCCTTGATGAATCTCTTGTAGAATCTAGCATGTCCAAGGAAACTGCGAATCTCCTTGGCTGAAGTGGGCGGTTGAAGACTTGTCATCACTTCGATCTTTGCGCGATCAACCTCGATTCCATCAGCTGAAACTCTATGGCCAAGTACTATGCCATTTCTCACCATGAAGTGGCACTTCTCCCAGTTCAGAACCAAGTGCTTCTCCACACATCTAGCAAGCACCTTTTCCAAGTTCCCAAGACAGCCCTCGAAGGAATCACCATACACTGAGAAATCATCCATGAAGACTTCCATGTAGTCCTTAATCATGTCGGTGAAGATAGACATCATACACCGCTGGAATGTTGCAGGAGCATTGCAGAGTCCAAAGGGCATTCTGCGATATGCAAAGGTGCCGTATGGATATGTAAACGTAGTCTTCTCCTGGTCTTCTTGATGAATAGGGATCTGGAAGAATCCCGAGTATCCGTCAAGGAAACAGTAATATGGGTGATTCGCAAGCCTCTCCAGCATCTGATCAATGAAAGGCAACGGGAAGTGATCCTTCCTGGTGGCTGCGTTGAGCTTTCTATAGTCTATGCACATTCTGTGTCCAGTCACAGTTCTCATTGGAATCAGCTCATTCTTGTCGTTCTTCACCACTGTAACTCCTCCCTTCTTCGGCACGACATGAACTGGGCTAATCCAAACACTGTCTGAAATGGGATAGATGATCCCGGCCTCAAGAAGTTTCAAGATCTCCTTCTTGACAACTTCCTGCAAGTTTGGATTAAGCCTCCTCTGGTGCTCAATAGATGACTTACTCTCATCCTCAAGATGGATCCTATGCATGCACAATTCTGGGGAGATACCTGCAATATCATCAAGAGAGTACCCAAGAGCTTTGCGAAATTTGCGCAGCTTGTTCAGTAGTAATGCGAGTTCTACGTTATTCAAAGTAGCACTAACAATAACTGGATAAGTGGAATTTTGACCAAGAAATGCGTACCTTAGCCCAGCTGGAAGTGGCTTGAGTTCAAGCTTTGGAGCTTTTTGTTCACTCCAGTCACTATCCTTAGTGGTTTTCACTGAAGTCACTCCCAAATCAGCACTAAAGACTAACCGTTTCAATTCCTTGCTAGCACTCAACATCCTTGCATATCCTCTCGCATCCTCGTCAAGCTGATCTTCCTCTATAACAGAGTTCACCAAAGTCCTTTCCAAAGGATCAATGGGATGCACCTCATTGAAAACTTCTTGTGCGAGGTCAGTGAGCGTGTCCACAAAGAATGTCTGACCATCTATGGTAGGTCTTCTCATCAGCTTGTCCATCTCAAACTTCATCTCAAGATCCCCCACACTTAAAGTAATACTGCCTCCCTTGCAGTCAATCATAGCACCAGCTGTGGCTAGGAAAGGTCTGCCCAAAATAAGTGGATCCTTTGGCTCCTCACTGTACTGCAAGACCACGAAATCAGTAGGGATCAAGCACTCTCCAACCTTGATTGGGATATCCTCTAGTACTCCTTCTGGGATCCTTACTGATCTGTCGGCTAGGATAAGAGAGATCCTAGTAGGCTGGAAATCAGTCATTCCAAGCTTAACAGCAACAGACAGTGGCATGAGGTTGACACCTGAGCCTAAATCGCATAAAGATCTTGGGAACCTATCCTTGAAGATGAAACAATCCAACACAAAACTTCCTGGATCCGTGAGTTTCTCTGGAATCCTGTTCTGAATCATTGCACTCACTTGTTCTGAAATCATTGAAGCTCCTTCCTCAAGCCCCAAGTTCTTAGTGACCATCCTCTTCACGTATCTTCGGATCACTGGACTTATATTAACTGCATCAATCAAAGGGAGCTCAACAACAAGCTTATCCATAATAGCTTTGCACTTAGCATCCTCTAGCTCGACCTTAGACTTCCTCTCCCTCCTAGGGTAAGGCAACTTGGGTTTGTAGACCCTCTCCTCCGACTTATCTGAAGGTTTTGACAAAGGAGGCTCTGTTCGGGGAACGTGTCGATCGACGGGGGTAGGTGTGTCGATCGACGCTTGAGTCTCTGGAAAAATTTCAGAATCGTGGAATTCAGGCCCTGTCGATCGATGCTCAGCCCTGTCGATCGACGGTGGAGCATCTGCCAAAATTTCTTCGTCCTCAACCTCTTGAAGCTCGTCCAACTGCTCTGCACTCAATCCCTTAGTCAATTTCGGCCCTTGGAGAATCCTTCCACTCCTCGTGGTGATAGCAGCAACTGAATGCTTGGGATTGGAATCAGTCCTAGACGGAAGAAATCCCTCTTGTCTTCGCGAGTTCTCTGCCGACTGAGCAAACTGAGTGTCCAACTTCTTGACATGGGTGTTCAACGCCTCAAACTTCCCATTCAGATCCTGGTACATAGCATCCATTTTTCCATTGAAGTTCACAGTCAACTTCTGCTGACCCTCTAAAATCTGCTCAAGCATCGACTTCATCTCGCTATCTGGAGTCTTAGCAGGAGGCGTTTGGTAAGAAGAAGAACCATATGTCCTTGTGTAGTTACTGCTCTGGAAAGGTTTCTGAAAGTCATTCTTCTGATAGCTCGGGCTTGAAGGTCTCTGATAGTAGCTCTGAAACGGCTTCTGAAAGTCGTTCTTCTGGTAATTGCTCTGATAACCTCTGTTCCCATTCTGATTCCCATACCTCTGACTCTGAAATCCAGTTCCATTGACGTAGTTCACTCCTTCTTCTTCATTCTCAACCTCTGGTTCGAAAGTCTCAACCTCTGCAGCAAAGTGAACTGATTTCTTTCCCACTAGAAAGTTATGCACATCATCAATCTTGGCCTTGACTTCCTGAGCAAACTGACCACTACCTTTGTCGCCACTGAGCTTCTTCCTCTCGAAATCTGCGTTCTTGCTACTGTTGCTTGAGGCTAGGTTCTCGATGAGCGCAATGGCATCCTCCGCTGAGTTAGTAGTGAAATTTCCACTGCTCGCAGCATCTAAGGTCATCTGATACCTCCAATCAACTCCATTGAAGAAAATCCTAAGCAACTGGATTGGTGTGAATCCATGATGAGGGCAATCTCTCTGATAAGACTTGAATCGAGCCCATAAAGCTTTGAATGCCTCAGTATCATGCTGACGGAAAGTAGCAATCTTCATCCTCAAATCTTCAGACCTTGCATCATCAAAGAAGTTGTTGAGGAAGGCATTCTTGGTGTCCTCCCAAGTGGTCAAAGATCCAGGCTCGAGCTGCTTGAGCCAATAAGAAGCATCTCTTCCCAGTGAGTAGGGAAAGAGCTTGCAGAACAGGTAGTCACTTGACATTCCCTGGCTCTTAATGCTTGATGCCAAATCCTCAAACATCTCAATGTGGTCCATTGGGTGTTCGTGTGGAAGCCCATGGAAAGGATGCTGAGCTACAAGACTGAAGAATGCCGGTTTTAGCTCAAAGTCGTTTCTCTGAAACGGAGGTGGGCGAATAGCACATCGGTTGGCATAAAACTGACCCAAAGTTGGACCACGTCCGTTCCTGCCACCTGCGTTTCCCTGAACAAGCGGTTGCACAATTGCGTTCCCAGCATCATCAAGCCTTTGCCCAGCTGCATTGTAAACATTCCCTTCTGGGTCGCGCAGAACCCCGTCTGCTCCAGTTATCAAGACAATCGGTGGTATCTGAGCGTCTACCATCTTAGATCCTCTAGCCGCTTTGTAGTTCGTTCGTTCAAGAAGAGCTAAAGTATCAAGATTAAATCCAACCAATTCCTTGACTGTTGTGCTTCTTGTGACAGGCCTTGGCATACACCTAAAACCCAAAACAAAAAGAACAAAGGAAAGAAACTAGTTAGTAGACTAAAACAAAAAAGAAAAACTTAGACAAAACTCTAGTATTGAAATTCTAATCGTGAAATCAAAATCCCCGGCAACGGCGCCAAAATTTGATATGCTCAAATTTACCCTGAGCTACTCTCTCAAATTAAGAGATCGTAGTAGTACTTAGGGATCAAATCCACAGGGAAACGATTCACAGAATGAAATTCCAAATTCGAATTATGCTAAGTAAATATTGTATAATGTAAATGCAAGTAAGTAAAAGAAACCAAACGATGGTTGTTGTTGTTTAATTCAATGAAACGAAGCATTAGGCATCGGATATTTCGCAGGCATGACTCTAAATTAAGCACTAAATTACTGTCGGGATATTTATTAAGAGCTGTTCTTGAACTCAAACACGAATGTAAAGCTAATCAACTTCCGTTGCAGAAACTATCTATCCCTAGATCCCTAGATTCCAAATTCCTTTGCAAATCTATTGAATCTAAACAAGCATTAAGTTCTAGTTTGATTGTTCACAGAATTCCTAAACCAAATTCCTTTGCATCTAGGTAATTCTGCT
This sequence comes from Draba incana, assembly GCA_963576765.1. NCBI lineage: Eukaryota > Viridiplantae > Streptophyta > Magnoliopsida > Brassicales > Brassicaceae > Draba > Draba incana. The sequence goes on from OY755207.1 coordinate 9,612,022, forward strand.
CACCTATGATATTGTTCCAGCTAACAAGTAATGCTATCACATCTATCCATCAACCTATCATATCTAATTCAGGGTGATTAATCCTAAAATAGAATTAAAACTATCAAGGTGAAGAACTCAGATTTGATTGATCCCAACAGTAATAAAGTTCTAACAATTTATCATCAGCCTTTGAAAACCCTAAACCTAACTAATGGATTACTCCGACATGACGATTGAAACAAGCATAATAACTGAATAATACTGCATTAAAAGATAAAGATAGAGATAGAAAAGGGTTCGAAGATGAAATCTCTGAAAAGAGTCTGACTTGTCTCCCTAAAAGCTCTCAATCTCTCTCTTGCTCAGTCTCAATAGAATAGAACCCCCCCCCCCCCCCCCCCCCCCCCCTTCATAAAAACCTAGGCAAAACTATATATACAAGAGGTAAAAATCGGATTGGGCTTTAGGAGAAACGTGTGGAAACTTGGGCCCGTGAAAGATCTGTCTTCATTAAAAACACGTGTCGATCGACAGAGGTGCCTGTCGATCGACATTAGACCTTCTGTCCAAATCTTCTTGAAATGCCAAACACGTGTCGATCGACGCTCATCTTGCTCCGTCGATCGTCATAGCCTTGATCCTTTAGCATTTTATTTCTTGATGTTCCAAAATGTTCCAAAATCTTCCCTTTAGCTCCAATTCCATATTTACCTGCAAAGACTCTAAAAGACACAGAAAACACCCAAAAGACTCCAAAAACATACTTATATCATGGCTTTAAATGGGTAAAAACCATGATATATCAACTCCCCCAGACTTAGCTTTTTGCTTGTCCCTAAGCAAAACAGATGTAATCACTCCTTTAGGAACCACATACCTCTGCATAGCTAACCGGTGATATTTCGATGTGTCCCTAAAAGTTTAGCAGTCCTCCGATTAAACTCATACCCCTTAGAAAATCTCAGATTCTTCTGTTGCAAACCCCTTTAATCAATTAGGTGCGGTCTCATCGAGGGAATATCGATCGCTGGACCTTCTAGATTCTTTCACCTCCTTTAACACTTTCCTGCGTTTCACCCTCTCTCTTCCCTCTGAAACTGTATCCTCTTAAGGAATATCATAGAGATGCAATGCCGTTTTCTCTTTTTTTTTTTATTGGTGACCAAGAATATTGTGATAGCGGGTACCTCAGCAGAGGGTCCTTTACCATCTGAGCTAGAAGCTTGCACTTTTCTGCAGAAATTTTTTTACTTTCCTTGGCATCTCTATGACTTCTCTAGATCACCTCTCATTACTATTGTTCTATGAGGCTTTTGATGATGGCGGTTACCTCAGCTGAGGTCCTTTACCACCAGATCTAGGACAGTTATATCCGTCATTGGGAAGAAGTTTCAAGAGCGGTCCTTCCTTGCTTTCAAGTGTTGAAGGCTGAATCAAGTCCTACGATAACCAATGCCCTTGACAAGAGATTTAAAGTTCATTAGGGGCGGGGTTTGCAACATCGTTTCTGGCGCTCTCCAAAAGTCTGAACTCGCTCCGTTAAACCGATCTACAATCAGTTACCCACCTAATAAAACCATCTAACTCGCGTTGATAATGGTCCATGAGTGCTGTTCAAAGCAAGTGGAAAGGGGGAGTTTCGGCCCGAATAAAACATAAAAACCGGACTGACTCAATAAAAACGCAAAACAGAACACAATAATTAGCAACTACCTCCCCCAGACTTGAACAACACTGCCCCCAGTGTTATCTAGCCCGAGAGTGGCGAAAGAAATCAAAGGAAAATGGAACGTGATTGAGAAGAAAAACTGTACCGTTTTTAGAAGACTCCGTCGATCGACACACATGACTGTCGATCGACAGTGAGGTCTCTGTCAAAATTCCTCGTGAGGCCGCAGTTTTCCGCGCCCCGTGTCGATCGACAGAGAGGCTTGTCGATCGACACTGACCTCTCTGTCCAAACTCATCTTTTTTTTTTATTTTTTTTTTTGGTGAATCTGAAACACTTAAGTAAAACGTTAGTAAAACAAAACGAAAATCAAAACTTAAATAGACTTACCAGTGGGTTGCCTCCCACTCAGCGCTTGTTTTCAGTCGTTAGCTTGACTCTGTCAGGTCTAGGCGACGGGTGCGTCGTCCAGAGGAACAATGTTCCCTGCTGGAATCTCGGCTTTCGCCCAATAGTGCTTCACCCTTTGGCCATTGACAATGAACTCATTCCCTTTTGGACTTAGTAGAACGATTGCTCCATGAGGCCTAACTGCCTTGATAGTAAAGGGACCAGACCAACGAGAGCGTAATTTGCCAGGAAAGATATGTAAACGAGAGTTATACAGGAGTACCTGGTCATTTGGCTCGAATTTCCTAGAGATGATCTTCTTATCATGATAAGACTTAGTGCGCTCCTTGTATATCTTGGAGTTCTCATAGGCTTGAAGTCTGATTTCATCTAGTTCGTTCAATTGTATCAATCTCCTCTCGACAGCAGGCTTGATGTTGAAGTTCATTCGTTTCACTGCCCAGACTGCCTTGTGCCCAAATTCCACTGGAAGGTGGCACGCTTTCCTATATAGCAAGTGAAAAGGAGTAGTTCCCAAGGGCGTCTTGTAAGCTGTCCTGTAAGCCCATAATGCATCATCCAGCTTGTTAGACCAATCCTTCCTTGTAACACTCACAGTCTTCTCAAGGATCTCCTTAATCTGCCTGTTCGAGACTTCCACTTGCTCACTCGTCTGAGGATGATAGGGACTAGCCACTCGATGATGAACACCATACTTAGTCAAAAGGTTAGAGAAAACCTTGTTAATGAAATGTGTTCCACCATCACTGATGACAACTCTGGGGACTCCAAAACGCGGAAAGATGATGGTCTTAAACAGCTTAATAACCACCGCAACATTGTTCGTCGGACTAGCAATTGCCTCAACCCACTTAGAGACATAGTCCACCGCGACTAAAATATACTCATTCCCATAAGAAGACGGGAACGGACCCATGAAATCAATGCCCCAGCAATCAAAGACTTCAACCTCAAGGATGAAGTTCTGTGGCATCTCGTGTCACTTGCTGATCTTTCCTCTCCTCTGACAAGCATCGCACTGTGAAACAAAGGCATTGGCGTGCTTAAACATCGTAGGCCACCAGAAACCTGCTTGTAGGACCTTGGAGACAGTCTTGAAAGTGGCGAAGTGTCCTGCGTACTCAGAACCATGGCAATGATATAGCACTCCTCGAGTCTCACTCTCTGCAATACATCTCCTGTAGAGACCATCTGAACAATGCCTATAGAGATAAGGCTCATCCCAGTAATACCTCCTAAGCTCTCTCATGAACTTCTTCTTCTCATAGCCTTTAAGGTCACTAGGAACATCCTCTGTAGCTAGGTAATTGGCAATGTCAGCATACCAAGGCCTATCGGATCCGAAAACTGCGCAAACAACCTGATATCCGATTGTCGCAGCTCGTGTCGATCGACATAGGGTACTGTCGATCGACAGACTCGTCTCTGGAGAAATATTGGATTCTAGTTTAAAATCCTGTGTCGATGGACACGGGTCCTCGTCGATCGATAGGTAGGTCTCTGGATCAATTTTACTCTGTCGAATCGCATCCTTGCTCGCTTGGGACCCAATCTCAAGAAAATGGACGTTTTCCTCTGGAAAATAATCATCAATGGGAATGCTGTCTTCAATCCGAATGCGCGATAAATGATCTGCGACACCATTCTCCACTCCTTTCTTATCCTTGACCTCTATGTCGAATTCCTGAAGAAGTAGAATCCACCTCAACAATCTTGGCTTTGCATCTTTTTCTGCATTAGATACTTGAGTGCGGAATGGTCCGTGTGCACTATCACCTTAGCTCCAATCAAGTACGGCCTAAACTTCTCAAAGGCAAAAACCACAGCCAACAGTTCCTTTTCCGTCGTCGCATAATTCCTCTGCGCTTCATCAAGTGTTCTACTTGCATAATAGATAGCGTGAAGCTTCTTGTCCTTTTTCTGACCCAAAACAGCTCCCACTGCGAAATCACTAGCATCACACATAATCTCGAATGGTAGATTCCAGTCTGGAGGTTGCACGATGAGAGCACTCACCAAAGCCTGCTTAAGTTGCTCAAAAGCAGATAAACAATCAGTATCAAAATCAAATTTAACATCCTTACAGAGCAAAGCGGTGAGCGGGCGAGCGATTTTGGAGAAGTCCTGCAATATGATTGGATTGGGCTTTAGGAGAAACGTGTGGAAACTTGGGCCTGTGAAAGATCTGTCTTCATTAAAAACACGTGTCGATCGACAGAGGTGCCTGTCGATCGACATTAGACCTTCTGTCCAAATCTTCTTGAAACGCCAAACATGTGTCGATCGACGCTCATCTTGCTCCGTCGATCGTCATAGCCTTGATCCTTTAGCATTTTCTTTCTTGATGTTCCAAAATGTTCCAAAATCTTCCCTTTAGCTCCAATTCCATATTTACCTGCAAAGACTCTAAAAGACACAGAAAACACCCAAAAGACTCCAAAAACATACTTATATCATGGCTTTAAATGGGTAAAAACCATGATATATCAGCTTTGAACTCCTCTTAGGTTTCACCTCATCTTCTCTTTTTCCTGCAAGTTCATTAGAAAAACCAAGCTTTCGAGGAACTCGAAGCTTGCATGAGCGCGTAACTGCTTTTTTAACACTAATGAAATCGGAAGAGATCGAATTTAGTACAAGGGGTTCATACCTGGGCTCTTCCGGAGGTGTTTCAAGAGATGGTTCTGTGGTGACTACTTCCTCAATGATCGTAGCAGGTATGTCTTTCGAAGGCTCCTTGATTGGCTCGTCTTCCAGCGATGTATCCACAGAGAAAGCTTGACCATCTATGGTGGGTTTTCTCCTAGTACTGTCCATGTCAAATTCCATGACAACATCACCAAGGTCAAGCTTGATCTTTCCTCTTCTGCAATCGATATTTGCTCCAGCTGTTGCTAAGAAAGATCTTCCCAGAAGCAAAGGATCTTGAGGCTCTTTATCGTATCCCAAAACGACAAAGTCTGTTAGAATTACGCACTCCTGAACTCTGATTGGCACATCCTCTAGAATACCTTTCGGGAAACGTTTTGAACGATCAGCTAGGATTAGAGACAATTTTGTCTTCTTGAAGTCCGTCATTCCTAGTCTTTCAGCAATGGAGAGAGGCATAAGATTGATTCCAGAACCCGTATCGCAGAGAGAGTGAGAAAAACTTTCACCAGAGATAGAACAGTCGAGCACAAAATTTCCTGGATCAGGCAGCTTCACAGGAATCCTGCTCTGGATCATTGCACTAACTTCCTCTGAAAGTACTATGTCCTTCTTCTTTTTCTTAGGCACTGGGACTGTGTTCAGAAGAATAGCTCTGATATCTCGGGCCAGCAATGCTCCTTCCTCAGGATTAATACCATTTGCCACCATTCTCTTGACATATCTCCTTATCGCAGGTGAAAGCTTGACTGCATCAACCAAAGGCATCTCAATCATGATCTTGTCAATCATCTGCTTGCAGAACGCTTCTTCAATCTCCTGCTTGGACCTTTTAACTCTGGGGAAAGGAACCTTGGCCTTGTGGACGTTCTCCTCTGCTTGAACCGAAGAATCTGCGATTTTAGCACAAATCTGGACGAGGTGTCGATCGACACTCTCGTCAGTGTTGATCGACACTAGCTTTGTCTCCTCAATCCGGGATGATGATTCGTGAGGTGTCGAGCGATGGTCATCTGTAGTGTCGCTCGACACTTGCTCGGCAGTCCCAAAATCATCTTCTTCTTCAGTCTGAACGGCATTGCAGGCGCCCCTTGGGTTTGCATCAGTCTTCACAGGAAGAAAACCCTCTTGTCGCTGCAAAGAACTGGCGGTTTGAGCCACTTGAACGTCCAGCTTTTTCACGTGAGTGCTTAGCGCTGAAATCTTTTCATCCAGATCAGAATACATTGTATCCATCTTTCCGTTAAAGCTCACAGTCATCTTCTGCTGGCCCTCTAGGAGTTGCTCCAGCATACTCTTCACCTCATTGTCCTGCTCAGGAGGTTTCTGGTAAGAAGAGGATCCGTAAGTCCTTTGGTAATTGTTGCTCTGGAAGGGCTTCTGATAAGACGACCCATATCCCTGCTGATTTTTAAACTTCTGAAATCCTGAATCGTTGATGTAGTTCACATCTTCCTCTGTAGCCTCAACTTCCTGAGCAAACTGTACTGACTTCTTTCCCACGAGGATGCTCTTCATATAATTCAGCTTCGCGTTCATCTCAACCAAGTGCTTCCCACCATCCTTGTTGTCACTCATCTGCTTCCTCTCAAAATCAGCGTTCTTCGTGCTGTTGCTAGAAGCTAAATTCTCGATGAGAGTAACCGCGTCCTCTGGGTAATTGGTATTAAAGTTACCACTACTCGCTGCATCTAGTGCCATCTGATATCGCCAGTCTACTCCTCTGTAAAAGATGCCTAGCAACTGAACATCTGTGAAGCCGTGGTGAGGACAATCTCTCTGATATGACTTAAGACGCGTCCACGCAGCCCTGAATGCTTCTCTTGGCCCTTGACGAAATGTAGTGATCTTCGTTCTGAGGTCCTCTGATCTCGCATCATCATAGAAGTAGTTGAGGAAAGCGTTCTTGGTGTCCCCCCAAGTAGTCAATGATCCCGGTTCCAGCTGCTTTAGCCAGTAAGAAGCATCCCCACTAAGAGAGTATGGGAATAGCTTGCAGAAGAGATAATTGCTGGACACTCCATCGGCCTTTATGCTAGAAGCTAAGTCCTCGAAGTTCTCGATGTGGTCCATCGGATGCTCATGGGGAAGACCATGGTAAGGATTCTGTGCGACAAGGCTGAAGTAAGCAGGTTTCAGCTCAAAATCATTCCTCTGGAATGCAGGTGGACGAATCGCAGCTCGATTCGCATAGAACTGGTCTGGTCGGTTGAAGTCTGCTAAAGTCCTTTGCTGGTTTCGGACAGGGTGTCGAACGATGCCGGGTTGGCGTCGATCGACACCAGCTTCTCCATCGCGTCGAGCGATCTGCCCTCCGTGTCGCTCGACACGTAGCTCATGAGGGTGTCGAGCGACACCGTTGTGGTGTCGAGCGACGCCAGCTGGATTTTCGAACACTGCTCCCTCGTCAACTGGCTCGACAATCACGTTCCCATTGTCGTCGATCTGAACTCCATCCTCATTGTATCTCAATCCTGCTTGATCACGCAGGATTCCATCTTCTCCAGGAATTAGTATAAGCTGTTCTTGAGCAGCCATCCTAGCTGTTCTTCTGTTCCCACGCTCTAAATGTGCCAACTCCTGAAGATTGTATCCCACTAGTTCCTTGTCTTGATTGCTCCTGGTATTGCGGTTTCACATGTACCTGAAAAGCAAAACAAAAAGAAAAAGAAACTAGCAAAGCAAAAATAAAAATAAAAGCCTAGGCAAAATCCTAATAAATAAATCTAATGGTCTAGACTCCCCGGCAATGGTGCCAAAATTTGATATGCTCAAATTATCCCTAGAGCTAGACTCTCTCAAATTAAGAGGTCAATTGCAGTATTTAGGGTTATCGATCCACAGGAAGTCTAAGAAAACACAATAGATTATAAATTTTAGATTAAGCTAGGCAAGATGAATGTAAAAGCAAGCAGTAATGAAAACGGTTGTAAAACGATAAGAGAAAAACGCTAGGTACAGGGAATTTTCCAGTGAATCAGAGTTGCAGATAAATCAGTTATTAGGATTATGAAGAACAGTTCATGAACATGCACACGAAAGTAAACATACCAGCTCTCGCTGCGAATAATTTCTATGAGTAAATTCAAGCAAACCAAATTCCTTTGCGAATCCTATGAATCTAAACAAGCAATAAATTCAGGCACAATTGTTCACAAAACCCTAAGCCAAATTCCTTTGCGATTAGGAGTTTTGCTCATCAAAAACTAGTTCAGGATTATCAATCAAACTGTCGTTTCTATTAATAAACCCTAGATCAGATTTCAGTTCGCGAGGCTAAAATCAGCAATAAGAACAAGTTAAGATGAAGAACTACTAAAGAATTTATCCTAATAATCAGATCAAATCATGCAAACTCATCAAACACTTTCAAAAACCCTAAACCTAACAGGGAAATTACTCAGACATAATCATAGAAGAAAACATGATTTTATTAATGATTAATCTAAAGAATTCAATAAAATAAAGCATGAGTCTAAACAATGACTCTAAAAACGTATTTATAAGGTTACAAAGTCGGCCAGAACATAAAAGTAAACATCTGGAAACTCCGGGCTTCGAACGGACTTCTGCGATTAAGAACTGGGCTTCTGCGAACAAGGTGTCAATCGACACTGATAGGTGGTGTCGATCGACACCAATCTTCAAAATCGGATTCTTTGCTTCACAAATGGTCGTGTCGAGCGATGCTCAGTGATGGTGTTGCTCGACACAGACTCCAAAACTTCATTCCATGATTGCATCTTTGCCGCTTCATTCCGTGATACTCCAAAACTCCCAGTAAACATCTTTTAAGCTCCAATCGTCCTTGTACCTGAAAAGACTCTAAAACCAACACAAAACATAACAAAGACTCTAGATAATAGACTTATATCATGGCTTAAACAGGGTAAAAACCATGATATATCAGTCAACTCCAGGCTTCTAGCATTCCTACTGCGGCTGCTCCATCAAGTGTTTCTACTTCAACTTCTGCTTCTATGGTTACACCAACTTCAGGTAGCATTTCTGGTAATTATATTACCCTTTTCACTCACTCATATTATGATATGCTTGTTTCTTCTATCTCTAAAGATCAGAATGTGTCTTTTAGGACTTATATCATAGATTCTGGTGCCACTCACCATGTTAGTCACACTAGGAACTCATTCACTCAGTATACCCCTCTAGATAACACCTTTGTTACTCTCCCTAATGATATAACTGTCACTATATTTGGTATTGGATTTATCCAATTGACTGATTCTCTTGCTTTGCACAATGTTCTGTATATTCCTGAATTTAAGTTTAATCTTTTAAGTGTTAGTATGTTAACTAAATCTCTTAAGGCTGAAGTTTCTTTTACTTCTGAATCTTGCTTTATCCAGGCAATTACACAGGAATTGATGATTGGTCAAGGTAGTCAAGTTGGGAATTTATATGTGTTGGATATTGATAGAAATCTTAAGGATGTTTCTTTTCAAGGTAATGTTTCTGTTTGTTCTTCTGTTTTAGCCAATGATGTTACTTGGCATAGACGATTAGGGCATCCTTCTTTTACTAAGAACCTTATCAATAAAGATCACTCTTCTTTTTGTCATATTTGTCATTTAGCTAAACAAAAGCATTTACCATTTAAATCTGGAAAACACATTTGTGATAAACCTTTTGAATTGCTTCATATTGATACATGGGGACCCTTTTCTGTTCCTACTGTAGAAGGTTATAAATACTTCTTAACTATTGTTGATGACCACAGTAGAGCCACTTGGGTTTATCTCATGACTCATAAATCTGATGTATTACATGTTTTTCCTGATTTCATAACTATGGTTGAGACTCAATATGACACTAAGGTTAAAACTGTTTGATCAGATAATGCTCTTGAATTGAAATTTACTGCTTTTTACTTGTCTAAAGGCATTATTGCTCATCATTCATGTCCTGAAACTTCTGAACAGAACTCTGTTGTTGAGAGAAAGCACCAGCATATTTTAAATGTTGCTCTTTCTTTACTCTTTGATTCTAATGTTCCTTTAGCATATTGGGGTGATTGTGTGCTTACAGTTGTGTTTTAAATCAATAGGCTGCCATCCCCTGTCCTAGACAATGTTTCTCCTTTTGAGAAATTGACCAATAAGATCCCTGATTACACATTTTTAAAAACCTTTGGTTGCTTATGTTATCAGTCTACTTCTCCTAAGTCTAGACTTAAGTTTGATTCTAGAGCCAGGGCTTGTGTTTTCTTAGGTTACCCTGTAGGATGTAAAGGATACAAGTTATTAGATATAGAGACACATTCTGTATCTGTTTCCAGGCATGTTGTTTTCCATGAGGAAATCTTTCCCTTTTCATCATCCAATATCAGGGATGATGTCAGGGCCTTCTTTCCTCATTTTCCTTTACCTGCTCCCTCTGATAGTGTTCCTCTTGGACACTCATCTTCTGGTACACATTTTAATCCTGATGTGATACCCTTTGTGATCTCTCAACCTTCTGTTGAGAACTCACGCAGACAAAAGAAACCCCCTAAACACTTGCAGGATTTTCATTGCTATATTGCAAATACTACTCATACTACTCCTTATCCCATTATCAATTATATTTCTTATTCATATTTATCTGAACCTTTCAAAGCTTTCATTCATAATATTACTAAAATTAAAGAACCTACAAAGTATTTGGAAGCCTTGTTGGATAAGATGTGGTGTGATGTTATGGGTTTGGAAATTGGCTCTATGGTGAGAACTATTACTTGGAGTATTTGTGAACTTCCTACTGGTAAAAGTGCCATAGGGTGTAAATGGTTATTCACTGTCAAATATTGGGCTGATGGTGAAGTGGAGCGCTATAAAGCTAGGCTTGTAGCTTAGGGTTTCACTCAGGAAGAGGGTGTTGATTACACTGACACTTTCTCCCCTGTAGCCAAACTTTCCACTGTTAGAATTCTTTTGGATGTTGCTGCTAAGAAGAACTGGTTTCTGTCTCAATTAGATATCTCCAATGCTTTCTTGAATGGTGATCTTGATGAGGAGATCTATATGAAGCTTCCTCCTGGTTATGCTGAGATCACAGGTGAGACTCCACCTCCTGGTTCAGTGTGTCGTCTTCATAAGTCCATTTATGGACTCAAACAGGCTAGTAAACAATGGTACTTGAAGCTTTCTTCCACTCTGAAACTGATGGGATTTATCAAGTCTCACAGTGATCATACTTTGTTTATCAAGAATGTAGATGGAGTATACTTGGCAATTCTGGTTTATGTTGATGATATTATGATTCTTGGTAACAACATGGATGTTATTCAATCTTTCAAAACTGAGCTTGGATCTCATTTCAAACTCAGAGATATTGGTGAATTGAAGTATTTTCTTGGCTTGGAAGTTGCTCGATATGTGGAAGGTATCTCTGTGTGCCAAAGGAAATACACTCTAGATTTGTTGGCTGATGCTGGTTTTCTTGGGTGTAAACTTTCTTCTATCCCCCTTGATCCAACTGTGAAGCTCTCTATGGATAATGGTGCTCTTCTGGAGAACCCAAAGCAATACAGAAAGCTCATGGGCAAGCTTCAGTATCTTGCTGTCACTAGACCTGACCTCTCCTATGCTCTTACTACCCTTGGTCAGTTCTCTTCTGCTCCCAGAGAACCCCATCTCCAGGCTGTCCATAAGGTTCTTCGATACCTCAAAGGCACTGTGGGTCAGGGACTTCTTTACTCTTCACAAGGAACTTTTGATCTCAAAGCTTTTGCAGATTCTGATTTCAGCTCCTGTCTGGACACTAGGCGCTCTGTATTTGGCTACTTGATGTTTCTTGGGGATTCACTAGTTTCTTGGAAATCTCAGAAGCAAAGATCAGTTTCCAGGAGTATTGCAGAACCTGAGTTTCGGGCTATGGCCTTGGCTGCTTGTGCCATTCTCTGGATTGATAAGATTATGACTGATCTTCATATTCCTCTTTCACTTCCAGCTCTGTTATACAGTGACAACCAAGCAGCTCTTCATATTGCCAAGAATTCGGTTTTTCATGAGAGGACCAAACATGTTGACAGGGACTGCTACACTATCCGGGAAAATATTGATTCAGGCTTGATCAAAACAATGCATGTGAGGTCCCTTGATCAACTAGCTGATGTCCTGACTAAAGCCTTGTATCCATCTTTGTTCAATTCTCTTATGTGCAAGATGGGTATAAGTAACTTATTTATACCTCCATCTTGAGGGGGGCTATTAGATATTGGTTAGATATTGATTTGTTGATTTAGCTTCCTTTTACTAAACCATGTACAGATTAGTTTCGGTTTAGGCTTTATTCTTTATCTGTATAAAAGGAATGTACAGTATTCTTCACTAATTAAGAAAGTACTAGATTAGGACCCGTGCTGTGCACGGGTTAAATTGTAACTATCAATTTAAATTTAAAATTATTTGATTATAAACAAATGAAATAATTTGAAATTATGTTAATAATTTTATGCATTAAAAGATCGGATTGAATTCAATGTGTTTATGTAATTTTGGTGAATTTTATAATTGTGTAATATAGGATTTGGTATATTCATTTTTGTTAGAATTTATGTTAAGAGAAGAACCTAGGCAAATGCATGAGATGTGTTCATTAAAAATAATACCACAAAGATTCAGTTTTGAGGTCTTTGCCCATAAGATAATTTGAAAGATTAAAGATTAAAATTGATGGGTTTTCTTAAAAACTTTTGATTATGGTTGTAGATTAATCGATGGAGGTTAATTTGATGGAAATAAACAAATCTCCTAGTCAAACTGTAAATACTTAAAATAACAAACTATGGAATTATTGTGAGTACTTTGGTTTGTGAAAAAACTCATTACTCGTAATGACAAATAACTGTGCTTAAAGTAATGGCACTAAAATAACAAAGCTTAATCAAACATATTGGTTTCGCAATAAACTCATGATCTTCATTCTAGTGAGATAAGGTATGATTAGATCCTGCAAGTGAGGTTAAATAAATCGTAATAATTAGAAAATTAATGTGAAAATATGTGTTGTTAAAAAAGATTAAAGATTGTGATGGTCAAAGATTTGGTAATTATTGTATAAATTTGATTGTAATAATTTGATAATTTGATTGTAATCTGATAATATAATTTGATTATATTGTTTGTGTTGACAATGTGAATGACGATATGATTTAAGTAAATTACTTAGAAGCATTTCCCTTTTAGTGTGAAAAATAAAATAGAAGTTTTAAAAATGTGTTTGATAATGAGTGTACAAAAAAAATAGAGAAACAAAATTCACAATATATATAACTAAACTACTTAGAAGCATTTCTCTTATTAAAGATTTGTAGTTTGTTAGGTAATTGGATTTTTATTAATCAAGTTACGTTCATTTTGATTTTGATAAAAATGAATTTATAAAGCGAAATTACCAATTAAAATGGGATGGATTGTAGATTATCTATATTCATAGAAAACTCATAAGTAATGAATAATTTGTATACTAATAATTAGAAACGAATTCTAAATAACTGTAAATTATGGTTTGTTAACTTTCTATCGTATATATAACCCATCTAGATCTATATACTATACGTATAATAATTTTGACCTAAAAAAAGAAAGAAAAAAAATCAGAAATTTATAGGATTGTAGATTGTTAGGTAATTGGATTTTTATTAATCAAGTTACCTAATTTGTTAAATTAGAGTTGTTTGGGGATTGGATTAAGGTCATAAAAAGTGTTTGGAAGTTAACATAGTAGGAGAATGGAGTGTTTGGATAGTAGGATATGAGATATTAAATTATTTGATAAAAAAAAGTGAGAAAAATTGTGGGAGTGACACATCATCAAAGTTCTCCCAAAATGATTCTCAAATAATAAGAAAGATTTTGGAATAAGAGAAAATGTCGTTATTCTCTCTCTTGTTCTTACTTTCTCATAGGCTGTGAGAAGACTTGTACTGATATACAACTCCAAAATGATAAAATATCTCAAAATTTCATAATTTATCTTCGTCTATGTTTGTTTATACGATCTACTCTGTTTGTTACAATTATTATTACTACAAGCTACTAGAGTACTACAGTAACTAACTCTGATCTGAAGCTGGATAAAAATTCAACCGAAGCTGGATTTAATATTCGTTATGTAATACTACAAGATTATTAAACTAAAAGTAGGAACTTAGGAATCACATTATTTGAACTTATATTAAAATTATTTGATATTTATTTACTAATAAATCAATCAATAAAAATATAATGCATAATACAGATGGTCACAAAATTAAGCATCAGATTAGGTTAAACTCCATATTTAATTAAATGTTTACATTTCCATTCACACGAGAATGCCAAAAGAAAATAAATATTTCAATGTATTCACTCTATTCAGCATATTAATTTGTTCTAAAATAGTTTTACAGAAGATTTAGAGTTGTGCTATTTAAATCCTGGATATACCCTGGATTTATATGTTGTATATTTTTTTTATTTTTTGAATGTGCACAGCCTGGAAACAGGTCTTGTGAAAATTAATTGCTTATTTTACTACAAGTAAACGACGACTTAAGTATAAAATTGTATATTCCAGTAGTTATTAATAATATACACTGCAAGTTGGGCTTTTCTATTAGGAAAAATGTGAATGCTTGTTAAATGATGTGAACTCGCATTTACTTATTCATAGAGATTAGAGAAGAGGGAGACAAAAATTGTCTAAAAACTCACACATTGATCATAACCAAAGCAGCATAAAGATTAATAAAGAAGAAAGAATTCGATCCTCCACCTCTAAACCTCCTTGGATTTCAAGGGTTTCATAATCAAAGTGGCAAAAAGATGAACAAAGAAGAAGAACATCGAGCTCCTCCGTCTCCTCCACCTCCTCGCCCTCTTGGATTTAGAGGTTCTCATTACCAAAGCACCATAAAGATGAACAAAGAAGACGAACTTCGAGCTGCTTCGTCTCCTCCACCTCCTCACCCTTTTGGATTTAGAGGATCTCGTAACCAAATCAACAAAAAGATGAACAAAGAAGAAATACCTCCACCTCCTCCCCTTCCTCCACCTCCTCGCCCTCTTGGATTTAGACCATATTACCGACATACTGATATGTCCCTTATGTGCCCTATAAAAAGGCCATTATGTCTTTTGTCTCACCCAAATCACCCCCATACCCTCCTTCGTATAAGTGGCGAAATCAGGGACAGGTCTAGTTGTTTTATTTTTGGTGTTCCTTTTCGGATAAGATTCGAATGGGAACCTGAAGTACCCGAAGAAACTGAAGATTTCCCCCCATGGTTTAGTTGTTTTTCATGCGGTAGACGAAAATCATGGAACATAGACCATGAATTCTATTTCTACTGCACCATATGCAAGGTGATGTTCCATAGTGGTTGTCACAAGTTTCCGAGGAAGGTAACACACCCTTATCATCTCCACCACCCTCTTACTTTGACCTTTCGGAACTATGAAACTAGGGTCATATCCGACGGCAATATAGATGAATCATTTTGGAATACAGTTTTGTCTGACTCCAATGCATTCGATCCTAAGAAGTTTGGATCTGTCCAAGCTAGTCGGTCTCAATACAATACCGAATTCGATAAATGCACATGGTGTGGGGAAAATATTCAAGGCAATTGGTTTTATCGTTGTTCGACATGTAATTTCTGCTTGGATTTATCTTGTTTCCAAAAGATGTTACTTCTCATTGTCCCAAATCCAAAGAGTCATCACCATTCACTCGTCTTCTATCCCCGACCACTCTTAACTCCATGTGATGCTTGTGGATTGGTCAATGTGTTGGAGCCAGGCTACACTTGTTTTCAATGTAACTACATGGTCCATCGAAGTTGCATCCACCTACCAAGAGTTATAAAGATCACGCGTCACCAACATCGTCTTTTTCATACTCCTTACCTGCAACCTATAACTTCACCATGTCTAATATGTTACAAGACACTTGACGTCAAGTATGGTCTATATTCTTGCAACCACCAGGATTGCTCTTATATAGTTCATTCGAAATGTGCAACGCATGAGAATGTTTGGGATGGAAAAGAACTCGAATGGGAACCCGAAGAGCTCAATGAAGATATCCCCCCTTTTACAAAGGTTGGTGATGATCTGATAAAACATTTTTCTCATAAACATCATCTAAAGCTCGAAAAGTATGATGGTGGTCGAGATGCCGAGAAGCAATGTCAGGCATGCATTCTTTCGGTCAATTCTCATAACTTCTACAATTGCATACAATGCAATTTTTTTCTTCATGAGGTATGTGCCGGTCTACCTCGGAAAATGGATCATGCATTGCACATTCACCCTCTTGTCCTAGACCCTTCACCTTGGGAAAACCGTGAACACGTCAGTTGTTCAGTTTGTTCCAGAAAGTCCACCGGTTTCAGATATATATGTGTCAAAGAGAATTGTGGGTTTATCGACAAATTTCGCAACAGATTTCAGATAGATGTTCGTTGTGTTTTAGTTCCGGATTATTTCAGCCATAATAGTCATGAGCATCCGTTATTCATCTCCACATCTTACAAAGGTGAAGAGAAGATTTGTTGCATGAATTGCAAGAAGATGTGTCAGTATTCTTACCTACAATGTTCAGAATGCAACTTTGCTATGTGTTATCAATGCACTACCATTCCAAATGAAGTAAACTACAAGCATGACAAGCATCCTCTCTCTCTTTGCTATGGAGAAAAAGGAGTGGATGGTATGTATTGGTGTGAAGTATGCGAGAAAGAGGTTAATCCAACAGATTGGTTCTACACATGCAACGAATGTTGTATCACTATCCATCTTCAATGCGTATTTGGATGCTCAGTTTACATGAAACCTGGTTTTACATTCAAATATCATCGTAGCAATTCGGACGTTGTTCGCAACAATAACAACACTCGGCCGCTTTGTGTCGAATGTGGTCACCGTTGTCCAAGTAACATCTACTACAAGAAGAAAAGATCTGTAATGGTTGCTTGTTCTTTGAAATGTTTAGAGAACAATTCTGATATGGCCAAGGGATTCGGTTGGATATGGGATGGAGGAGACATCTCGACTGAAGGTGTTAGAAATTTTATATCAGAAATGAAGATAAGAGAACAATTATATGTAAAAGACTTCGACTGCTACTCAATGGATTGGGATAGTTCTGATTCTGATCTACACATGGATATGAGAGTTCTTAATAGCCAGAAGAAAAGAAAAAGGCGTATAATGTAACCGTGCATAATGATAATTTTCTTGTGTGTTTTTACTCTTTTCACGCATTTGATACGTGTCCGCTTACTCTTTGAAATGGATGTTTGTCCTAGGTTACATGGAAACTCCGTCCGAGGTGCGTTACCCGTTTCGGAAACCGAAACTCTTGGAAATTCCATGGAAATACGTTTCTTAGAAAAAAATATTTGGAAACACTTTTCCTATAAATTTTAATTTGGAAACTCGAACGGAAACTCGTTTCCTAAAATCCTTAATTTGGAAACACAATAGAAACATTCGAGTATTTATGAAAATACACCGAAAACTTGTTTTTTCAATGTATTGATTAAATTAGTTTGGAAATGTAGAAATATATTTAGAACTTCAATAGGTAAAAATAAATAAAAAAATTGTGAAAATTTGCCTTTGTAGGTGAAAAACAACAAAATCATCATAATTTGCCTATATAATATTTATGTATATTATTAGTGTTAGTCAAATTCTTTTTAAATATTGTTTCGATATTGGTTTTTTATTAATCAATATATATATATATATATATATATTTATGCAGGCCCGGTTCTCATGTTGTGCGGGTCGTGCATCTGCACAGGGCTCCACGCGTGGGAACCATTTTTCAGCTGATTTTTTTAAAAAATAGGGCCCTAAATTTTTTAATTACTTGTAAAAAAGGGCCCTAAATTTTATAAAACTTACAAAAAGATCCTAAATTTTGGCAAAATTTTTTTTTTTGCACAAGGTCCATATTTCAACTGAGTCGGGCATGAATTTATGTATGTGTATGCGTTTTCAAAACATACCCATTTCTAATTTTTTCTAAAAATTTATTTTCACGTTTCCAAACGTTTCGTTTCCACGTACCAGTTTCAGTTTCCAAGGCAACATTTGTCCAACTATCCTTTTTATTATATATTGTATGTGATATAATTTCGTTTGTTTACGATAACTACCATCGACGAAACAAATCTTCCAACATCTTCAGTAGTATTTTATTATTTCGGTTTCGTATATTCAGTTTGGTTTGGATAATTTACTACATAAATTATTATACCCATTCAAACGTTATATAAAACCGATGCGAGTTTGAATTGGTGAATTTTGATTCGTTTCGGTTTGGTTATCTCTTGGTGAAACCGAAATAATCGTAAATTCAAATATAAGTAAACGGATCTTCAAATTTGAATTATAATTCGTGTTTTAATTAAAATTAAGTTTAAAAATAGATAAAATAATATTTAACATATGTCAAATTTTAGTTGAATTGGTGTTCCCTAGAAAGAAACATCATGCTCTCTCTCTTTGCTATGGAGAAGGAGCATATGGCATGTACTGGTGTGAAGTATGCGAGAAAGAGGTTAATCCAATGGATTGGTTCTACACATTCAACCAATGTTGTATCACTAATTCATTATCCATCTTGAGTGTGTAATCCTCCGCATATTACGAAATGCTTTATATCCGAAATAGAAGTTCTTCGCAACAGTATTAGCACTCGACCACTTTGCTATCAATGCGGTCTTCGATGTCCAAGTTCCGTCTACTACAAAAACTACGATGGAATGGATGTTTGTTCAGTGATTTGTTTAGATATAGAGGACAAAATGTTATTGAAATGTTATTACAAAATGTTGGCTCTACTGTAGAGAAAATGATCAACTTTATCTTTATGTTATAATGTTATTGAATTTGTTTTTTATTTTATTTTTTTGCTAAATGGTAAATATTTCATTAGAAATGAAAATGTTGTAGGTTACAATTCGAAAACCGAAAAACCTAAGCTGATGTGCTCATGGCAAAAAAAGATAAAAACATGAACACAACAAACAACGGTTTTCAGTTCATCACTCGACATGGCCAAAGTTGATAGAGTTGATGAAGAAATTTCACTGCTGGATCTATACAGAAAGAGAGGAGCAAAAGCAAGAAAGGCACACTCAGGACATAAGAGACTTAGTCCTCCCAACAACAAAGCACTAGAAGCCGTTCACCGGAAGTCCAAGGCTGAGCCGTCAACGGTCAAGGCCCCAAAGCTCCTGATCACCCATCCCCATGAGCAAAACAAGAGTGATTCGAAGGTCTTTTCCAAGAGCTAATCTCAGAGGAGAAACCGAACGCAGGAGCTCACTCTACCAACATCTTTGGCTAGTACAGAGCTACAATATTCGAACAATTACAACCGTACGCTCCTCTAGCCCTTACCTGTGAAATAAAAACTTTATTTATGTGTAATACAATCCAAGAATGATTGCCCTGAGAAACCAGTCTTTAAGCAGTAGCATGATTGAGAGGTCGGAATTTGGCAATTTGGACGAATCTCCACCACCAAAACCTCACAATCAGAGGATGCAGGGACCGAAACTCTTCTTCAAGGTGGAAGAGAACGAGGCTAAATCTCCATGGCCGACCACCGTCTTTGAGCAGCGGCCACGAATGGAGAAGAAAACCTACAACCACCGATAAGGAAGTAGAAGCCGCGACGGAGAATCCAAGACGAAATCTGGAGAAGGCGAGACCGAGAAGGACCAAGGGACAGGATCACCACAGGGTGTTGCTCCAGAGATGATCCAGGAGCCCGAGTCACCGGAAAATGCTAGGGCTTAGATCTGTGCGTCAGACTCACCCAAATGTCAAAAGGAGAAAGGGAGAGCGAGATTCAGATGGTATCGCCTCCACTCTTGAAGGATAAATTTTTGTTTTGAAGATTGAATCTTTCTTTTGTTATAAAAAGCGTCAAGCTATTATTTTCTTTGTGTAGATGGAAACTTTCGAAATGCCTCACTTCCCACACAATTAGTCACTCATATCCAACCTAAACTGAACTGAAGCTCATTTATCAAAAATAAACCAAAAATGAATGCAATAACCGAATCGAAACGACAATATCAGAGTTCCGGTTAGTCTTTTTTACCTAATTATAATTTTTTTTGTGTTATTTGGCAAATTGACCCTTTTATCAAATTTATCAGAAAAAAAAAAAAAAAAAAAACAAAGAAAGGGGAAGAAGAAGAGTTCCCGCATTGTTCAATTTTTGATCGGAAGTCAAATGAGTACGAAGAACTTGGTGGATTCTTCGTGGCGTCTTCTAGCTGCGAGCGGCGGAGACACGGTCAAGCTATTCGACGTGTCCGCCGGCGCCGAGTCTGGTCATCCCTGCGTTTTGAGCTATACTCCAACCCCTGGCTCTCCCGTCAATTCCGTAAAATGGAACCATACGAGTAAGTAGCCCTAGAATTTCCCAAATTTTCTGGACTGTTCACTGGTTTACTTGGATGGTGAGAGATTAGGACTGTAAGCGAGGCAGTACGAACTCATTTTCATGATTGATTTTAGGTTTTGTAAAGCAGAATCTCATCGTTTGTTCAAATTGAGCTTCGATATCGAATTAGCGTGCAGTTAGGGATTGTGCCGTAGGAATTTGAATTTTAGCTCAATTCCTGATTCTAATTGATTAAGCCTGGTACTAATGTTAATCCTTATTTAGTGGAAGGAGAATCTTCATTCGTTTTACTCTCTGTATGTATGTTCAAGTTATGCCTTGTTTGGAATGCAGATATGGTTGTAGCAAGTGCGGGAGAAGATAAGAAGATATCTCTTTGGCAGAAAAATGGGAAAAACTTAGGAACAGTTCCGCTTACTGGGACGAACAGCAATAATATAACTGAGGTTAATACTTCTCTAAATGATATTGTTTATATGCTCATGAGATTCTGATTTGGCATTTGATATCTCTTTTTGAGTCTTTTGTAAACGATGTATATTATTCAGGAATGTTTATCGGCTGTTTGCTTCAGCAACAAAGGGTCTAGGTATATATGTTCTGGAGGAACTGGTCAAACTGTAAGGATATGGGATTTACAAAGAAAGCTTTGTATTAAAAACTTGAAGGGTCATACAAGTACAATAACCGGAGTGATGTACAATTGCAAAGATGAGCATTTGGCTTCTATTAGTGTTGGTGGGGATCTGATTGTCCATAACCTTGCATCTGGAGCAAGAGCGGCGGAACTCAAAGATCCAAACGGGCAGGTTGTTTGGTTAGTACATGCATGCTTTCATTTTATAGTTGAGAGACTTTGGTCATTAAACTAATTTGCTTTCTGATTGATTCAAGACCAGGTATTGAAGGTTCTCGATTATTCAAGGTTCAGTCGACACCTTCTACTTACTGCAGGTGATGATGGGACTGTACATCTCTGGGACACGACTGGTCGTAACCCAAAGGTTTGCTCTTTTATCTTGTGATTCATGTGAGGAAGAATGTATAACAACTTTGTCCCATGAATGAGTTAATAGTTTCCAGATTTGGAACCAATTTTGTCTTCTTTTTATGGTAGAAAATTACCACATTTGTATCTTCAGATTCAGAATGCTTTGGTTGCATTATATTTACCGGTAGACAATACGATTAAATTCAGCATATTTACAAAATTTCAGTAGATGGATGTTATTTGCTTTGTTCCTTCCCCTACCTTTTTTTTTTTTTTTTTTTGCTGAATCATGACTCAATTTCATTTCCACAGATGTCTTGGTTGAAGCAGCACTCTGCACCAACTGCTGGTGTTTGTTTCTCTCCATCAAATGACAAGGTAACTGAACTTTTATGAATGGTCTTGTGACTTTTACATAAGCTTCTCCAATGCTCTTTCTTATGGAGTTTATCTATTGGTTTGACAGATAATTGCTAGTGTGGGGCTAGACAAAAAGCTTTATACTTACGACTCTGGATCAAGAAGACCTTCTTCCTGCATTCCATATGAATTACCTTTCTCTTCTTTGGCGTTTGGGGATAATGGACACATACTGGCAGCTGGAACCGGTAATGGTAGAATAGTATTCTACGACGTACGTGGAAAACCACAACCTATCACTGTCCTGCATGCGTACAGTAATTCAGAGGTCAATACTTTTTTTCCTTAGTTCAATCCTCTATGCACTTTTTCACTGTTTACTATGGTTAAGACCGCCACGATTGGAACTAAAAGTCTGTTTTTTGTAAAATGATATATATTCTAAGCTTTCTACTTCAGATTTCAGAGCAAACTAAGCTTTTGCCTTTATTGATCAGGCTGTTACAAGTTTATCCTGGCAAACATCAAAACCAGTTATTGTGAATGAAAGAAGCTGCACTCCTGAGATGGCTCTTTTTGGTGGTACTGTGGAAGACTCGGTTGTTATTCCAGATCCTATTCCATCAACGACCTCCTTAGCTTCACATGGAGTTGCCACTAGTACAGTGAATCTATCATCAGCAGAAGAAACACCGAATAGAAATCATCTATGGCCTGGTGGACCACTGACCAGGCTACATCCACACCGTGCCAATGATAGTTATAAAGATGATATGGACATATTTTCCCCTATCATTGGCATGCCATCTGTTGAGAAATGGGCTGATGCCGAAGGATTTAAAAGGGATCATTTTGTTCTTGATAAGAAGATTTCATCCTTGCCATTTCCTTCATCGAGCAAAGGAGGGTTTCCGTTTGGGGATGACGAAAACAAAGAATACCCAATAAATGACTGGAAACTGAGTTGTACTTCTAAACAGGTTCGTGTTACTTCACTTTTCCACCACGATTTGATTTTTTTTTTCTCAAATTGTAAACTTCATTTTAGCCTTTAAGTATTATATCATTTAGTGGAATGCTATGGCCAGATTCACAGTGTTTTAATCTCTGCTCCTCGTATACAGGATGACACAAGGAATGCCTTTTTGCCTTTTGAATCCACGCCCTCAGTATCATCAAAAAGCGAATACTCTGCTCTGACACCTCCGGAAGCCTGGGGTGGTGAGAAGTATACCCACTTGGCTGCTAATGATAAGTTTTCTGATAAATTCAGTCATCTGAATCCGCCTTTGCGTCTCGGAGTTTCCAGCTCAAATGCTAGTACATCTGGATCAATGTTTTCAAGTTCTACAGATTTCCCTTTGTCGTTTGGTCAGAATCAGACTAGCCTTGCAAACGTTAGCATTAGCTCAGACTTCCCAGGCGTAATAGACTTCTCCTCAAAGTTTGAGAAACCCTCAACACTTACAGACAATTTCCCATCCAGTCCGTTGTTAAGCAAAGGCATCGCAGCTCCGGGGAATATCGATTCAATGAAGCTATCACCGAATTTTACTCGTAGGTTCTCTACTTATGCTGAGAGAATAAGCACCACTTCTTCCTTCAGCGATGGAGCATTTCTCTCTTACGGTTCACCTAAGATAAAGAAAACAGGAGCTGAAACCAGAGAAGAAGTTTTTAATAATCTGTTGCAAAGACCTGAGAAAGCAGCTGCAACAGATGCAGGAGCTCTTCCGGTTATGAATGTATAAAATTCCGCAAAGTGCACAGACCATTTTATTCTTGATCGATCTCGTTTCAGTTATCAGTAACTTGACTAACATTTTTGGGAATTGTGTACCAGGGAGGAGGAAGCTTGCAACAGTCGAAGCAATCTGAAACTGATTCACAGCGAGGTAACAATTTCACGCTTCAGTTATTTCAACGAACACTCGAAGGAACACTCGATACTTTCAAGAACTCAATCCACGACGATATGAGGAACTTGCACATTGAGATCTTGAGACAATTCCATGTGCATGAGGTAACGTTTGTTTTTAGCAACATACCTAAATTAGTTGTATCATTTAAATGCTTTTTTAATGAGTGTTGTTGAACAGATGGAGATGTCGAAGGCGTTAAACTCGGTTCTGGAGAACCAAACAGAGTTGATGAATGAGATTAAAATGTTACGGAAAGAGAACCAACAACTCCGGCAAATGCTTTAGAGAGAAAGAAAGAGATATGAGTGCTAACAATGTACTCTATGCATGGATGTATAACTATTCTAACCAAACTTATTATGTTTACTCTCTCTGATCAAACTCAAGCTTAACACTTAATTGTCAAAACATAGTTTAAAACAAAAAGTTTCTAGCTAGAGAAAACACGGCTCAAAACATAGCTCAAAACGTCAATCTCAAGTAAAACAGAGAGTTGAATGAAATCTCTTTCAGATATTCTTCTTCTTTTCTTATAACCATTCTACATAGCTAAACACTAACGAGATCTAATCCAGAAAACTGAGAAACTAGAAACAAAAATTAAGATCCCAATGTGAAGAATATAATGTATGTATATAAAACAAAGAGAATGTAACAAGGATACATCAACGTATCCTTTTCGCAAGGCTTAGACTCCGAGATGTGTCTCGGGTTAGTATTTCATCAACGTATCCCACCCCGTATTTCACAAATGTATCCCACCATGTATTTTACTCGGTTTTTATATAATATATCAGATGAAAAAAAAAAAAAAAAACAAGGATACATCTTTCCAATGCTTTTTCCTTTCTTTTTGAAAACTACAATTACATTGAATTACATAATTAAGCAAAATCGTCTGGGTGGTGTAGTCGGTTATCACGCTAGTCTCACACACTAGAGGTCCCCGGTTCGAACCCGGGCTCAGACACCTTCTTTTACATTTTTGCCACGTCATCATTTGCTAACATACACACCATCTGCTAACGAACGCCTTTATGTGTGTCCTGATTTAACTTTTTTTCTTCCCCTTTGCAAAAAAAACAAACACAAAACCTGAGAACCAAAATATCAGCGAATCCCAAATCCCTAAAAACACTCTACACAAATTCGAATTCGATTTCGAAAACCCCATCAAACTCTAATTTTCCTCAACCGTCTTCTTCGAATTCGTAGCAGATTATTGCTTTGTGGCGATAGTTTTTTCTGAAAAAGAGAGAGAGATGGATTGGGATAGCGTAGCAGCTGAGGATGTGATTGAAGCGTTGAGAGAGGTTGAATGGTCGACGAGTCCTCGTTCCTTCGCTGAGTTCTTCTCCAGATTCGCTTTTCCTCGCTCTTTCTCTAAATGGATGAGTCGTCTCAAATGCAATCTCTACTAGTAATTTCTCTTTGATTATGCGTCTTCTTATTTGCTAATCGGTGGTGTTGATTTTTATTTTATCTTCTTCTGTTGCAGCTATCGGACGAATTACTTCATCTTGTTGATTTTCGTTCTGGGTATGTCGAAATTTTCTTTCTTATTTTGAGCTATGATTGAGAAATCTGGGTTTTTGATTTTAAGATCCTCTTGAGCTGTGTTTAACACTTGATTACTCTTATTCCCCCTTTGTGTGTACTCAGGTCTTGCACTTATCACTCGACCTCTGGCCATTCTTGGTGCTGCTCTTACAGCTTTAAGCTTAGCTTTCCTAAACGACAGGTATTTTCCTCTCATTCTCATTAGCTCCCACTTTATATCGTTTAAGCTTAGCTTGGCTGTGTTTAGTATTAGATAGGTTATGGTGTTGATTCTTAATATTGAGTGTTGGTGTAGGGCTCTTTTGCCAGTGATTTAGGTTGTTTTTTTTTGCTTTACCGATTGATTTGCTATGTATAAGCAATCGCGTGAGCGTGTTCCTTGGCATTCTATCGAACGTTCACGCTCTATGGGATTTGTGTTGTCTTTTGCAGTTTTGCAGCTACTTTTAATGAGAAGGTGATCCGGATCATTAGGCAATTCTCGCCACATTTGGCTGCAAAGATGAGGCCTCCCCACATGTGAGTTCTTTCGATTTGTTTTTTCTGTGGAAGACTTGACTTATAGATGGATTTTTTGACATTTATTACTTGTGAACATCTTTCAGGCCTGTCATTCGTGGGCGATCTGCAGCTAGAAAGACAGTGTACATTTGTGGCCAACCACGTTTGGTATTCGTCTTGATTGGCTTGATAGGTACTTAACAAACCCAATATCCCCTAGTTTCACATATTGATATGCAACTTGGTGGTGAACAGTGAACTGATGCAAAGTATTGATTTTCCTTATGCAGCCAGTTTTGTCCTGTGGTTTACTTCCTGCGGTTTGTTAAGGGTCCTCTATGCACTTACCACTGCTCTTTTCAGTAAGTTATTGAACTTTCCAATGAAACTTTCTTTCATCTTTTTTGGTCCGGTTTCCGTCTTTTGACTTTGTTTGTATTCTTCTTTCTCCATTAGTAATCCTTCTTCACGCAACCCTTAGAACTCCAAACCTCAAGGCACGCTTGAACACATTCCGTGAAGAGTTCCGCGCAGTCTGGCGCAACTACAGCGAAATTTAAAGCCAACAAAAAGCTTGAAACTTGCAGCAAAACCAAGCGGGGACATCACGGTTTCAAGTAAAGGCATAAAACTCCAATTCCATCCCATCATGTGCGTAAACAACAATCGCAGTTATTCTTATCGTCTAGTTATTAGCTAGTAAAATTACAAAGTCGCTTGTCATTGTTCTAGTTGTAGCTGACTAGAACCACAAGGTTGAAATCGAAAACAAGAACATACAATGTCTATTGTAGATTGTTCACACTCTTAAAAGCTTTTACAGTGTGTGTTAGTGATTCAGCTTTTACAATACCTTCCTTTGCTTCTTGTACTCAAAGAGTTTTAATTTTTAAAAATTTGGTAGAGAAAACATGTGTTCAAAAGAAGAAGAATCAGGTCCTTGAGAGAGACTTCAACTTTACTTGGAACACTACTTAGGCCCATTAATGAAAGAAAAGCCCAAAAACTAATAAAAGATCAAAACGGTGCGTTTTGGGTTAAAGACAGTTACAGAAGCACAAAGATAATAAGACTACGAAACCCTAAGAGAGCTTTCTCCATCTTCAGATTTAGGGTTACAAATCGAAGGCATAAGCGGCGGATCTGAATCCAAAACGAGAGAAGATGACGATGGATTCGCAGCAGAAAACGAGCAAGTTCCGATGGGGAGAGATGGACGAAGACGACGATCTCGATTTCCTACTCCCTCCCAAGCAAGTGAGTGGCCCAGACGAGAACGGTATAAAGACGGTGATTGAATACAAGTTCAACGATGAAGGGAATAAGGTTAAGGTCACGACGAGGACACGTGTCCGTAAGCTAGCTTCCGCTCGGCTCAACAAACGAGCCATGGAGCGGAGGAATTGGACTAAGTTCGGAGATGCCGCTAATGAAGACGCTGGTAGCCATCTCACTATGGTTTCAACCGAAGAGATCCTTCTCGAACGACCCAGGGCTCCTGGTAAGATTTGATCTTGTTTTGCATTTTGGCTGCTAATTGTGTGAATAAATTAGTAAATTACTCATCTTTGAAATTGTTTTGTCTGTAATCTCTTCTAGTTATGGATGAATTAAAGTTCATTGTTTGATTATGGGTTTTTGTACTGAATCATTAGTGTTGAGGTGACCAATTAGCCGATCACATGTTAGCCATGCGGCTACTTCTTTGTGTGATTGGTCAGTATGTCACCAATATGAGTTTATTGTTTGTAGTCTATTCCAATTATGAGCAGAAATATGCTCTCACTTATTTGACTGCAAACTGTACATAGAAATGTTGCAGCTTTCTCTTATTTGATACTATGAAGCTTTTGTCCTGTGAAACATCTCCTTTTGTGTTCTTAGTAGGGCTTTCTTATTTAGTCTCTCAATATGTGAATGACTACTGTGGAAATAGGTTGCTTTGTCATTCTATGGCTATGTATTACTGTATCATTTCTTTATGTAATTTTGTAGCTATGTAGTATCGTTTGGTAACCTGTATCTTGAAATGTTTAACTTTCAATCTTTGCTTCTCCTGTATCTAAACGGTTAGTGATCATTCAGGTACCAAAACGGATGAAACGAAGGCAGGAGACTTGTCTGCGCTGGGTGGTAAAGCAGGTGCAGTCCTCATGGTGTGCAGGATATGCCACAAGAAAGGAGATCACTGGACATCAAAATGTCCTTACAAGGATCTGGCTGCACCAACAGATGTCTTTGTCGACAAGCCGCCAGGTGAAACATCTACCACACCTGCTGCACCTGGACTTGGTGGCAAGGCTGCTTATGTCCCGCCTAGCATGAGAGCAGGAGCTGACAGAACCGCTGCTGGTTCAGACATGAGGAGAAGGAACGATGAGAACTCTGTCCGTGTAACTAACTTGTCTGAAGATACCCGTGAACCAGACTTGATGGAGCTGTTCCATCCGTTTGGAGCTGTCACGCGTGTTTACGTGGCAATCGATCAGAAAACTGGAGTGAGCAGAGGATTTGGCTTCGTCAATTTTGTCAGCCGAGAAGACGCTCAACGAGCAATCAACAAATTGAATGGTTATGGTTATGATAACCTCATCCTCAGGGTTGAGTGGGCTACTCCAAGACCCACCTAGAAATCTCATGAGAGATCTTAGAGAAACTCTTCTCATTTTCCTGTCTTTCCTGCTATGGATTTTTGTTTATCGACCTGTTTGGTTTGGTACGAATATGAGAGATGTTAAATTTCTCTTTAATATATAAGGCATGTTTTGTTGTTCATTGCTCTGTCAAGTTAATTAGCCAGACTTCGAAAAATCCACCGTATAAGGCTAAGTCTTAAATATGTGGATTAGAATAACAGAAAGTTGATCAAGAGGAAGACTATTTGCTATGGATAGCATTAACCGTAAAACTTAAGTCACCTATTTGCTGCATATTACATGCTCTTAAGAAAGAAAGAAAAAATTACAAATTCAACTTTTGTGTGATAAAATATTGTAAAATGTTTTTTTTTAAATATGGTTAATTGATTTTGGTAAAATATAGATTATTGTTCAATAATATTTGAATTAGAATATTATTCTAACTTCCAAATCATTAAATGTAAAGTATATAAATAATAAATAAATGTAAATATGAAATGATCTCTTTGATTGGATCAAATTTATTATTTTATATTATGTATTGTAAAGATTTTTTTTACAATAAATTAAAGTGATTTCTAGAAATATACATATATATATATATAATATAATATACTCGTCTAAACATGGTGTTTTGTAATAATTTAAACCGCTATAAATAAATTAAAAGTTTTCTAAAAATCGTTGAGATTGTTGTGAATCAAGAGAACGAATGGGGAAGATTGTGTTTATTCATTAATCATAAGATCCTTTATATAGGATTATTACAAGAGAGAAAAGGAAAATTCCTTTTCCTAATGGGAAAAGGAAAGTACATAAAAGGAAAATCCTAATTCAACTAGGATTCATTAAACCGGCCTAAAGACTAAGTGTTAATGGGCCGTAAACGGACCAGAACTAGTTATGACAATCCACTATGATTTATAACACTCCCCCTTGGATGTCATAACTCTAATGGGCTTGTAATACGCTTTGGATGTTGCCTCATTAAAACCTTACCAAGTAAAACCCATTTTGGGACAAAACCGTGGTGAAAGAAAAAGAGTACAACACGTATTACTCCCCTGTTCTGAACCTCACTGCAAGTCTTTCAAACGACGCATTCCAATCTGATAAGTAAGTTTCTTGAACGTTGAGGTTGGAAGTGACTTGGTGAATAGGTCTGCTGAATTCTCACTTGATCGTACTTGCTGCACTTGAATTTCTCCATCTTTCTGTAGATCGGATGTGAAGAAGAATTTTGGCAGAATGTGCTTCGTCCTATCACCTTTGATGTATCCATCCTTAAGTTGAGCTATACACGCTGCATTGTCCTCGAACAAGACCGTCGATTCCTGCTTACCTTCGGCCATTCCACAATCCACTCTTATGTGCTGGGTCATCAGCCTTAACCAAATACACTCACGACTAGCCTCATGAATTGCCAATATCTCTGAATGATTAGAAGATGTAGCTGCAATGGCCTGCTTCATTGACCGCCAAGATATTGCAGTTCCTCCATGAGTAAACACATAACCTGTCTGGGACCGTGCATTATGAGGATCTGAAAGATAACCTGCATCAGCAAAACCAACTAAACCGTCCTTAGATTGGTTAGTATAAAATAGACCCAAGTCTTTCGTTCCTTGTAGGTAACGAAGAATATGTTTTATCCCGTCCCAGTGCCTTTGGGTCGGACATGAGCTAAATCTTGATAATAAATTCACGGCAAAACATATATCTGGCCTAGTGTGGCTTGCCAGATACATTAAAGCTCCTATGGCACTGAGATATGGCACTTCGGGACCAAGGACTTCTTCAGAGTCTCTCTTAGGACCAAACGGATCCTTTTCTAGATCAAGAGATCTCACCACCATTGGGCTGGACAATGGGTGACATTGATCCATATTAAAACGCTTGAGTACCTTTTCAGTATATGCCATTTGATGCACAAGGATTCCATCATTTATGTACTCAAGTTGCAATCCCAAACAGAACTTAGTTTTGCCTAGGTCTTTCATCTCAAATTCTTTCTTGAGGCATTCAACTGTTTGGACGATTTCACCAGGGGTTCCAAGGATGTTCAAATCATCCACGTAAACTGCTATGATAACAAACCCTTTGTTTGCAAACTTTTTTATAAAAATACATGGACTGATGGGATCATTCTTATAGCCTTCTTTGACTAAGTACTCACTCAATCTATTGTACCACATACGCCCACTTTGCTTCAGTCCATAAAGGGATTTGTTCAGCCTTATGCAGTGTTGTTCTCGAGAACCTTTCTTATCTTTGAGCTCAATACCCTCTGGTAATCTCATATAAATCTCATTATCCAGTGGACCATATAAGTATGCAGTTACAACGTCCATTAACCGCATATCCAACTTTTCTCTTATAGCCAGACTTATCAAAAATCTAAAAGTTGTAGCATCCACCACAGGGGAGTATGTCTCCTCATAATCTATTCCTGGTCTCTGTGAGAATCCTTGTGCAACAAGCCGTGCTTTATATCTCACGATTTCACCATGTTCATTTCTTTTCCTCACAAAGACCCATTTATGTCCAACTGGTTTAATCTCATAGGGTGTCCGAATTATTGGACCAAAGACATCCCTTTTCCTTAAAGAATTCAACTCCACGTTTATAGCTTCTTTCCATTTAGTCCAATTTTCACTCTGAGTGCACTCATATATCGACGTGGGTTCTAGATCCTCCATAAGTTCAAGTGCTACCTTAAAAGCAAATATATCATCGATTTCCACACACTTTCTATTCCATTGTATTCCAGAAATAACATAATTCATTGAGATCTCATTATTTTCAGGAACGTCAGAACCATGAAACTCGGCGTCCCGAGTCTCATTGCTTGGAACTATCGGTTCAGTTATGTCTGGGGTTCCATCAGATTCCTCAACCACGATTTCAGCACCTTTCTTTCTTTTCCGAGGATTCTTATCTTTGGAACCTATTGGCCGGCCACGTTTTGAGTGTGGTTTAGATTCTGTAGCAACTTGATTGTGTCCCTCTTGAACATCAATTCTAATCGGTGCATTAACAGCTGGTATGTAAGACTTAGTTACTCTTTTCGGGTCAGCAAAGGAATCTGGCAATTGATTAGCTAGCTTTTGTAAATGTATAATCTTTTGGACTTCTAATTCACATTCTTGAGTCCGAGGATCTTGCCATTTTAAGGACGTTTGATTCCATATAATTTCCTTTACCAGTCTGTTATCTCCTCCTAATGTTGGATAGACAGATTCGTCAAAATGACAATCTGCGTACCTGGCCTTAAACAAATCACCCGTGGTTGGCTAAAGGTACGTAAATTCACCAGCATTGTCAAGACGTATAGTCTTTAAAGGAAAATCTGGAAAGTGTGCTCTTAAACGTATGAGCTGGGCAAGCAATCTTGCAAATGCCACATTTCTAGTTGATAATAGGCAGACATGTGACCATCTCGTGGATGCATCAATAAGGACCATAAAATATCTAAACGTCCCACAAGGTGGGTGTATTGGTCCGCAT
Organism: Draba incana; assembly: GCA_963576765.1. Lineage (NCBI taxonomy): Eukaryota > Viridiplantae > Streptophyta > Magnoliopsida > Brassicales > Brassicaceae > Draba > Draba incana. The sequence continues at coordinate 9,643,630 of OY755207.1, forward strand.
ATGTCTCCTTGAATTCTTTCCAGAAAATTTATCGTTTCCTTAGTTACTTTGATTGGTGATGGCCTAGTAATGAGTTTCCCTAGTGAACATGCTTCACACGTGAGATTCTTTGGGATAACTCTCCTTTCTTTCAAGGTGTGCCCATTAGTACTTGCTAATATCTTTCGCATCATGTTAGCACCGGGATGGCCAAGCCGGTTATGCCAAAAAGTGAAATTCTCAGTAAACTCTTTGTTTACCATAGCATTTACTTCTATCATTCCGATCTTAGCACAATAAAGGCCCACAGAAATGGCAGGTATAGTCTCTAGGACTTTCTTATAGCCATGGACGGTTTCAAAGATTTGAAGGAATTCTTTGTTATTCTCGTCCTTAGTTTCAACATGAAGACCATTCATTCGAATGTCTTTAAAGCTCAATAGACTTCTCTTTGAACTAGGTGAATATAACGCATTAGAAATTTCTAGATGCGTGCCCTTAGGTAATAAAATATGGGCTTGACCGTGGCCTTCAATTAAATTTGCTATACCCGCAATTGTGGTTACATTTGCCTTTTTAAGTGTAAGATCAATGAAGTATCTCTTATCTCTTAATATCGAGTGGCTTGATCCACTATCCACAATGAACACATCCATATCGTTCATACTTCAAAAGAGATAACAATAGATACTTTTAAATAACACTCTTTCATTCCATAAAGTTTAATAGAAAGCAATAACACAAAACCAAAGTATAAAGTGTAAAACGTAAAACAAGCAAAACACAAAACACCAAAACAGAAAATCAAAATCAATCACTTAAGTATATCTGAGGTTTCAAAATTCATCAAGTCATCTTGCTCATGATCGAAATCTCCTTCATTATCATGCTGGATCATATGAGTTTCTGGATTCTTCCCTTTAAGGCTCTCTTGATAGAGTTCAACCAGATGCTTGGGAGTCCTACATGTCTTAGCCCAATGATTACTCATTCCACATCGATGGCAAACTGATTTTGGGTTTGATTCTCGTGGTTGAGAAGTAATACCACGGTTATTACGATCATAGTCAGTTCGGTATCCGCGTCCTCGTCCTCGCCCGCGGTTAGAATGATCGTTATGGAATCCGTGGCCTCGGCCCTGACCTCGGCCGTATGGATTAAAATGGCCACGGCCACGTCCTTGCCATCTACCCCCACGTCCACGACCACGATGTCTATAATTACTTTGGACGTGGTTAATTTCTTTCTTTTCATCTGTGGCCACATTCGCTTCAGGAAGTGGGGCTGATCCAGGAGGTCTCATCTCACTGTTTCTCATTAGCAGTGTATTATTCTCCTCGGCTAGTAATAGACATGCTATAAGCTTTGAGTATGTCTCAAAACCTCTTTCACGGTATTGCTGTTGAAGCAACACGTTATTAGTGTGAAAGGTGGAGGAGGTCTTTTCCAACATGTCTTTCTCAGTTACCTTCTCACCCCATAGTCTCAATTGAGAAACTATTCTGAACATAGCCGAGTTATATTCTTCCACGGACTTGAAGTCCTGGAACCTGAGATTCCTCCAATCATAATTGGCCTTTGGTAACAACACCGTTCTATGGTGGTCATATCTTATCTTTAATTCTTTCCAAAGGTCCAAAGGGTTCTCAATGGTTAGGTATTGATCCTTGAGACCCTCAACAAGATGATGACGAATGATCGATATCGTTCTGTATCGATTCCTTTCATTCTCATTATTATCCTCAATGATACATTCGCCAAGTCCTTTAGACTTTAGATTTATCTTAGTATCCAACGCCCACTGTAAGTAATTGTCTCCAGAGAGATTGAGGGCAGCATAATCCAAATTGTTGATTTTCGACATCTGAAAACATTCATCCTATTCTCTAAGAACTATAAGATTTTAAAGTTTATGCATATGATGCAAAATAGGTCATGGGTGCTTATATAAACGGGTACGGATGCATGATGCTTATGAAACCAGATTTTTATGTTTAACAACCTAACATAATGTTTTATATGCTCATGATGCAAGCCTAGTATTCAAATTCTAAACCGTATGATGATATGACCGGATTTTAATCAAGCATGTTATGTCTATATGATGCAATCAGTTTCAGTTTCATGTTTATCAATCAACGAATCAATCCAAACAAGCAAACAAACAAACGAGTTCAAATAAATATGCAACCAAATTTGGACAGAGTGTTTACTGTCGATCGACGGGTGATTTGTGTCGATCGACACAGTTTAATTCAAACAACAAATTCAGGCAGAAGTTTACGTGTCGATCGACATAAAACTAGTGTCGATCGACACGGGTACAGATCATGCAATCGGTTTGGATTTTAATTGAATTAGGTTAGGGTTTCAAGTTAGGGTTTCAAGTGATTACGAATCATGAATCAATAAACACAATCAAGCAAGCAATAACAATAACAAGCATGATTTAGATTAGGGTTTCTAAGATTATCATGAATCTAGGTTCTTTAGATTAGGGTTTCTTATTGTTTACCTTAACCTCCGTGAGTCTTCTAGTTCGCCGTAACCGTTGATAGGCTGTATGAACTTTCTTCTAGTTCGCCGTAACCTTAAAGGCTGTATGAACTATGATTTGAACAGTAACGCCGGATGAACAGTAATCGTCGATGAACAGTAATCGTCGATGAACAGTGCGCGATGAATAGTGCGTGATGAACAGTACGCGATGAACAGTATGATGAATAGTAACGATGAACAGTAATCGCGTTTTTTGTGTTTTTAGGGTTTAGGGAGCAACTCGTGCTGATAACGTGTTGTGAATCAAGAGAACGAATGGGGAAGATTGTGTTTATTCATTAATCATAAGATCCTTTATATAGGATTATTACAAGAGAGAAAAGGAAAATTCCTTTTCCTAATGGGAAAAGGAAAGTACATAAAAGGAAAATCTTAATTCAACTAGGATTCATTAAACCGGCCTAAAGACTAAGTGTTAATGGGCCGTAAACGGACCAGAACTAGTTATGACAATCCACTATGATTTATAACAGAGATTAGTGTTTTTCGATGCATCGATTGTATTTTTTAGCGTTTAAAGGTTATATATAGTCATTAATATATCAACTATATTTTCCTTAACAACTAACTTTTATTATAGAAATCAATTCGAATTTTCTTAAAACTATTAGATCAAGACTTTCGACGTATATATTTTAGTTTTCAACTTGTATCGGTTATATATAATAAATAGATGGCTTGAATGTATTTTGTGCAGGTGCGAACAATATTTCAAAATTTATAAATTATGAATTACTAAAAACAAAGATATTATAGAATGTAAAAATCGATTCAAAATGCTGTATATAGTTTATTTCATGATATGTTGAATAATGAAAGAATACAATAACATAAGTCTGGTTTAAGAAATCTAAAGAAAAAAAAACCTAAATCTATTGTGCGAGCTGGAATTTCACACTATAGAATTTGTGAAGATTCGAATGAAAAAGAGTTCTTTAGGGTTTCAAATACTCAGATGGATTACGAATTAGGGTTCTTATTTAATAGCTGAGAGCTGTTTTGTCTTTATTCAGTTCAGAATTTCGGATCCCTCATTTGTGAGGGGGTACATGCCTATTTATAGGAAAATAGGTCGGTTTGACTGTAGCTTGTTGGGCCTTTAATGGGCTTCTATCTTCTGGGCTTGACCATTGGGCCGGTTTGACGTATACCGTAGTCCTTTTAGGTTTATCGATTCTTCTAGGGGAGATTTGATCCCTACAGTTAGCCCCCAAGTTCAACAGTTTAGTTAAAAAGTGTTGAAGTAAGGGTGTCCAAATGAAGAATCGACTTCCGTTAGACGTTTAGCGTGTTTGGCCGATGTTGCCGAGCCCAAGTGACATGGTTGTACCCAATTCGGCGAGCTGTCGGATGCGACGTTATCAGCTAGTCGATCCCGATCTTGCGAAGTCGAGAGCTGATCGCCCTCGTAATCCGCGAGCTGCTTTGAAGATGCGAGCTGACTTGTCGAAGAGAGCTGCGAGGTCGCGAGCTGATCTTACGAAAGCTGCGAGGTCGCGAACTGATCTGATGAAGAGCTGCGAGGTCGCGATCTGACTTTGACGAAGAGAGCTACGAGGTCGCGAGCTGACTTGACGAAGAGAGCAGCGAGGTCGAGAGCTGATCTGATGAAGAGCTGCGAGGCCGCAAGCTGTTCTGATGAAGAGCTGCGAGGCCGCGAGCTGATCCGATGAAAGCTGCGAGGTCGCGAACTGATGTGAGGAAGAGAGCTGCGAGGTCGCGAACTGATGTGACGAAGAAAGCTGCGAGGTCGCGAGTTGACTTGACGAAGAGAGCTGCGAGGTCGCAAGCTGATCTGACGAAGAGTTGCGAGGTCGCGAGCTGATCTGACGAAGAGCTGCGAGGCCACGAGCTGATCTGACGAAGAGCTGCGAGGCCGCGAGCTGACTTGACGAAGAGCTGCGAGGCCGCGAGCTGACATGACAAAGAGAGCTTGCGAGGTCGAAATCTGATCTGATGAAGAGTTGCGAGGCCGCGAGCTGATCTGACGAAGAGCTGCTAGGCCGCGAGCTGATCCGATGAAGCGTTCGAGGTCGCAAATCGTTTGGGTGACAGAAATTTACGACTACGACTTGTCATGTGGTAAAGAGTAACCACAAGTCGACTCGAACAGGTCGCGAAGGCGTGACTTGATCAAATTTATAGGTATCGCGAGGTCAGCGTAGTCTCGTTGACTCGCATTCTTGAAGTCGCGAACTATCTTAAAGATGATCTCGCGGGATCGCATTTCAAGCTAATTGAAAACTGTGGGATCGTAAGTCGATGCAAACCCCCTGGAAATCATGATCTTCTAAGCCCAACTCTTCGGCCCATTTTGAAATGAGGCCCACCTCGAAACTCGATCCTTAACACGCCTATATAAAGAGCGATGCTCCTTAGATCTCTCATAACTTCCAATTCTCCGAAAACAGGTATTTCTTCTCTCTCTCTCTTTTCTCTCATTTTTCTTAGATTTTTAGCCATCCCATCACTTCGTCACCGCCGTGTTCTTCGTCATCGCCACCGTGTTCTTGAGAGGAAAGCAGAAAAATCCCCTTTAAGATCCTAAAAATCATGTCGTCAACGAATTCAATCGTATCTGCGAGATCTGCCGAACTCCCCGAGAGGGGAAAATTGATCTGGGTGTACTCTGCCAATAGCGAGTCTCTAGCTGACGCGAGTTCAAGTTGCGGTCAGTTCCGTGGTCGAGAGGAAGAGTGTACTTCTGGTCGAGAGGACCGAACTAGAAGTATTTCTCCCCTTGCCGACTTGTTCTCCTATCCCACCCCTGTCTCAAGGCGAAGCCGCGAGACGAGGGAGACCGCTTCACCGATGCGAGCTCCGCGAACGGACCTTCAAGAGGGAGTTGGTTGGCGAGGTCCCTGCTGCTCATGAGCAAAGGCTAGTTATTGAGGTTCCACATCTTCGCGACGAGTCGCTCAGTCTTGCCGAGCCGCCCTTCCAAGTGAAACTCGAAGAATGCAACTGGGCATATAATCCTCTTGTAGAGGCAGAAAGATTGGAGGCCTGGATCGCATCCGGAGCAACCCAAGTCAAGAAAATGAAGTTGAGGCGAAATCAATGCCCGCCTCCAGGCTCTTCATGGTGCGACGAGAAATCCCTCGCGACCCTTCGCCTAGAATGCAGAATCCCCGATGCGGTCGAGATGATTACGCCATCCGTTGGGCAGCGAGAAGACGACCCACCTGCCAGCACATTCACTGCGTATGAATGCTGGTTTAGGGCTTGTTACCTGACACTCCCTATTCCGGCGACGATTATGCGGTATATGTGGGTTCATCGCATAGTACTCGCGCAGATCAATACAAGGGGAGTTCGTCAACTGGTTGGACTTCTGACGCGAGCTGCTGAATGTGGCGAGCACATTAGAGTTTGCCATCTTCATAATTTTCTAGAATTTCGTAAGAACGCCGACCCGAGCTGCAAGAAGTTATATAATCTGGCGAGCCGTCCCCAGTATAAGATTATTGACGACATCCCAAACAAAGTCCATAGTTGGCGAAAATTCTTTTTCTTTGTACTGATATCAACCGCATCTGTTGAAATAGAACACCCGGAGGTGGCGAAGTGGGGAACTCTTGGTAGAACTCTTTAAAAGTATCGCGTGAACTGCCTCTTTATATGCTTTATCTTAACTTGTTGTACAATTGTTTTCACAGCTCGCAGACCGCTAGGCACTCCCGTCCCTGGAATCGACGACCTGTTCAAAAAGTTTAAGGCTAGAAAGTGTTTTTGGTTTCGCCACTTCCACCTTCAAAGGGTTATTCGAGCTCGCGAGTTTGCTCTAAACGACGAGGAAGATCGTCTTTATCAAAGTGAGTCTGAAGACCTCGCTATCATGCCGCACCGTCCAACTTTCCGTGATCTCGCAAAGAGCAAGCCGCGAAGTCCAAGAAAAAGACCAATCCAAAAGCGGCTACTCCTATCGTCGAAACGTCTGAACGAAGTGTAGCCAAGGAAAATACTCCTGCTGCAAGAAATGACGAAGGGGCAGCTGTAGATGCGAGTGGTCCTTTGGCTGTCTTTCCTTCGCAGCCAATTACCATTACTGACGAGCCCAGCGAGTCCGAGAATCAGCTAACTCGGAAACGAAAGCTCTATGCCTCTGATAAAGGCAAAGGTAAAGCTGACGATACGAAGAAAATTCGTCGAGAGCTGCCATCTCTGCATTTAAACAAGGCCATCCCACGATCTGGAAGGTCCGTCGAGCTCTATGACGATCCTTCTGTCGCGGCCGTCTTAATGGCTAAGATCACATATCCCGGTGACAAATCCCCAATACCGGAGATGTTGATAAAGAGCGAGCTCTTCAAAGAATTCGCATCTCGCCAGTCCAAGGTAAATCTCAATTATTCTATCTGTTCCGTCTTGATTCCTTCCTCATACTTTAACCCTTCTGCAGGCTATCACACTCTGCAACAGAATGATCATAGCGTATGATCAGGAGGCGAGGTCTAGGCGGGCCTTTATCGACGAGGCCAGGGAGAAGGAGGAGGTCGAAAAGAAACAAGTCACAGCTCAAATAAACTTGCTTTCTGCCGAGCGCGACGCATATACGAAGAGCTCTGATGACTTGGGCAAGCATCTCCAAAAGGTTGGTCTTGAAAAGAAGAAGGCCGAGGAGAAAATTGCCGAACTGGAGGCAAAGCTGTAGGCTCTGAACTCGAGTCGCGAGAGAGATCTTGAGAAGGCTGCTTCTTCGGCGAGGTGAACCGCGACTGCCGAGGTTCAAACTCAACTGAATCGTGCAAACGAGTTGTTTTGCCGAATGATGAAGAAGCCGATTAAGAATATGGTCTATCTTTTGCAAGCGGAATCTATCCTCCAACTCCTTGACGACATGGAAATGGTTGATGCCGAGGAACCCTTCGATCCCAAAGTCGAACGTGCTTTCTTAGTCGAGAACAAAGCGAAGCTGGGCTCTGCCCATGATGTCTTTGATGAGATAGCCGCCGAGTTAAGGAAAACGCTAGGTATGAATTACGTGGTTCCCATTAATGTAAGGGATATAGTTGTTTCTCCGCGAGTTGAGACCGTTGCTAAATCTGTTGGTGTTAATGTAACTTCTGTATCCAACGACGGTTCACTGGGCATGCGTTTGCGAGCTGCTAGCGAAGAGCTGGGTGATAGCGAGTCGGCTGAGATTGTTAGGACTGTTGATGCCGACCAAGTTGCACCCACTGACCCTCTTCGCGAGCCTGCTCCTTCTGAACATGATCCCAAGGCTGGCGAGGTGGCGGGTTTGGCTGGTATTGCCGCTCGAGCCGAAGACAAAGGGGTCGAAGAAGGCGAGCTGGTCGCCTAATCCTCAAATTTTTAATGTTTTTAAGATTTGTTTTTTGTATTGCCAAGGTTTTATAGACTTTTATCGTTTTGCTGCCTGGACGGCTTTATCCAACTTGTGATATTTTAATTGTATGGTTTTTCGAAACGACATTTCAATGAACGCTTTTAAGCGACTTCATCATTTTAAGATTTGCCGCTTTTCAGCGAGCCCTGTTTGAGTTCGTTTAGCGAGGCCTGTTATAGTTCGTTACTTTGAACAAAATTCGGTGCAGACAAGTTCCGCAGAATCTCTGACCCGATTATAATCTCTAACCTGATTATATTTGCAAAGTTCGACCAGTGTTTAAGTATAACTGGGTTTTGCGAGACAAACATCATGGTTTACAGGCATATTTCCGTGAATACATCCGCTCCAATAATGAACTCTGAATTTGTATAGCGCGCTTTATCCGTTATGGATGTATAGGTAAACTTCGCGATGAAGTGTTATATAGGTCGTCATTATGGTCAGTAATGACGACGAGTTGATATAGATTTCGCGTTTTAGAAAATTAAGTCGTTTGCGAATTGTCGAGTGTAAACAGTTAAGTCGTTTGCGAACTGATCGAGTCTTAATAAATAAACTTTTAGCTTAGTACACATAAAGTTTGGGAGTATGAATATACGGACCCACTCCCCCCCCCCTTTTTTTTTTACTAGGGGGCAACTGAACTCGTCCGAAGACGAACTGCCTACGTACCCTGTGAAGGGATGAAGTCGCGCCGTAGTTCAAGTAAAATGACTTAGTACTTTTAGCAGTAGTACTTTTTCAGATGTCGCGCATTCCAGGAACGCGGGATCATTTCGCCTTTCATGTTAACGATTTCGTAGACGCCTGGACGAATTACCTTCATGATCTAGTAAGGTCCTTCCCAATGGGCGCCGAGTTTTCCGGCATTAGACTCGGCCGTATTCTGAAATACTCCGCAAAGGACGAGGTTTCCTTCGTAAAAACACCGAACTCGCACCTTGGAGTTGTAATACTTGGCGGCCGCTGTTTGATATTCAGTCATTTTGATAAGAGCTTGATCACGTCTTTCATTGATGAGGTCGAGCTCGTCGAGCATGAGGAGATGATTGAGACCTTCTTGTTTTGGAAGTAATCGTCGGCGAACTCCTGGAAAATAGACCTCGGGAGGAATCACGCATTATGTTCCGTAGACAAGGACGAAAGGAGTCTCACCAGTAGCACGACGGGGAGTGGTTTGATAGGAACATAAAACCCCCTCGAGCTCATCTGCCCAACGGCCCTTCTTAGCGTCGAGTCGAGTCTTTAATCCGTGAATAATTGTTTTGTTCGATACTTCTGCCTGACCGTTGCCCTGCGGGCTGCGAGGTGTCGACTTGCTGACTCTGATTTTCCATTTGTCGCAGGAAAGTTCGAATTGCTTGGAAATAAACTGCAAGCCGTTGTCTATCACTATTTCGTAGGGCACGCCGTGTCGACAAATGATATTTTTCCAAACGAAGTTTTCGACCTGCTTGTCTTTAAGCGATCCAAATGCTTCTGCTTCAATCCACTTGGAAAAGTAGTCCGTTAGGACCAAAAGGTACCGTTTCTGCCGCGACGGATATAAAGGTCCGACAATGTCCATCGCCCATCGCATGAACGGATACTGCGATGTGACCGAACTCAAAAAACTCTGTAGGTTGGTGGATGAAAGGACCATGATGTTAACACTTCTCGCACTTTGCCGCGAACAGCTCGCAGTCTTTTATCATTGTTGGCCAAAAATATCTATGTCGCTTGATTCGAATGGCGAATGAGCGACCTCCGAAATGGTTACCGCAGGATCCACCATGAACTTCGTGCATTATCTGGTGAGCCTCTTCCCCCTCGACGCAGACGAGGAGCGGCCCGGACAGTCGCCATTTGAAGACATATCCATCCAGCAAAACGAAATGCGATGCCTACGCTTTTAACTTGCGAGCCGCCCATTTATCCTCCGGAACATCGCCGTCTGCAAGATATCCACGAATGTTATCCATCCATTTTGTATCACAACCATAAACCGTGGTCGCATCGTCGATGGGTATGTCGTCGATTTCATGCAACGGCGGCGGCTCCTCGTTACATGGGTACGCATCTTCTGGAAATTCTTCGAGTTGTTCAGGGAGAAGACCGCGGTTAAAAGTTGTATTATTCGGATCGAGAACGTTGTTTTCTGCCATTACATCTGTCGTTTCATCCGCCCCGACCGTGTCGGACTTGTCGAGATCCATCGAACCTGGTTCGACAAAATCTCCGGTTTGGTCGAGGTCCATCGGATCCGCCACAGGATGAGTAGGCGAGTCGCTGCTTAAATCCGCTCTCAACTTCGCGGTTTGAGATCTTGTCAGCACGTTGACTTCCTTAGTGATCGCGATACTCGGTTTTTCAATGAACTCGACCTTGACGATTCTCTGAAGATCTTTATCTGGATGTGCCGATGAGCCGAGTAAAGCAAGGGCATCTGCTTGCGAGTTCTCTGCCCTTGGAATTCTTGTCAAGGTAAAAAGTTCGAACTCCGCTGTTAATGTTTTGACGAGGGTGAGGTATGCTTCCATGCGTTCGTCCTTTGTCGCGTATTCGCCGTTGAATTGATTCACGACGAGTTGAGAGTCGCAAAGAGCGCCAATCCTTGTCATTTTAAGTGCTTTAGCCAATCGAAGACCCGCGAGTAAGGCTTCGTACTCTGCCTCATTGTTTGATGCTTTGAAACCAAGGCGGAATGATTGTTCCAAAGATTCTCCGTCTGGTGACGATAGTCGAATGCCTACTCCTGATCCGTGTTTAGGTGACGAGCCGTCTACATGTAATTGCCAGATTTGGGATAGATCTTCGTTTTCAGACGAGGTTGCCGCCTCTGGTAACTCGATTAGAAAGTCGGCCAACACTTGTGCCTTGATAGTCGTCCTACTGCGGTATTCGATATCAAACTCGCTTAATTCGATGGCCCACTTGGCGAGTCGCTCGGATTGAGTCGGGCTATGGAGAACAACTCGTAGTGGAAAAGTACTGAGAACTACGATCGAGTGGGATTGGAAATAAGGCCGAAGCTTGCGAGCCGATGTAATAACCGTGAGCGCCAACTTCTCCGTTAGTGGGTATCTTGTTTCCGCATCGGTTAACGACTTGCTGACGTAGAAAACGGGCTTCTGCTCAGTGCCGTCTTCGCGAACCAGAACTCCACTGACTGCTGATAAGGCATCCGCAATGTAAAGATAAAGGGGTTCGCCAGCAATAGGCTTTGTCAAAACGGGTTGAGTCGCAAAATATTGTTTCAACTTCTGGAAGGCTGCTTCACACTTCTCAGTCCACTCGAATGCATGTCGGGTTGCCCCCTATTTATCCTTAAGCGCGTCATAGAAAGGCAAGCATTTGTCGGTAGAACGCGAGACGAATCTGTTCAACGCCGCCACTCTTCCTGTCAATCGTTGGACCTCTCTTTTTGTTTTTGGCGAGGCCATCTGGATGAGCTCGTGGATTTGCTTCGGATTTGCCTCGATCCCGCGACGAGTTACCATGTAGCCGAGGAATTTGCTTGACGTTACGCCGAAACGGCACTTGGCCTGATTGAGCTTCATGATGTACTTGTTTAGCAGCGCGAAGCATTCTCCGAGTTGGCCGACATGATCCTTCTCCTCCTGCGATTTGACGAGCATATCGTCTATGTAGACTTCCATCGTCTTGCTGAGGAGGTCCGCAAACATCTTGTTCACCAACCGTTGATAAGTAGCCCCAGCGTTCTTAAGGCCAAAAGGCATGACCTTGTAACAATATGTTCCTCGATCTGTAATGAAAGACGTCTTGTCACGATCGCCAGGGTGCATGAAGATTTGATTGTAGCCAGAAAACGCATCAATGAACGACAGTAGTTTGTTCCCAGAGGTGGCCTCGACGAGGCGGTCGATATGCGGGAGAGGAAAACTATCCTTCAGACACGCTTTATTCAAGTCTGTGAAATCCACACAGACTCGCCACTTACCACTTTTCTTCTTCACGACGACTGGATTAGCAAGCCAATCGGGATATCTGACTTCGAAAATTGAACCTGCTCGTAAAAGTCTGTCTACTTCGTCATTTACCGCTTGAGCCCTATCTGGACCGAGTCGCCTTCGCTTTTGTTTTATAGGCTTGAAGGTCACATCAATATTCAACTCGTGATTGATGATACCGATATTAATCTCGGGCATATCCTAATCTGCCCAGGCGAAAGTATCAACGTTCTTCTTAAGGAATTCGACGAGGTCGAGCTTGACTGCTTCATCAAGCGATGCGCCTATCTCCACAAATTTTTCAGGGGACTCGTTGTCTATGCAAACCGATATGACAGGTTTGCAGGTCGGACCCGCTCTTTCCTCTTCACGGGATTCTGCGACCTGTAATTTTTATAAAGCGTTCGAGAGCTCCTTGACGGGCTCTCTGTCGGTCTTAATCTTTTTTAGTTTCTCGTTCGGGATCAGGGTTGCCGCCTGACTCCTTAGTTTGTGCGCTGCCATGAAGCAAGATCGCGACGCTGCCTGACTTCCTCTTATTGTTTTTGTCCCGACTTTGGTTGGAAATTTAAGGCAGAGATGATATGTCAAGGCGACGGCACCCATCGAATTGAGCCAAGGGGTTCCCATTATCACGTTGTAAATCGCCGGGTTGTTGGATACTGCAAACTCTACTATTTTGGTTACCCCTTCCGCACATACCGAAAGTTTGATCGTGCCGAGCGTCATTGTCGTCTCGCCATTGAACCCGGTCAAAGGCTTAGGATGGGATTCGACTTAAGCGAGGTCGATTTCCATATGTTTAAGAGCGTCTATGAAAATGATGTCCACTGTGCTTCTAGTATCAATCAAAACGCGACATGTGTCCCAACCTGCGATGAAGAGTCGGATGACAAGAGGGTCGTCGTGAGCTTTGTCAATGTCGTCGACCTCCTGCTCTTTAAACTGGATGACATCGCGGGTAAACTTTGACGGGTTGGGTTTATTTCCCCTATCTCGGCTCGCCTTTGATAAGCTTTGATTGATGAGATAGTGTTCAACCAATACTGCGAGATGCCCATGATCATGTTGCAGACTTTTTGCTTCAAGCCGCCTTTGTTGTTGCCACCGCTTTGCATGCCGAGGCGGGCCTCCTCATCATTCCGCCTGTCTCGTTTGTTACTTCTGTTATTGTCCAAAGAAGGCTTGTCTCTTTCCCTTGCATCGTCGAATTGCTCAAGTTGGAAATCGTTAACACTTATTTTTTCTCTGAGCTCGCCGGCGGCCAGCTTCGCTGCGAGTCGCATACCGAGCACTCTGCAATTAGCCGTCGAATGTCCGCTCATTTTGTGCAAGTCGCAATATGCGGACTCGTCGTACTGCGAGTTCCTCGTCCAAGTGTTGCCATTACTGCGACCCGGAGTGCCACTTCCGCGGCCTCGCCCTCTTCCTCGACCATAGCCGGGCGAGTCCACCTGATAGTTATGGGCACCTTTAAAACCTCCCTCGTGCTGCACAAAATTGCCCTGCTTCTTCTTTCCTGTAGCCGTGGCTTCCTGCGGATTAGGATTTCTGGCCTTCCCATACTTCTGAACTAGAACTCTGGTTTCATCCTCGCTCTTTGCGAAACCATTGGCGCGATGAAGTGCGTCTTGAATCGACGAGGGCTCATTAATTGTCATTTCTTTTCGGAAATCCGAATCGTACCATAGGGCTTTCCTCAATGCGCTCAGTGCGGACTGGTCGTCGATCCCCTTCACCTGAGTAAGCATCGTCTTGAAGCGTTCGATGAAAATTCCCAAGGGTTCGCTAGCTGCCTGCGACATGGTGTAAAGGTCTGCTTCCGACGACCTGCGCTTGATTAAGATGGCGTATTGCTTCAAGAATACTTCGGAGAGCTGCGCGAAGTTGTCGATTGAATTTCTCTTGAGGTGCTCCACGAAGAGGAGGCAGTGGCCCATGTCTTTTTCGTCGAGTCGGAAATTAGCTCGCCCCATGGCGATTGAGAATGCTCTAATGTGCTCCGTGGGGTCGCCCTTTCCCTCATAAATAGGGACCCTGATCTTCCCCGGATAGGATAAACGCGCCCTGGTTATCCGCTCGGTAAAAGGAGTAGTGCGAGCTTCCGCAAGAACACGCTCGATTTCTGGTGCTTTGCTGGTTTCGCGATGCACTTGCGATCGCATATCTTTGAGGTCGCGGGCAGTCTGCTGCATGATGGCTTTGAGCTCGTCCATCTCCCTTTGCTGCGTAGCAATAGTTCTGCGATTGGTCGGGGCTTCGGCCTGCTCCGTCCCTCGCATATTAGCCGCGATTTTGCCCTTATCTCGACCTTGGATATGACTGGCCAGTCGACTGGGTCGTGCGGCTCCGAATTCACCATTCTCAGGATTGTCTGCGATCTCGACAATGTCATCAGTCGCACCTGCGATGGGGATGGCTCCGTCTTTGAGAGGCGTTGGTGTACGACCCCCGCGAGCCCTGCGAGCTGAGGGCGAGGCCACTGGTGAGAAGCTGAGATTGGTCGGGGTGATGTGAAGCGCGGCGCGTTGAAGATGTCCTTGAGACGGACGGGCTGCCGACAAGGTTCTGATTTTGGTGGTCATGTTACTATTGATCGTTTCTTGATTCTGCGACTGCTTGAGCAACTGCTCGAGCATTGATTTGAGCTGACTGTAAGCGTCCGGTGTGGCCGGGTCGGCCAGTCCCGTATTGGCGACTTTCTGGTTTCCTGTTGGGACAGATCCGTGCGCTTCCGCCTCCACAGCGGACTGGCTGTTTTCGTTGGTTTGCCCATCTTCTGCGGACTCCCTCGGACCTGAACCACCGTCGGCCGGTGGAGAGTGCGGGTTCGTTATTGACATCTTGCGAACTCGTCTAAGTATTTGTTTTGTGTATGAAGCTAGTGTTGCGAGTAGGTCCCCTCCTTCTAGCGCCAAATTGTGCGAGCTGGAATTTCACACAATAGAATTTGTGAAGATTCGAATGAAAAAGAGCTTCTTTAGGGTTTCAAATACTCAGATGGATTACGAATTAGGGTTCTTATTTCATAGCTGAGAGCTGTTTTGTCTTTATTCAGTTCAGAATTTCGGATCCCTCATTTGTGAGGGGGTACATGCCTATTTATAGGAAAATAGGTCGGTTTGACTGTAGCTTGTTGGGCCTTTAATGGGCTTCTATCTTCTGGGCTTGACCATTGGGCCGGTTTGACGTATACCGTAGTCGTTTTAGGTTTATCGATTCTTCTAGGGGAGATTTGACCCCTACATCTATAAAACTAAATGAAGGTTTTTAAACACTTCCTTGTAGACAACATTCATTGTTTGCTTAGGCACCTTTTTTTTTGTCATGATTAAGATTTTCAATTTTTGATTTTTACTCTCAATAGGGGAACATATAGTTGTCCATAAAAAAATACGGGTCTAGATAGAAGCAAACCAATATTTTTCAATGTATGTTCTTACTTTTTATTTATAGTGATTGTGAAAAATAAAGACATTGGAAATTATGTGCGCCCCATCGCGAAAAAACTTTGCCACCTCTGGATTATCATCACAAATTAGGATTCCACCCTCAATCACATGACGCGCCAATTGAATAACAATAAACCTAGTTCCATTACAATATTACATAGGAATTAAATACATAAAGCTATCGTCTAGGTCAATATCTGAAAGAGTAATGGTATCGCAGCTTAGATAGTCTGTTCACCTGATTTAATTGCACAAAATAGAATCTGAGTATTAATGATTATGAAATTATAATAATTATGAATGATTAAAGAATGTAGTTAAACTTTCCATGATGAAAAGACAAGCGTTGGAGATTGGTTAGACTTTTATTTTTATCAATTTTGTTTTAACTTCTCACGAGATTAGTCAATATGAAAAAATCAACTTAACATTTTGTTTGTTTTTTCCATGAAGAAAATTAAACATTTTTCTCTAAAAAAAGTATTTTTATATATTCTTTTTCTTTGTTCTTATCAATAAATGTTATAAGTAAACTCTTTAAATTGTAATATTGACACTTCCCATTTCGCTGAATAAAAAAATTAGAAATTTTCCATTTCCAAATTCAGTCTACAAAACAAAATTTCCATTTAATTTATTTACATACGTACATAACTTCTTCTTCAAGTAGAGGTCAAATCTAAATTTTTTCATCAAACACAAAAAAACAGAGATCAAATCTTAAGTTTTCATCAAAACAATGAAGAATGTTTCACAACTGAGTATCATCTTTCGTGACAAACTACAAAATCTCCATGAAGAAGAATCTGTCGAAAATTCCGATGTCGTCGAGATAAAACCATCTGATTCATCGTCGGACAAAAACAACAACAACAACATCGATCGATCGACCAGCTGGTTTGCTTCTACGTCATCATCTTCGTTTCAAATGCCTCTTAATTACCCAAACTACACAAAACAAGGGTACGAGATTATGTCCGAGGAAGAACTCGACCGACTTCTTAACCTATATGGTTTGCCTACAGATCCAGGGCCGGCTTAGGTGGGTGGCGAGTGGGGCCTACGCCCGGGGCCCACTAAATTTTTTAAAAAATTTTAAAGAAAAAAGGGCCCCTAATTAAAAAAAAAAAATTATATTGTATAAAAGGCCCTAAATTTAAATATGTATACTAAAAAGGCCAAAAAAAATTTTGTTTGCCCAGGGCCCCCCAAAAAGTTAAGACGGGACTGTACAGATCTTGGTGATTTGTCTAGCAAAAATACAATTTGTAATAGGTGCATTCTTGTGGGAGAAGGGGATAGATTCTTCTATGATTGATGAGCATGATTCAGTAAACCCTAATTCGACTTATGGTGATTTGGATGAGAGCTTGCTGATGGGGTTCATGACGGTTATGATAAGAGATATGGTTCACTTTATATTCCGTGACTAGCAAGTTACTTAAGGATGTGAAGCCCTAACCTTGTATGTGCCCCTTGAGTTTCGTTTCTGGTTGTTTTATATGTATTTCAACCAATTTATGGTTTAGAATATCTTATATTATGCTTTATTAAAATATATCTTATAAGTAGATCTTAGTATATCCAAAGTCCAAACGATCAAGCGTATATATATACATATGACAAATCTTCCAACTAAACATATGACTCGTTTGTGGATTCTATGGAGTTTAAGGAAAGCACGGAATGATATGGTTTTCAGTGGACGAACATGAAACCCGACATGTTTTTTTTCAAATACAGTAAAACCTTTGTAAATTAAGAATGTCGAGACAATAACATTTTTTTATTTATTAATTTAACGGAATATTAATTGATCAAAAAAATAATTGGATCGAAGCGGAAGGTTATAGTCTACTACAGGCTATGCAATTAGCTTGGTATCGGAGTTTTCGCTGGATAATCTTTGAAGTGACTCCTAACAGTTTGTGGATTTTCTTCGCTTTGCATGAATTCAAGTTTACCATAATGATAGAAAGTTTTATATGTTAGCTGATAAGTTAGCTCCCTTAACGTTTTTTCAAAGATAAATAAACAGATGTTCATAAAGAAACACATATGACTAGTTTTGTAAGTTTTTTTTTAATTCTAATTATGTGTTCGAATCAAACATCACATACGAAAAGATAAATTCCTCAATCTATTTATGTCGTTGACAACAAATTTCATGTATTATAG
The DNA here is from genome assembly GCA_963576765.1 of Draba incana. Classification (NCBI taxonomy): domain Eukaryota; kingdom Viridiplantae; phylum Streptophyta; class Magnoliopsida; order Brassicales; family Brassicaceae; genus Draba; species Draba incana. The sequence goes on from OY755207.1 coordinate 9,661,101, forward strand.
GGGAAAGAAAAACTAAACATTATTCAACATCAAAGATTAAATTTTATCTCCGAAGAACAATGTTGGTCAAGTCAAAACCATGAGGTCATCAACCCATTTCTTCGGCTTAAACAAGGGTTAAAGTCTTCTTATGAGAGTTAAATGATATTCAAATTAAAGTCAGGTTTATCTCTATGCATACCACATATTCACCCCAAAAAAAAAACCTCTATGCAAACCACATGCGGAATTTGATTGGACGATAAAATTTTACAAAAACTGTTTCTCGCCGAAATAAAATTGTAAAATCTTGCCCGCCGGTTTATATATAAAATGTATATATAACATAGAGCAACATCGTTTTGTCACTAACATATGTAAATAGAAATTATGAGCTAAATCTAGACATAATTCTAAATATAAACCAATGAAAACGTTTATATCAACCAACATAAATCCCTTTGCTTAATCACTTTAACTGATAGTAATAATTCTCTGTGTATAATCTCTCTCTAAAGGCGATCTCTTTCGCGATTTAGGGCTCTCTATTCCTCCTCCACCGACGGCTGGCCTCTCGCCACCGTCGAGAATTTCTCTTCTTCCCCTTCTCTTTTCAGATCTCTGTTTCAATGGCCTCGTCACCAGCGGTGATGAATCGTCCCAAAATCCCACCAGATTCGTCTCTTATGAAGATCCCTCTAGATCTGGCCGCAATCTTCCCCGGTTCTCTTGACTAGAGTAACGCCCAGAAATCGCCGGTAAGGCTAGATCCCGTTTTTGTTTCAGATCCGTTTGAAGTCTCATCGGAGGATTTAGGAAACAAATCCAATCCGAATCTTCCAGTCCCGAAGCCGTTGTCTTACTCCTCCATAGTTGGGTCTTCCTCTTTGAGAAATCTTCGAAAAACGGGTTCTCCATCAATCTCATCGGATGGAATACCATCTGTAGAAGCGCCGACTTCAGTGCTTTTCGAATCTTCTGGTGTTTGGAAGGACCACCTGATAGCACACTTCCATGGCTCTCCTCCATCGTCAGCAAAAATCTTTGCAGATCTTAATCCTATATGGGGTACTCACGTTACCAGAAAATGGGTCTTGGAAGTTAGATTTTGGCAGTCTGGTAATTGTGCGTTCACGGTAACAAAATAGTCTTCTTCTGCTTGTCTCGCTCGAATGAAATTGGACTATGCTCCGTTATGGGTCGTTCCTCCTCAGCTATATGATCTTGAAGGATTAAGCTCCATCGGTTCAGGACTTGGTTTTCCTCTTTACATGGTAAGGGCTAAGCTCAAACCTAATAAGTTTGGAATAGCAAAGGTTAAGGTTGTTATGAAACTTGATCAACAATTCCCATCTACAGTAAGGGTAAGGGACTAATTAGGGAATGCGGTAACCGTCATGGCAGAATATCAGCATATTCCTCAGAAATGTAAAGGGTGCAATGAATTTGGTCATCTTCCCTTGAGATGCCCATGCCTCATTGTCTCCTGTTCAGATCCCTCTTCAGCTCCCCTAAAAGATACAGTTCAAGCTTCCCTTCAGTCTGGAAATTGTCAAGCTAACCCTAAAGAGGGAAACGATCAGACAAATCATTCATCGAATCCGTCGAGGCTTTCAACAACCATTGTGCCTAAATTGAATGATTTCCCAGAATCTTCAAAGGTTGCTCTAGGATCTACAGAACAAAGTTCCTCATCATCTTCAGGTTGGACCTATGTGGTCAAAAGGTCGGCTCCTACTAACATCTCTGGCTCTGGTCAGACGCCTACTCCTCATGCTCAACCATATACTTCTGATCAGATGAAAGAAGAAGGAATTCTGATTTTTGAAGCTCAGCAAATCATGAGAAATCATTCTCTTTCTTCTCGTCATATCAACTCTCCCCCCCCCCCCCCCCCCCCAAACCTGCAATCACAAAGAGAAATGAACGAAAGAAGAGGAGACATGATTGTTTCAATGCTTCTCAATCAGACTCGGAAATCTACACAGTCGTCTCATCCTCAGTCTATCTTCAAGAGAATTATGGTTCTCTGCCAAATAGAGGTCGCTCTTGTAGTAAGAGAGACCTTAAGATAAAAGCCTAAGTGCTTCATGGTTCCCCCTTTTGTTGTAAATTATGTTATTTTGCTGGAATACTAGAGGCCTTAATGGCAGACGCTAAAGAAGAGTTGTGGCTCGATGGCTTGCTAAAAACAAGCCAGTGGTTGGTAGTTTTTTGGAATCTAGAGTGAGGGAACCGAATATTGCCTCATTGATCAATTCCATTCTACTCGGTTGGCACTTTGATGCTAATTATGTAGGAATTTACTCAGGTTTTACCGGATTAATCTCTATTAATCAACCTAGTCACAATTCCTTTTCCTAGGATCTAGGGTTTGTAAACAATAAATCTCGAATATATCTGGAGTTTTGCAGCGGAGTTATGATCAGGGATTCGAGATTCTGAGCACTTCAATCGCAGTGCCTCTACTGGTACTCCACACGCACACAAACTGGAATCCGCCGGGATGCTAGTGCCGGTAGATCAGATCTCTCGGGAGTTTCTGCGTTTTAAAGTGGCTGCCAGAAAGTTTTGTATCAAACCCTTGTCCCAGGTCGTGCCTTTATAACTCCTTATATAGGCCCTGGAGAAAACCTAATTGATCCTGAACCGATTCAGAATCAATTAAGTCATTAAACTGAAATCTTTCTTTCGGTCAGCAGCACGTGTCGATCGACACAACATACTTGTGTCGATCGACACACCTTTTAAAACATGAAAATAATGTGCATCAAATACACATTATTTGGATCATTACATTAATGATCATTCCCACATAAAGTGAATCCAATTTGCTTAGGTGTGTGACCCTGTAGGATCATATAATACTAGCAATGGGTTCATAACTCATAGATCATCATTGGTTTCTAGCAAAACGTTATGACCACCTAGTATCATATGAATGTCTATTCTCGACAGTACAACCATCTCTAGAGTGAATACAAGTGTGATTTCAGGACATTCTCAACAATCTCCCACTTGTACTGGAATCAACTATTCCAACAATCCCTTCGTCTCTATATCTCGATATGGCATAAGGCAAGATCCGTGTCATCCTTATTCAACCAAAATCATGTTCATCGAACTCCGATTTATACTGACAATACAAACAACTGACATTCAGTTCATTCGAGTGCGGCCACACATTCCTCAGTATCAAATCTTCGATGGGCCCTGAGATATTTATCTCCTGCTTTACAGGAGGGACAAATCCCATCTTGTTCCATCCATGTTCCTTCACACACTTCATGATACGCCTAATCAATGCCTTTATAGTCACCTGTTACGGATCACGTTTGACAGAGTCAAAGCGGACCAATTCATATGTAAGAAATCATGTAAACTCAAATCTAAGGACTATACTCTATAGTCATAATGAGAACCTCTTATGACACTTAATTATCCTGTAGAGTTCTCATTAGCGGGTCATGTCCGATCATATGTTCTCTAACATATATCTATGTGATTGACTTTAATACTCTTATTAATGACTCCATGAAACTTAGTCATCAGTCACCTCACATGCTAGTCTCACGCGGTTGTTAATGTCCCACTTTAACAACCTCGACCAGGGACAAATATAATCTATGTCATTTAATTCTCATAGGGTTTCATGATCAAGTCCTCAACTTGATGACCTATAGAATGTCATAAATTATTTTGGGACTATCATTTAAACACATTTAAATAATACTGAAATCAAACTTCATTAACATAATCAAAGTATGAACATCAAAACATAACTTAAATAAGACAACTCCCACTAAAATCAAGATCACATCTTAATTTCCTTAAGTCATATAGCAGCAGTATGACTCTCATGCTTAGGTCGTGGGAGGGGCTTGGTCAGAGGATCAACGACATTCTAATCCGTTGGAACTCTGCTGATCTTCACGTCTCCTCTATCAATTATATCACGAATCAAGAGATATCTCCTCTCTCTGTGTTTGGATTTCTGGTGTGACCTTGGTTCCTTCGCCTGAGCAATTGCTCCATTGTTATCACAATACAATGCTACAGGCTCTAAGGTACTAGGAACCACACCAAGTTCAGACATGAACTTCTTGATCCAAACAGCTTCCTTCGCTGCTTCCGAAGCAGCAATGTATTCAGCCTCAGTAGTGGAATCAGCTACGGTGCTCTGCTTGGAACTTTTCCAACTGACTGCACCGCCATTTAGACAAAAGACATAACCAGACTGAGACCAGAAATCGTCTTTGTCCGTCAGAAAACTTGCATCAGTGAATCCACTTATGACCAGCTCATCATCTCCTCCATACACCAAGAAATTATCCTTAGTATTTCTCAAATACTTGAGGATATTCTTGACTGCTTTCCAGTGACACTCACCTGGATCAGATTGGTATCTACTCGTCATGCTTAAGGCACAAGCAACATCTGGACGAGTACAGAGCATGGCATACATAATAGATCTTACTGCCGAAGCATAAGGAATTCTATTCATTCGCTCCTGCTCAGCTTGTGTCGAAAGACACTGCTTCTTGCTAAAAGTTATACCATGTAACATAGGCGTGAAACCTCTCTTGGAATCCTGCATACTGAATCTGTGCAAGACCTTATCTATATAAGTATCTTGACACAATCCAATAAGCCTCTTCAATCTATCTCTATAGATTCTTATTCCATTAATCTATCACCCATGTCTTTCATGGAAAAACAACTTCCAAGCCAAGTCTTGACAGACTGAAGCAATGGAACGTTATTTCCGAGAAGAAGTATGTCGTCTACATACAGTACGAGAAATGCAACTCCGCTCCCACTAGTCTTCTTGTATACACATGGTTCTTCTTCGTTCTTGACGAAGTCATACTTTTTGACCGCTTCATCAAAACGAAGATTCCAACTCCGTGATGCTTGCTTCTTTCCCAGCATTCTTAGGATCTGTGAAACTTTCAGGTTGTGTCATGTACACATCCTCTTCCAGAATTCCGTTAAGGAAAGCTGTTTTTACATTCATCTGCCATATCTCATAATCATAATAAGCGGCAGTTGCTAGGAGTATCCGAATGGATTTAAGCATAGCGACTGGGGAATAGGTCTCATCATAGTCAATACCATGAATTTGTTTAAAACCTTTAGCCACTAATCTAGCTTTGAATATCTGGATATTCCCATCCACGTCAATCTTCTTCTTGAAGATCCATTTACACTCAATGGGTTTTACACCATCGGGTAAATCTACCAAGGACCATACTTGGTTTTCTGACATGGATCCCATTTCGGATCTAGCGGCTCAGAGCCACTTTTCGGAGTCAGGGCCCAACATTGCTTCTTCGAAATTCGTAGGTTCGTCACTGTCAATGATCAATAGGTCAAAACAATCATTCACGAGAAGACCATAGTATCTCTCGGGTTCGTGACGAATCCTTTCGGATCTGCAAACTTCAGGCATCACAGGTGCTGGTTCCACAACTCCTTGTGGTTCCACCTGCTGCTCTTCCTCATTAGGTTGAGCAGGCTCCTGTGATTCTCAAACTTCTTCGAGTAGTACTTTACTCCCACTATTCTTCTTATGAAGAAACTCTCTCTCAAGGAAAGTACAATCCCGAGCAACAAAGACTTTGTTCTCAGAACGGTTGTAGAAGTAGTACGCCTTGGTTTCCCTAGGATAACCAACAAAAAAACACTTATCAGATTTGGGTGCGAGCTTATCGGATATTAACCGTTTTACATAAGCCTCACAACCCCAAATTTTCAGAAAAGACAAACTTGGAACATTTCCAGTCCATATCTCATATGGTGTCTTTGCAACTGATTTTGAAGGGACTCTGTTTAGTGTAAACGCAGACGTTTCTAGAGCGTATCCCCAAAAGGATAATGGAAGGTCTGTGTGACTCATCATTGATTGAACCATATCCAATAGGGTCCGATTCCTCCTCTCGGACACTCCATTCCATTGGGGCGTTCCAGGAGGAGTGAGCTGTGAAACAATTCCACACTCTCTCAGATGATCACTAAACTCTTGCCTTAAGTATTCTCCTCCACGATCTGATCGAAGAGCTTTAATACTTTTGCCAAGTTGGTTCTCTACTTCATTCTGGAACTCCTTGAATTTCTCAAAGGATTCCGACTTGTGTCTCATTAGATAGACATAGCCATACCTACTGAAATCATCAGTAAAGGTAATGAAGTAGTTACAGTTTCCTCTAGCACTTGTGCTCATCGGGCCGCAGATATTTGTATGTATTAGGCCCAATAAGTCACTGGCCCGTTGATTTGGTTTATTGAAAGGAGCTTTTGCCATTTTGCCCATCAAACAAGATTCAAATTTCTCACATGATTCATAATCAAATGAGCCCAAAAGCCCATCACTTTGGAGCTTCTGTATGCGTTTCTCGTTTATGTGACCCAAACGACAGTGCCAGAGAAAAGTTGGGTTTTCGTCATTTGACTTAAACCGCTTAGTATTTATGTTATAAACGGGCATTGATTGGTTTAAAACGTACAACCCATTCTCTAATGGGCCGCTACCATAAAACATACCATCGCGATTAAAAGAACAACATTTATTCTTAATAGAAAAATAAAATCCTTCCAAATCCAAACAGGAAACTGAAATGATGTTTCTGCTTATCGCAGGTACAAAGTAGCAATTGTTTAATTCTAAAACCAGGCCCGAAGGCAAAGACAAATGATAAGTGCCCACGGCCAACGCAGCAACCTTTGCTCCATTCCCGACTCGCAGCTCCACTTGTCCTTTTCCCAGCGTCCTACTGTTGCTTAGTGCCTGCACATTTGTACAAATATGAGCACCACAGCCGGTATCTAATACCCACGAGTTAGAACCTATAGAAGTAACATTTACTTCAATAACATAAATACCTGGAGAAGTCGTCTCGTACGTCTTCTTCCTGTTTTTCAGACCATCCAGGAATTTTTTGCAATTTCTCTTCCAATGCCCAGGCTCATTGCAGAAATGACACTTATCAGCATCAGAAGGGCCAGTCTTGGGCTTAGGAGGAGGCGCAGGTCTGTCCTGGTTCACAACCTGGACGGCCCTGCCCTTTCCTTTGCCTCTTCTGGGTTTCTTAAACTTTTTATCCCCTTGTACCATAAGCACATTTGGAGTACCCTTCTTGATGTTTGGCTCAGCTGTCTTGAGCATGCCATGTAACTCAGTCAATGTCTTCGTCAAGCTGTTCATATTATAGTTCATAATGAACGTATCATAGCTTGGCGGCAGTGACTGCAGTATGATGTCAGTAGCCAACTCTTGGCTAATGGGACAGTCCAGTTTCCCCAAGTTATCAATATAACCCATCATCTTTATGACGTGGGGACTTACTGGAGCATCACTTGGTAGCTTACACTCAACTAGAGATTTAACCGTCTGGTATCTCTCAGTTTGAGCCAGCTCTTGAGTTCATGAAAGCCAGCATCAGACAAGTCACATCTACCACATCATTTGAATGCTTATCCCAAGCATTCTTTTCTGCCCGCGGGGCATTGGCACGGTACTTCTCGGGGAGAACTTTATCAAGGACATAGTCCATTTTCTCCTGCCTGAGAACAATTCTCAGGTTCCGATACCATTCCAGAAAATTAGATCCATTTAGCTTGTCCTTCTCAAGGACGGATCTCAAGGAGAATGTGTTGTTTGAGCTAGACATTGCTGAAACAAAAGAGGTAGAGGGTAAGTTACGATGTTCAATAAAAGAGTAAACTTAACAATTAAGAAAACTCGCATTATATTCAAAACTATGTTTCCTCAAAAGAATATAATGGTCCAAGATCCATGTTTCACCAAAACCCGAGCGAGCCACTGGCTGTCACTCAAATCTTAGCTATATAGGTAAGCAACACTTTGCTAATCATATCCAATATGACTCTTGGTTGTGGATAAAACATCTTATGTTCTAACCACTTGATGTCTCTGGGCCCAGAACTTCTGATAGCCCATTCAAGTAAACCAATCTCTTCCGTCATGTAATAGTTGATGTCATGCACTGCAATCCCATCAACTCAATTACCTACTGCCTAACTCATGTAACTGCAGATACCTTGCACTGCAAGCCTATCACGCAATGAAACGAGCCTTGACAGCTGACAAGATCGGGAAGACATCCAGAACACTTGATATTTAGTCGAGGAACTGAACATTTAATCCTTAACACATATCACATATGCATTCAAGAACCCAATCTAATTAAATCTGGTTCGGTTGTTTGATTTCAGGTTCACTTATCTTCAATCTTTAGAGGTTGTCGATCGACACTACATTAGTGTTGATCGACACTCACCTCTCTGGAACAGTTCTTCGACAACCGATCAATCCAATTGAACCGGTTTCGATAACCGATAGAACCAATTTTAATTTTCAATAACCGGTCAATCCAATTGAACCGGGTTGATAATTGCCCTCTGTCGATCGACATAACATTTGTGTCGATCGACACGAGTCAAACCAAATCAATTTTGCGATAACCGGTCGATCCAATCAAACCGAGTCAATAACCGGTCCGTGTCGATCGACATAACATTTGTGTCGATCGACACCAACCAATTCGCAGTAAACTGAAATCAGTCGGTTTAATTGATTTGTTAACTAAGCGCGATAACCAATTTAATCAAATTAAACCGGTTCATCAAACGCAATGGCAGAGACTATCGTGTCGATCGACACAACCATTGTGTCGATCGACACGACTAGGTTTTTCATGCTGATTTGAACAATTCAACAACAAAATGATTTTGCAACGAAACAATTGATCGAATTCGATTACTATCAGGTAGATTATTAAACCCTAACCCTCTGATACCACTGTAGGAATTTACTCAGGTTTTACCAGATTAATCTCTATTAATCAACCTAGTCACAATTCCTTTTCCTAGGATCTAGGTTTTGTAAACAATAAATCTGATAGAACAAATCTCGAATATACCTGGAGTTTTGCAGCGAAGTTATGATCAGGGATTCGAGATTCTAAGCACTTCAATCACAGTGCCTCTACTAGTAGTCCACACGCACACAAACTGGAATCCGCCGGGATGCTAGTGCCGGTAGATCAGATCTCTTTGGAGTTTCTGCGTTTTAAAGTGGCTGCGAGAAAGTTTTCTATCAAACCCTTGTCCCAGGTCGTGCCTTTATAACTCCTTATATAGGCCCTGGAGAAAACCTAATTGATCCTGAACCGATTCAGAATCAATTAAGTCATTAAACCGAAATCTTTATTTCGGTCAGCAGCACGTGTCAATCGACACAACATACTTGTGTCGATCGACACACCTTTTAAAACATGAAAATAATGTGCATCAAATACACATTATTTGGATCATTACATTAATGATCATTCCCACATAAAGTGAATCTAATTTTCTTAGGTGTGTGACCCTGTAGGATCATATAATACTAGCAATGAGTTCATAACTCATAGATCATCATTGGTTTCTAGCAAAACGTTATGACCACCTAGTATCATATGAATGTCTATTCTCGACAGTACAACCATCTCTAGAGTGAATACAAGTGTGATTCCAGGACATTCCCAAGAAATTTCTCGGCATCAGCTATCAATGATAGGATTATTTGAGTTTGGAAGCCATCTATTTCAGTTATTACCTATCTAAAAACAGATCAGTGTTCTATTTTTGGAGTTTTTGATCCGGCAACGGGTGTCTCCTTTACAGTGGCCTTTGTTTACGCTCGTAATCAGGTTATTCAGAGAAGACCATTATGGGATCTTTTAGTCCAAGTTGCATCGATGAACAGTTTATCCTCTTCTCCTTGGATTGTAGTAGGGGACTTTAATCAGGTGCATCGATGAACAGTTTATTCCTTGAGATTTACTCGGTGCATCCTTTTGTGGTGTCAAGAACAGAAATGTTAGAATATCAGGAATGCCTATCTACTTGTCAACTCAATGATTTAGCAAGAAGAAGAGCCTTTTACACGTGGTCTAATAGACAGCCCAGAAATTCAATTACAAGGAAACTTAACAGAGCAGTTTGCAATCAGCCTTGGCTTGACCTGTTCCCTCACTCAACTACATCTTTTGACTCACCAGGTGGTTCTGACAACTCCCCTAGCTTAATCACTTTAACTGCCACTGCTCAGAGAAGAATCACCCCTTTTAGGTTCTTCTCGTTCTATTCTACCCATCCTGATTTCAATCAGCTGCTAGTGGAAGCTTGGGAGGATGTTTTGGATTTTGGAACGCATATGAATATATTGTGTAGAAGGCTCAGGGCTGCAAAGTTGTGTTGTAAAGCATTAAATAGATCAAAGTTCAGTAATATTCAGAAACGGAGCTCTGATGCTTTTGATCACTTGGTGGAGATGCAGATTCTCACTACCCCCTTCACAAGCTTTGTTTGAGTTGGAGAAACAAGCTCAGGATGAATGACTTCTATAGTCAGGAATAGAAGAGTCTTTCTTCAGTCAGAAATCAAGAGTTCGTTGGATTAAAGAAGGTGATGCAAACACAAAATTCTTTTTTAATCTAATTTAAGCTAATTTGGCAAATAATCTTAGGGATTCTAATGACAATAAGATATCTGATCCGGCAGACATTAAAAGTATGGTTATTCAGTTCTATAAAGACCTTTTGGGATCTGCTAACAGTGAGGTCAGGCCGTACTCAGTGAACCACATCAAGGAAATTCATGGTTTTAGATGTGATTCTGATCTAACCTCTAAGCTTATTGTTATACCAATGGTAGAAGAGGTTAAGTTGGCTTTGTTTTCTCTGCCTAAAAACAAGGCCCCAGGTCCTGACGGATTTACACCGGAGTTTTTCACATCATCATGGAGTATTGTGGGATCTGATTTTGCAGCAGCAGTGATCTATTTCTTCACCTCTTCGACCTTATTAAGACAGATCAACACAACAGCTATTACTTTGATACCTAAGATTGTTGGAGCTGAAAAGCTTAGTGACTTTAGGCCTATATCCTGTTGCAATACAGTGTACAAGGTAATCTCAAGGATCCTCACCTCAAGACTTAAATTTTTCATTGACAAAGCTGTGCAAAATAACCAGGTGGGGTTTGTCTCTGGAAGACTCTGATGTGAGAACGTTCTCCTTGCTTCAGAGTTGGTGTCTGACTTTCATAAACCAGGAGTAACCACTAGAGGATGTCTTCAAATTGATCTTACCAAAGCTTACGACAATGTCAATTGGGAGTTCCTGGTAAATATTCTTAAAGCCTTTGATCTTCCACCTCAATTTATTGGTTGGCTAAGAGTGTGCTTCTCATCTCCTACCTTCTTAATTCTGCTTAATGGTGAGTTTGTGGGTTTCTTCCCTGGTAAGAAAGGCTTGAGGCAGGGTGATCCAATGTCTGCCTCTTTGTTTGTGTTAGTAATGGACATCCTTGCTAAAGACTCAGATAGAGCAGCTAACACAAGGCTTGCTTTGATCATTTTGTCACACATTTAACATTTGATGATGATGCTCTGATATTTTTCTTCTTTGAGTGGTATCTTGGAAGTGTTGCAGAATTTTTACGTTGCTTCTGGATTACGTCTCAACCTTCAGAAGTCAAAGGTCTTTATTGATGGCAACAACAGTGTCTTAGCTGTATCTTTAGCCGCCAGGTTTGGATTTGATCAGGGATCTCTTCCGGTTTGTTACCTTTGCCTTCCGTTGCTCCCGTATAAGATGAGGGTTGTGGATTACCAACCATTGTTGGACAAGGTCTTCAATCGGTTTCATCAATGGACAGTAAGGCATTTATCTTATGCCGGTCGTCTACAGTTAATTCAATCAGTGATCTTCAGCTTGATAAACTTTTGGACTTCGGTCTTTGCTCTTCCTAGGAAATGCTTGCTGTTTTTAGAGCGTATGTGTTCTGCATTCCTATGGAAAGGTGCCCCTTCCTCGGCCAGAAGAGCCTGAATTGCTTGGTCTTCTATTTGCTCCCCAAAAAAATTAGGAGGTTTGGGATTAAAAAGATTGGAAGCTTGGAACAAGATCTTTAGTCTCAAACTTATTTGGCTTCTTTTTACAAAGGTTGGTTCTCTATGGGTATCGTCGATAAAGAAGAATTTGATTCGTGGTAGAGTGTTCTGGAATTTGCCTAACCAAACCGTGGGAAGTTGGCTTTGGAAATAGATTTTAAAGGCCAGAGAGGTTGCTAGACCCTTCCTATGTTGTTCTTTGGGATCAGGAAAAGACATCTTCTTTTGGCATGATGATTGGACTTCCTTGGGTCCTTTAATTGAGATCACTGGTGATGATGGGCCTAGAGTTACAGGTTTGCAGGGTTTGATCAAGGTAGAACAAGCAATATCTAATGAGGATTGGATGGTGTCTTTGGGAAGGAACAGTATTTATACTTTATTAAGATCTTGTCTTCCTTCTGCTCGTAATCTTCTAAACGATTCTCCGGATTCTTACCAATGGAGGACCTCTTCTACATCTCTTCCATCTGTTTACACTTCTTCCAAAACGTGGAACAACTTGCACCCTCCCCAATCCGAGGTACAGTGGTTCAAATCAGTTTGGTTTCTTCATCGCATTCCTAAGCATTCATGCATTGGTTGTTAATGAGAGATAGGCTCCCTACAAGAGATAGATTATTAAGATAGGGGATCCAAACTGAGTCTATTTGTGTTCTTTGCTCGGTGGCCGATGAATCTAAAGACCACCTCTTCCTTAATTGTCCCTACTCTGCTCAAATATGGGGTTCCTTCTTCACACACCAATCCCTTAACCCACCTTCTGAAAACGCAAACTATAGATATATATGATGCAAGAAACGAGATGATGTAATAGATATTGGCACAAGAATTCCTCAAAATATTTCCATTAGATTATCTTTCAATGGTAACTTACAAGTCTACCAAATCAGAGAACTTACAAGTATCTCCTAGAAAATCTAACCTCTCATAAGCTTCTCAAGACCATACAAGTCTTTAAAGCTTCTCTCTTGATTTCTTTACAAGGAATCCTAAACCCTTTTTCTTTAGAAAACTCAAATCTTCATCTCTAGTTTCCTAAAGTAACCAACGACCTCTATTTATACAAGATAGAGTCGGTGTCTTACAATTTCCAATTCCTAAGATAACAACACTTTTCCTTTTTGTTATTATCTCTTGAATTCCTTTTCTTCTTGTGTTTCCTTTTTCTTCTTTGCTTCTACAAGCTTCTAGCATATTCCTTTTTGCTTTGAGATTTGCTAGGAAATATTACATCTTCACCTTCATCTTTGGCCGGAATTGTGAGATGGGTTAACAGATCACCTACCAACAATCCATCCTCATCAATAAAGGCTATAACTATTTGCAAACTGACAGGCGGTGGTTTATGTGGTATGGAAGGAGAGAAATGCTAGAATTCATAATGCTCCCGCTAAACCGTATCACATCATCATCAGGGATATCCAACTTCTAATGCGAAGGAAACTATACTCAATAGATCGGCACCCAGGCAGTGAGTTGAGTCCAAGCTCAGACAGCACTTTTCTATCAACTTGGTTCTACTTCTTTCAACTCATCTCCTCATATACTTAGTGAGATTCAAGGCTATCTTCATTTATTTATTTTTTTGCTCCAAAATGTATCCTTACTTAGATAATTTGGGATCTTGTCTTCCTCCTGCGTGAGTGACTCGGACGGATCCACCATTATCTATTGTTGTAATGATCTAAATGGTCTCCATTATGGAGAAAAGGTAAATATACATATTTTAAAAAAATAAAAAAATTAAAAAAAACACTGTCAGATGAGACTCGATCTTTATCTATCGATTGACGAATATTGTTGATTAAGAGTGTTGTTTAACAATTTAACCAACCATTTCACTTATGGATTTTACTCTATTAGTGATATTCTGTTTAGTAACCGGTTCATTGTAATTATATACACTGGTTTAGTACCGGTTATCTCTCTCTCAATGATAGATATAATGAGAGTATAATGTAACAGAAACAATTAAGTTGAATAACAAGATTTTTCCGTTTTTCTCTCTTGTTGTGATTCAACTAACATACACTTTTACGATATTTGCATCGTTTAGCTAAAATCATCTTTCGAATATAGTTGGTTACAAAAATTATTTAACAGTATAAATCTATAACCAAACATTTGACTTATGCGTTTTCGCAAAAGGCTCAACAAGTTCCTCCATATGCCCCCGAACAAGTGTAACAACAATATATAACTTAAAAATATTCTAGCAAGTGGCAACATATTAGGCTTTCACTAGTTAGACAGCAAACTCGTTGTTAATATTTTTAATGAAACACAAGGAACTCGGGATGTGTCATATGTAGCCTTATTCAACACTAAAAAGTAGGAATCATTAGGACATGAGTTTAAGTTATAATAAGAGACAAAATGAGACAACATTATGATATAGAGAGAAAAAAAAAAGGAAAAGAATAATTGAGAAAGATAGGTCAACATCAAATCTTCGAAACCAAATCTCACATAGACCAAATAGACACATGTCCTTATTTGATTGTCACAAGTAGGCATAATCTTATCTTAGATCCCACTTGTATTGTGTCCCTCTCAATCCACAACTCTTTATTATTTTGCCCTTTAGATCACTCTTTCCACGAATCCAACAGGCAACAGCTAAAAAATCCATCATTGAGCAACTATATATAACATTATGCAATTGCAATCTAATAGTTTTTGGTTGTTTCTTATCTTTTGATGGTGAAATCTCCGAAACTTGGACCAAATGTGGATCATAGCTTAATTAACGAACCAGAGTTTGGTTTGATGCTTTACATTTTAATCCAAGAGCTTCGACTTAGGATAGCATAATATGTCTTGTTTGTTTTTAATATAGGGTTTATATGTTTGATAACCTAATACCACCGACATGTGTCATTCTTAAATCATTCAAGTAGGACATTTTACAGACATTTTAGTTATGATTCAAATTTAAAGACTTCGTGATCAACTTCTACTGAATGGTAGATACTGATAAACCAAATATGCAATATATGCAATGATAAACCAAATATGCAATATATATATATATATATATATATATATATGTAGTTCCCTATAACTTGATGTTTCAACCCGTGACATTATTCTAAGTCTACTAGAACATTTTGTGGTCAACTGCTATTTACTGGTAGATATATTTCTATCTGGTTATCATTATATTTGTAGAACTAATACGGTAAAATCAGTTGACAGAAAAACTCCGTCGAATCTTGATATTAACACCGTGCTTCAAATCTTCATTTGCAATATTGATCGAGAAATCCAAAACATGCTATACGACATTAGGGACACTTGGGTAGGTTGATGAAGCTTTGGTTACGATAACTCCATATGTGATAATGATATTCTTCCAAATTAGTATGTTGTCCTTGTTTTTTTGTTTTTTTTTTTTACGAAGTACACTGTAATAGGTTGCAAAATCTCCTAACACTAATTTTTAGTAAATTATATTAACATCGTTAGCAGAAAAAATTGATTATGAATACGTAAACACATATTCATTGACCTAGACAAAAAAAAAAAAAAGACCCCCCAACGTATGATTAATAATAGAGTTAATTTGTCTAATAGCAAAAAAAAAACTATAACTTAAAAACTAACAAAAAAAAAGGTATGTGGCAAAATCTTAGTCATTGAATTTAGGAGTTTTAGTTAGTTTTTGAGTTATAATTTTTTTCTTGATTATTAGGCCTAATTTCCCTTAATAATACCTGACAAAAAAATTAAACTTTTTTTATGAATGTTTTATACAACATGATGCTGATTAAACAAGAAGATTTTTTATATATTTGGTCATTGTGGCAACTGGCAAGTGGCTATTAATGGACGGTTCAAAATTGATTATAATATCTCTTGTTCAACTTGATATATAGTTAAATAAAAAAAATCGAATGTGAAGGATCTTTTTCATTTCTTTCGTCTCTTCCTAGTTAATGTTTTAGTCAATTAATTAATCCAAATCCATTTTATTAATGATTGATTCCGACCTTAACTGACATTAAGCATTCGACAATGTTGGCCAGACAAGTCTCATCTTAACTATCTTTGCATTCATTTAAAGAATTAATAGATTACTTTTTAAAAATTTACTCCAGCTGAGTCTTCCTCCAAATTATTTTAAATGTTAAAATGTTCTTGAAAAATAATGAAAATTCGAGGATTAACATTACTTAAAGATCCTTGAAACGTTCCAATTAGTTTTGATTCATTTACGTTTGTATCATTTTGTATGAATAATTTATCCATCAAAATTTAATAACAGAAACAAAATCAGATGTGCTAAAATGACGCACGCTGCGCCACGCCACTGTCCCTATACCAAGAAATATATTTAAAAACCTTGTGATAGGTAATGAATGATTCGTACTTACCGGTTTAGAGTAAACCAACAACTACAATCGTACTTAACCAGTTCAGACCGTAAAACAGTAACCAGGCGGTTGTAAAATGGTGCAAAATTGCTAACTGATTACGCATTACTATTACATTTCTCTTCAACGTAGATATTGTATATTTATATATAATCTAATACTACCTTAAAATGAATAATAAGGTAAGATAACAAGAAAAATACGTAAAAACTGTTGTGAATCAAGAGAACGAATGGGGAAGATTGTGTTTATTCATTAATCATAAGATCCTTTATATAGGATTATTACAAGAGAGAAAAGGAAAATTCATTTTCCTAATGGGAAAAGGAAAGTACATAAAAGGAAAATCCTAATTCAACTAGGATTCATTAAACCGGCCTAAAGACTAAGTGTTAATGGGCCGTAAACGGACCAGAACTAGTTATGACAATCCACTATGATTTATAACACTCCCCCTTGGATGTCATAACTCTAATGGGCTTGTAATACGCTTTGGATGTTGCCTCATTAAAACCTTACCAAGTAAAACCCATTTTGGGACAAAACCGTGGTGAAGGAAAAAGAGTACAACACGTATTACTCCCCCTGTTCTGAACCTCACTGCAAGTCTTTCAAACGACGCATTCCAATCTGATAAGTAAGTTTCTTGAACGTTGAGGTTGGAAGTGACTTGGTGAATAGGTCTGCTGAATTCTCACTTGATCGTACTTGCTGCACTTGAATTTCTCCATCTTTCTGTAGATCGGATGTGAAGAAGAATTTTGGCAGAATGTGCTTCGTCCTATCACCTTTGATGTATCCATCCTTAAGTTGAGCTATACACGCTGCATTGTCCTCGAACAAGACCGTCGATTCCTGCTTACCTTCGGCCATTCCACAATCCACTCTTATGTGCTGGGTCATCAGCCTTAACCAAACACACTCACGACTAGCCTCATGAATTGCCAATATCTCTGAATGATTAGAAGATGTAGCTGCAATGGCCTGCTTCATTGACCGCCAAGATATTGCAGTTCCTCCATGAGTAAACACATAACCTGTCTGGGACCGTGCATTATGAGGATCTGAAAGATAACCTGCATCAGCAAAACCAACTAAACCGTCCTTAGATTGGTTAGTATAAAATAGACCCAAGTCTTTCGTTCCTTGTAGGTAACGAAGAATATGTTTTATCCCGTCCCAGTGCCTTTGGGTCGGACATGAGCTAAATCTTGATAATAAATTCACGGCAAAACATATATCTGGCCTAGTGTGGCTTGCCAGATACATTAAAGCTCCTATGGCACTGAGATATGGCACTTCGGGACCAAGGACTTCTTCAGAGTCTCTCTTAGGACCAAACGGATCCTTTTCTAGATCAAGAGATCTCACCACCATTGGGCTGGACAATGGGTGACATTGATCCATATTAAAACGCTTAAGTACCTTTTCAGTATATGCCATTTGATGCACAAGGATTCCATCATTTATGTACTCAAGTTGCAATCCCAAACAGAACTTAGTTTTGCCTAGGTCTTTCATCTCAAATTCTTTCTTGAGGCATTCAACTGTTTGGACGATTTCACCAGGGGTTCCAAGGATGTTCAAATCATCCACGTAAACTGCTATGATAACAAACCCTTTGTTTGCAAATTTTTTTTATAAAAATACATGGACTGATGGGATCATTCTTATAGCCTTCTTTGACTAAGTACTCACTCAATCTATTGTACCACATACGCCCACTTTGCTTCAGTCCATAAAGGGATTTGTTCAGCCTTATGCAGTGTTGTTCTCGAGAACCTTTCTTATCTTTGAGCTCAATACCCTCTGGTAATCTCATATAAATCTCATTATCCAGTGGACCATATAAGTATGCAGTTACAACGTCCATTAACCGCATATCCAACTTTTCTCTTATAGCCAGACTTATCAAAAATCTAAAAGTTGTAGCATCCACCACAGGGGAGTATGTCTCCTCATAATCTATTCCTGGTCTCTGTGAGAATCCTTGTGCAACAAGCCGTGCTTTATATCTCACGATTTCACCATGTTCATTTCTTTTCCTCACAAAGACCCATTTATGTCCAACTGGTTTAATCTCATAGGGTGTCCGAATTATTGGACCAAAGACATCCCTTTTCCTTAAAGAATTCAACTCCACATTTATAGCTTCTTTCCATTTAGTCCAATTTTCACTCTGAGTGCACTCATATATCGACGTGGGTTCTAGATCCTCCATAAGTTCAAGTGCTACCTTAAAAGCAAATATATCATCGATTTCCACACACTTTCTATTCCATTGTATTCCAGACATAACATAATTCATTGAGATCTCATTATTTTCAGGAACGTCAGAACCATGAAACTCGGCGTCCCGAGTCTCATTGCTTGGAACTATCGGTTCAGTTATGT
The DNA here is from genome assembly GCA_963576765.1 of Draba incana. Classification (NCBI taxonomy): domain Eukaryota; kingdom Viridiplantae; phylum Streptophyta; class Magnoliopsida; order Brassicales; family Brassicaceae; genus Draba; species Draba incana. Next base: position 9,679,812 of record OY755207.1, read on the forward strand.
CTGGGGTTCCATCAGATTCCTCAACCACGATTTCAGCACCTTTCTTTCTTTTCCGAGGATTCTTATCTTTGGAACCTATTGGCCGGCCACGTTTTGAGTGTGGTTTAGATTCTGTAGCAACTTGATTGTGTCCCTCTTGAACATCAATTCTAATCGGTGCATTAACAGCTGGTATGTAAGACTTAGTTACTCTTTTCGGGTCAGCAAAGGAATCTGGCAATTGATTAGCTAGCTTTTGTAAATGTATAATCTTTTGGACTTCTAATTCACATTCTTGAGTCCGAGGATCTTGCCATTTTAAGGACGTTTGATTCCATATAATTTCCTTTACCAGTCTGTTATCTCCTCCTAATGTTGGATAGACAGATTCGTCAAAATGACAATCTGCGTACCTGGCCTTAAACAAATCACCCGTGGTTGGCTCAAGGTACTTAATGATAGTAGGAGAATCATATCCAACATATATCCCCATCCTCCTTTGAGGTCCCATCTTTGTTCGCTGTGGTGGTGCAATAGGCACATAAACGGAACATCCGAATGTTTTAAGATGGGATATGTCTGGCTCTTGACCCGTTATTAACTGTGATGGGGAATATTTATGTTCACTAGATGGCCTGATACGAATTAGCTCTGCTGCATGTAAAACTGCATGTCCCCAAGCTGAGACCGGGAGTTTTGATCTCATTAGCAACGGTCTAGCAATCAACTGTATGCGTTTAATAAACGATTCAGCCAAACCGTTTTGTGTATGTACATGTGCCACAGAATATTCAACACTTACCCCCATGGACATACAATAATCGTTAAACGCTTGGGACGTAAATTCACCAGCATTGTCAAGATGTATAGTCTTTAAAGGAAAATCTGGAAAGTGTGCTCTTAAACGTATGAGCTTGGCAAGCAATCTTGCAAATGCCACATTTCTAGTTGATAATAGGCAGACATGTGACCATCTCGTGGATGCATCAATAAGGACCATAAAATATCTAAACGTCCCACAAGGTGGGTGTATTGGTCCGCATATGTCTCCTTGAATTCTTTCCAGAAAATTTATCGTTTCCTTAGTTACTTTGATTGGTGATGGCCTAGTAATGAGTTTCCCTAGTGAACATGCTTCACACGTGAGATTCTTTGGGATAACTCTCCTTTCTTTCAAGGTGTGCCCATTAGTACTTGCTAATATCTTTCGCATCATGTTAGCACCGGGATGGCCAAGCCGGTTATGCCAAAAAGTGAAATTCTCAGTAAACTCTTTGTTTACCATAGCATTTACTTCTATCATTCTGATCTTAGCACAATAAAGGCCCACAGAAATGGCAGGTATAGTCTCTAGGACTTTCTTATAGCCATGGAAGGTTTCAAAGATTTGAAGGAATTCTTTGTTATTCTCGTCCTTAGTTTCAACATGAAGACCATTCATTCGAATGTCTTTAAAGCTCAATAGACTTCTCTTTGAACTAGGTGAATATAACGCATTAGAAATTTCTAGATGCGTGCCCTTAGGTAATAAAATATGGGCTTGACCGTGGCCTTCAATTAAATTTGCTATACCCGCAATTGTGGTTACATTTGCCTTTTTAAGTGTAAGATCAATGAAGTATCTCTTATCTCTTAATATCGAGTGGCTTGATCCACTATCCACAATGAACACATCCATATCGTTCATACTTCAAAAGAGATAACAATAGATACTTTTAAATAACACTCTTTCATTCCATAAAGTTTAATAGAAAGCAATAACACAAAACCAAAGTATAAAGTGTAAAAACGTAAAACAAGCAAAACACAAAACACCAAAACAGAAAATCAAAATCAATCACTTAAGTATATCTGAGGTTTCAAAATTCATCAAGTCATCTTGCTCATGATCGAAATCTTCTTCATTATCATGCTGGATCATATGAGTTTCTGGATTCTTCCCTTTAAGGCTCTCTTGATAGAGTTCAACCAGATGCTTGGGAGTCCTACATGTCTTAGCCCAATGATTACTCATTCCACATCGATGGCAAACTGATTTTGGGTTTGATTCTCGTGGTTGAGAAGTAATACCACGGTTATTACGATCATAGTCAGTTCGGTATCCGCGTCCTCGTCCTCGCCCGCGGTTAGAATGATCGTTATGGAATCCGTGGCCTCGGCCCTGACCTCGGCCGTATGGATTAAAATGGCCACGGCCACGTCCTTGCCATCTACCCCCACGTCCACGACCACGATGTCTATAATCACTTTGGACGTGGTTAATTTCTTTCTTTTCATCTGTGGCCACATTCGCTTCAGGAAGTGGGGCTGATCCAGGAGGTCTCATCTCACTGTTTCTCATTAGCAGTGTATTATTCTCCTCGGCTAGTAATAGACATGCTATAAGCTTTGAGTATGTCTCAAAACCTCTTTCACGGTATTGCTGTTGAAGTAACACGTTATTAGTGTGAAAGGTGGAGAAGGTCTTTTCCAACATGTCTTTCTCAGTTACCTTCTCACCACATAGTCTCAATTGAGAAACTATTCTGAACATAGCCGAGTTATATTCTTCCACGGACTTGAAGTCCTGGAACCTGAGATTCCTCCAATCATAATTGGCCTTTGGTAACAACACCGTTCTATGGTGGTCATATCTTATCTTTAATTCTTTCCAAAGGTCCAAAGGGTTCTCAATGGTTAGGTATTGATCCTTGAGACCCTCAACAAGATGATGACGAATGATCGATATCGTTCTGTATCGATTCCTTTCATTCTCATTATTATCCTCAATGATACATTCGCCAAGTCCTTTAGACTTTAGATTTATCTTAGTATCCAACGCCCACTGTAAGTAATTGTCTCCAGAGAGATTGAGGGCAGCATAATCCAAATTGTTGATTTTCGACATCTGAAAACATTCATCCTATTCTCTAAGAACTATAAGATTTTAAAGTTTATGCATATGATGCAAAATAGGTCATGGGTGCTTATATAAACGGGTACGGATGCATGATGCTTATGAAACCAGATTTTTATGTTTAACAACCTAACATAATGTTTTTTATATGCTCATGATGCAAGCCTAGTATTCAAATTCTAAACCGTATGATGATATGACCGGATTTTAATCAAGCATGTTATGTCTATATGATGCAATCAGTTTCAGTTTCATGTTTATCAATCAACGAATCAATCCAAACAAGCAAACAAACAAACGAGTTCAAATAAATATGCAACCAAATTTGGACAGAGTGTTTACTGTCGATCGACGGGTGATTTGTGTCGATCGACACAGTTTAATTCAAACAACAAATTCAGGCAGAAGTTTACGTGTCGATCGACATAAAACTAGTGTCGATCGACACGGGTACAGATCATGCAATCGGTTTGGATTTTAATTGAATTAGGTTAGGGTTTCAAGTTAGGGTTTCAAGTGATTACGAATCATGAATCAATAAACACAATCAAGCAAGCAATAACAATAACAAGCATGATTTAGATTAGGGTTTCTAAGATTATCATGAATCTAGGTTCTTTAGATTAGGGTTTCTTAATGTTTACCTTAACCTCCGTGAGTCTTCTAGTTCGCCGTAACCGTTGATAGGCTGTATGAACTTTCTTCTAGTTCGCCGTAACCTTAAAGGCTGTATGAACTATGATTTGAACAGTAACGCCGGATGAACAATAATCGTCGATGAACAGTAATCGTCGATGAACAGTGCGCGATGAATAGTGCGCGATGAACAGTACGCGATGAACAGTACGATGAATAGTAACGATGAACAGTAATCGCGTTTTTTGTGTTTTTAGGGTTTAGGGAGCAACTCGTGCTGATAACGTGTTGTGAATCAAGAGAACGAATGGGGAAGATTGTGTTTATTCATTAATCATAAGATCCTTTATATAGGATTATTACAAGAAAGAAAAGGAAAATTCCTTTTCCTAATGGGAAAAGGAAAGTACATAAAAGGAAAATCCTAATTCAACTAGGATTCATTAAACCGGCCTAAAGACTAAGTGTTAATGGGCCGTAAACGGATCAGAACTAGTTATGACAATCCACTATGATTTATAACAAAAACTTCTTTTTAAATCAGCTATTTTTCTTTCCCAGCCTGAATTAGGGGTGGGCGTTCGGGTACCCGATCTGGTTCGGCTCGGGTATTTCGGGTATCGGGTACCCAATGTTTGGAGATATGATACCCGATCGGGTATTATATATATTCGGGTTCGGTTCGGATTCGGGTATACCCGATCAGGTTTTTTTTTTTCCCTGAAATCTGAAATAGCACCATAATAAAAAAACAAATTTAAAAATAAACATATGAAGTGTGAAGAAATAATGCTCAATCAAAGTCAAAAAATTGAAGCTACATATGAAAGAATAAGTTATAATTCTTAAGAACAATGTGAAAACAGAAAAGTGTAAAAAAACGATTTTACCGGAATCATCTCCAAATTTAAAAGCAAATCACTCAAAATTGACAAAATTCGTTTCTTGCTTGGAACAGTATTGACTAAGCTGCAACTATCTCCATTAATCTAAACAATTAGGTTATTCAAAAATAAAAATAAAAAAACTTTTCACTAGTTAATAAATTGAATTCATGCTCTAGGTTATTACTAATACTGACCAATTAATCCATGACATCCAACCCTAATCACTAAAAAAAAAAAAAAAAAAAAAATCAGGTACTTGTACCTTAAGAACTTAAAACCCGATCGGGTATCATTTCGGATTCGATTCGGGTATTTCGGTTCGGATTCGATAATCGGGTTCGGTTAAAATGCCCAGCTCTAGCCTGAATTAAGAGCTCTTTCATAAAAACACCTTAATTGAAGAAGAAAAAAAACTAACGTAAAAAATGAAAAAAAAAAGAATAAAAATTACAATTAGTTATGTAACAATTTCTCTAATAATACTACTAATCAAAACCACTAATATAATTTCTCATTATTATTATTATTCCTCCTCTTCCTCAGGTCAACCACCACGACGCTCACGTTATCGGCACTCTGCCTCGCCAAAGCCAACTTCGTCAAAAGCAACGCCGCGTCGGAACACGCGTTATGCGACGACTCCGAATCTCCTCCCGCCGCACCTTTAAGACACATGCGAGCCACCCCGCATGCAGTCTCGTTCGGTACAACGTCCCATAATCCATCACTCGCCAAGATCAAACACTCGTCTTCCTCTGTTCGATCCGTTACGGTCATCTCCGGATCCGGAATCACATATGGTTTCAAGTAATTATCACCAATTGCTCTTGACATGGCTAGAACTCCAAGAACCCTAGCTCCATCCCAATAGATAACCCGCCCACCGGCTTGTTGGATCCGATTCAATTCATCGGGTCGATCCGGCTGTTACAAAAACTCATTTAGCAAACATGCGATCTATATAATTAATTCACGCTAATAACGGATTAGGTTTGTTTTAACTACCTTGTGATCTGAAGAGAGAGGTATAGCTACACCGTTACGGCAAAGCACGGCGCGAGAGTCGCCGCAGTTTGAGACGATGATTTTTACCGGCGTGACGACGGAGACGACGGCGGTAGATCCGACGGCGTCGCACTGAGGTGACTGCAATTCGCATCTACAAGAGTTTTTTCGACTTGCACCGTTAGCAACTAAATTGCAGTCTCGCTGGCTAACTTCTTCATCCATTATTTTGAAACTCTTAACCATCGTCTCTTTCCAGTCATCTCCAGCCATAATTTCAGTCTCTTGCTTCACTATCTCATGCAATCGTTTTTTACACTTCTCCGCAACCTAACAAATTCAAACACTGATTAGTGTAAATCCAGAAAAAAATTGAAAAAAAACAGAGGAAATTGAGGAGAAATTGAGATTTACATGAGAGCAACCATGGCCGTCAAAAACGCCGTAGAAATGAAGAAACTCGGAATTCCGTTGAAGAAACGAAGGATGAATCGAAACGGCGTCTTCCATATCTCTTCTCCTACCACAAACTGACGTCGTTCCGATCTTAGGTACATCATCGGAGAAGAAACTCTCTGATTCCGTCGCGGGATTTGAATTCTTAGCCGTAACATTCGTTTTCAGATCTAGGTTTCCGGTAACCGGTAACGTCGACGGTGGTGGTGTCTCGCGTTTTTGCCGTTTACGGCAGTTTTCAAGCGGAGGAGCAACGATTTTGATCGACGGAAGTAGATCTAACCGCCGTCTAAGAGAAGCTCGAGAAGTCGTATCAACCGGTGCCGATGGTTCAGTGTCTCCAACAACACCGCAACAAATCCCAGCCATTTGATTTCAAACAATCACCACAAACAACAATTTCTTCGTTTAATCACAGAGCAAAACTAAATTCCAGATTGGAGATTCTTCAACAAAATACAATCAATCACTGAGATGAAGAAAGAGAGAGATATATAGAGAGAGATTTTGAGCGTTAGGGAAATGGAATGGGAATTTAAAAAGAAAAGGTTTTGATTTAAAAAGAAAAGGTGAAGATTTTTTTTCGCATGGAATGGTTACACGTAATTTACGGGCAGGGGCGGGCATGAATGGAAGGAAAAGAGTTTAGCTGACCGTCAACATCTACGGGCAGAATCCGACACGTACCGTTTGGTGTGACGTTCTATTTCCTGGTACCAAGATGCAATCTATACCGTTGATTAATCTTTTTTCTCTCTCTCACTCTTTCCTCGATCTATACACGTGTTATTGATACGCCGTTAACGTGGACCAATGAGAGATCGACACAGCTTAACGGTAACGACTGGCCTTTGTTGACACGCATGTGGTCCACCTCTTCGTTTTGTTCTTTTCTTTTTCGTTTGTTTAAATTTTTTTGGTTACTAAAATACGGAAAATATGATGTTAATTAATTAAATAATTAAAGAGTCAGAGGTCAAAAAAAATGGAAGCGAGACAATCTTGTTCTAAAATACTTCTTTTTATTTTGTTGTCAACTTTTGTTTGATGACATGAAATATGAACCCAATAATCACCTTGAGATCAATGTAATCAAAATCTTTTTAGCAGATGATGATGATATATTATGAGATAAATGTTTGAATTCTAGTTTTTTTTTTTGTCATAGTTTGAATTATAGTTTTAAATATTGATTTAATCACTCAGTTTGTAAATAGAAGTGATGGCCCCAGTGTATATGTACAACAACAATGAAAGGTTGAACTTATATAGACTGTAGAGTGTAAATCGTTGAAAAAAATACGAAACCGTGAACACATTTCATCACAAAATAATATTGATTCTGCAAATGAAGAAGGAATTAAGATCCAAATTTTCCCGACAATAAAATGTCCTTTGTTATCACACTTCACATGCGAACTTAGATGTTCAAAGGATGTAGAACGTATATATAAAAAGTTCAAGGAAAAAAAATACATATTGAATATTTTGAATCCTGTCTACAAATAATTCATCTCATTCCCACGCTTTGTCCATGCACAACTGGTTATACATTTTATTAAGTCAGAAAATATCTGATTATTTCAGAATATATGCTTCCATGCTTGAGATATTTCTTCGACGAAGAAAATGTTAAAGATATTTTCTTCACTCGCATTATCGATTCGCCTTCATGAAGAGTTGTGTATTCGACCACCTCTACATAAACTCGTCCTCGTTGTATTGTGTATATATATAAACTATACAAAATATCTCTACTATGGTGGCAAATTAATCGAGTATGCCCAAAAGAATTCAACTTACGAAGCAGATAAACTTACGTGAATTGAACACCAAATCAACAAATTGTAAATTTTGTTTTCACGTTACAAACATTTCAAAAAATTACTAAAAGGATATACTTCATCAAATACGTTAATTTCTTCAATCAATCCCTATTCTTGATAAGAAAGAAATCATCACAGAATAACAACAATAGCAAAATAAATAAAAGAAAAGCGTGATACACGCACATAGAAGAGGCGCGTGGAAGAGAATATGTTATTACAAACTCCTTTCTAATTTTATTTTCGTATTAATAATTCCTTTCTAATTTTATTTTCGTATTAATAATTAAAATTAATTTGGTGGGGCCTGATATACTACATCTGCACCACACTAACTCCCTCGTAATCCAGCTGTGACCAAAAATTGAATGCGTCTACGTGAGAGAGAGTGCAACACGCGCCTGGGACCCACTCTTTGAAAACGACTCCTGCCCAAAGTATCTCTTGTTTTTTTTTTTTCTAAATTAGGAGGAGCCTTCGAGACGAGGAATTCTCGACACGTGTTTAGTCTGACGTGGTTACTGTGAGATGCTTCCTCGGTGACTTCACCTAGAGCTCGGTTAAGGAATCCAAAACCAAACCGAAACCAACCCGAAATTATCTAAATCGAAACCAAATCAATTTTTTAAGAATATCCGATGGATTTTATATATCTAAAACAAAAGAACCGGAACCGAACCAATACCAAATCAAAAACCGAATGGGTACCTAAGATATCCGAAAAATAAATTAATTCATAGATATGTATGCATAGTTTGAATATATTTTATAATTTTTTTGTTATGTGTACGATTAATTTAATTAGTTCAAATATTTTATCTATTGATAAGTAGTTCGGATAAAAAATAGTTAATATAAGTGTACAATTTTATTTTTTATCAATAACAAATACTATTTTCAGATAATTTAGGGTAGTTTGGATGAAAAAAATACTCGAAACAAACCGAAACCAAATGTGAATTAAAAGTTTTGGGTAATTATTATAAGAACCAAACCAACTCGAAATCAATTGAAATCAAACCGAAACTGAACATAAACTATTTCAATACCCATATAAATTTTATACCCTCTTACTCAAAAGATCTGAAACTGATTAGAATCGAGTCGAAACCGAACTGAATACCGGAATGCTCATGCGTAACTTCTCCTACATAGACTCCAAATTGGGCGCTTCTCCACGTTTCGATAAATTTAGGGGCAACTGCAAATATGTCACTGTTCACCAAAAATTAATCAAATATGCCACTTTTCACAAAATCATTACGAGCGTGCCACTGTTCACTCAATTAATGAAAAAAAAATTCACCTTCTCTCTCATCTCTCTCACGCCCAGATCCGAATTTTTTTCTCTCACAAAATTCTCTTTTTGAAATTGTAAATCGGATTTGGGTTATGGATCTAGGATTTTTGATTCTCTTTCGTCCATGTAAATCTCTGTAAATTCCTTCAATCGATTTTGATTTCCTGAATTGGAAGAAGAAGAAGAAGAAGAAAGAAGAAGAAGAAGAAGAAGAAGAAGAAGAAGAAGAAGAAGAAGTTGTTCAATCCATGATTTTTTTTTTTTAAATTCGATTTTGGTTACAAATTTGAGTTTTTGATTGGATTTTAGTCACGAATCTAAGCTTTTGATTCGATTGGGTTACAAATTTGAGCTTTTGATTCGATTTTTGTTCAGATCTGGATTTTGGTTATTTTTTTGTCAGATCTGGGTTTTGTTTATTTTTTTGGTCAAATCTGGGTTTTGGTTATTTTTAGGGTTTTCCCGTTTTTATAAAGTTTTTAAACAGTTTTATAAGACTTTTTTACATGTCATTAAAAACTAAACAATTAGATAATTTAGAAGGTTTTTAAAAGGTTTATAAGGTTTGTATAAGGTTTGTAAAGTTTTTAAAAGGTTTATAAGATTGTTTAAAAACCTTATAAAACTGTTTAAACCCATTATAAAACTTTACAAAAACCTTATAAACAGTTTTACACGGTTTTTAAATAGTTTTATAAAGTTTTTTTAACAGTTTTACTAAACCGTTTAAAAACTTTATAATTTTTTTTAACAGTTTATAAGATTTTTTTTACAGTTTTATAAAGTAAAGGCAAAACCCTACCCCCATCCCCCACCCAAAATCTATACCCTAAATGCATAATAGTTAACCCAAATTCAAAAATTTACAGTCGTTTATGTTTGAATTTGCTTTGAGATCTTCTTCTTCTTCTTCTTCTTCTTCTTCCTAAATCAGCTCGAATCTTAGCGGAAATCTTCTCAAATCTTCTCGTCTTCTCAAATCTTCTTAGCGGAAATCGAGACAGAGATCAAAGATAGTGAAATTAGAGATGACGAGAATCGAATTCAATGATAGAAAAAACGAAATTTGGATGAGAAAAAAAATTCTGGATCTGGGAAATGAACGTGAGAGAGATGAGAGAGAAAAATATATCTGTTTTTTTTCATTTAAGTGAATAGTGACACGCTGGTAATAATTTTAAAATAGTGGCATAATTGAAAAGTGGCATGCCAATAGTCGCATAACTCAAAAAATTTCATAATTGTTTTGCTCTATTGTGAGATATTTTTTCTCTCTATTGTTTCATATTTGTCTTTCATGTCCTCACAATATTCTTTATTATTTGTTATTGCTCCCTTATGTTTTGAATCTTGAGACTGTAACCCCGTCATTTCTAAAATGACTCCAATGGTTTCGAAATTAATACTTCCTCTCTTTTTCTATATTGGATGTTTTGGGTTAAAGCTCAAAAATTAAAAGAAAAACTTTTCTCTTAAAAAATTATAAATAAATATATTAACTAAAAGTAATTCAGCCAATCATTACAAAGACTGCGAAATACTATTGACCACACACTAATCAATAAAGGTAAAAATAATATTAAAATATTAGAACATTTTCTATTGTAAAACAAACAAAATCTCTAAAATATCTTATATAGAGAAACAGAGAGAGTAGTTTTTTTAGTTTGCCAAATAATTTCTGGCTAATCCTATAGCCTAAAACTAGAATCTTATATATAATTAGGGAGTTCTCTCTCCATCTAGAATGTCCACATAGGCAAAACTACTTTTAAAATTATTTAATTTTTATATTATGTTCATTAAATACATGCTAAATCATATTGATTATTTTTTCTAACTAATAAATAATTAAATTCAATTAAAAACGTGAATTACTAAGTAAAATGAATGAAAATAAAAATGAAATTATATATATATAAGAATATTCAAGATTTATAAGTAGTAATAATATGAATTTATTTCTTACGATAAAATATATATTACACATACTAAAAAAAATATATATGCTTATGAATTAAGTGATACAGTAAAAAAATAAAATGAGATGACCATATTAAAAGAAAATAAAACAAAACAAAAAATTAACTTAACTATGATTTTAAATTGATTTTAATATTTAAAACAAACATAAAATATGAAAATTTTATTTCTTATTAAAAGGTTTTGAGCTCAATTAAAAACAAAGTCTCACATTAAAGTCATCTTACTTTTTTTTCAACTACACATTATACTTATAAATTAACTTAACTCCTTGATTTATGACCCTATTAGGAAGAACAAAGTTTACAAAATAATTTTCCAAAATCTTAAGTATTTTCCTATGATGAACAAATATATGGTAGATCTAGAAGACAATATATACATATTTTATGAAAAACAATATCATAAGTTATAAAATAGAAATTTTGTTAATGAATAAATTAGATACAAAGTGAATTCTTTTTTAATTTTTTCAAAAAAATGGCTAATAATAGATAGAAGAATAATAAAATGTGATAAATTTATATGAACATGAAAAACAAAATTCAGTGTCCCAATATATGCATTCTCACTCCATATGGATTATCCTCATCATAAAAAAAAATGGTAGAATAAAATTTATAGTAAAATTTCATGAATTCATGTTTATATATATTTATTACTACTTATAATTATTAGAGATTGGAATTAAATTAAAACAAAAATAATAACTGTATATAAAAAATATGAAATTTTATAGGAAGACGAAACAAAAGTAGATATACGGAGAAGAACGAAATTAGGTTGAAACATGACGAAAGCAGTATTAGTGAAAAGTGTACAAAGAGAATTTGACTAAACCGTAGAAAACATTAATTCACAAGACTTAACATAAAATCTTTTAGATTTCATTCATTGAAATTTCATAAAACATATGACATAGATTATGTCATGGTAATCAGATTTTAAGATGATAGAACAAATAATAAATTTTATCTAAGACGCAATTCACTACAAAACTTAGCTTCAAGTTCGCTTGATCATATAAACTACATGAAAAGAATTGAAAACTCTAGAATTGAAACACTAAAGTAAGCACAATTGTAAAATAAGCGTAAAATTAAATCAACTAAAAGAAACTAACATTAAAAAGGCTCCATAATAACTACAAACAAAACAAAAGTGTTAGCTAATACTTTTTAACAATAAACCTAAAAAACTGAATATATGAAGTATTGGGACTGTTAGGTGTTGGATACTCTTCGTAAAATCAAATGTATATGACATAAATAGTTTTTGGTGCAACTAGAGTATTAAACCAACATAGTTTTTTCTATTGATATATTACAAATTATAAATACATATTATGGTGTTTAGAGTAATCCAAAATGTATAACAACTGTATGTACCCACTAATATCAAAAAATGGATTTGTACAATCAAAATATTATTAAAACCTAATGTTAATATATTATCTACATAAAAGTAATATTTTAAAGTGTTGTAATATTTAATACTAATTATATTTGATAAAACTATTACATATGTAATTTATTTAATTATACAAGAGCATATTCTAAATTGATCAATTACGAAACAGGATCCACATTACATAACTTACAAAAATACAAATAGTAAATAAACCCACGCATCATGCATCGCGTGGGTCAATCTCTAGTATGATGAATGGATCACTTAATATCTTTCCCGTGTTTGAAGTTTGAATTTGTGATTTTCGAGAGAAATTAAAGTGATCAATTAATAGGTTGTAATACAAATGATCTATTATTTGATAAAAAGGTTTTTAATACAATGTTTTAATTTAACGGATTTAAAAAGAAATTAGTACTATACCTTGCAATGCATAACTTGTTGTAGATTATCAGAAAACTATGGTTATGTCGATCATAAAGTATACTAGTATCAAATATGATATGAAAAGTTTATTCATTGGGAATCTGTAGTAATCAATAACTTTCCTACAAATATGGTAGCAGGATGCAAATATTGAAAACAAAATCTATCTCGCTCTTTGATAGATTCCATAAGAGCACAATATTGAATTTTCCCCATTTGATATTTTCTTGAAAGCCACAGGATTCTTACACACGTCCACTTTGGTATAAAGGAGAAGTTCTTAATCTCACCAAGCTTGATACAGCAAGAAAGCACGACAAAACCACTTGTCTTCCGACACGTTGCATGCTTTTAGCTGTCAGGAAATTGACCTACCAATACCGTCACGTGCCGGTCATAGGAATGGCCTTATGACCAATCTTGTAAGCAGAGATCACCGGCACTAACCTAACACATTGCGAATTCGACCGTTCTTGTTCGACACGTTTGCATGTCTTTTTGTATTGATCAATAATTACAAGAGTTAGCTAGTTAGGTTGATTACCATCAAATATTGAATTAGGAGACTAAACTATTTGTACGATTTTGTACACGTAACCTTTGATAATTTATCTTGGATATTTATTTCCATATGATATTTCTTTAGAAAGAAGACCACTACAAGAATACAGGTCGTTAGTGACTCGAATTACCGAGTGGCAAATTAGTCACAAAGATTTGCGACTCATTTGTGACTCTTTTGTGACTAAAGCGTGACTCTTTTTGACGGAGTCACAAATTAGTCGCCCATTTGCGACTCCATCCCGTAGTCGTTAACCAGTCACAAATTTGCGACTAATCTGCGACAACGATTGGTATATTTTGGTGGAGTCGCATAAGAGTCACAAATTTACGACTCCGTAGCGACTAACATTAGAGTCACAAATTAGCGACTTCTTAGTGACACATAACGGAGTCACAAATTAGCCACTTCCAATTGAGTCGCAAAAGAGTCATTAATTAGCCACTACTTTGCAACGTTTCAGGGTTTCGCGTATATAGTAACTAAGGAGTCACAAATTAACCACTCTATTGCGACTCATTACCCACTACATGTATGTTTTGGGGAAAAAACACCATATTGTAAATCTATATAAGTTAGTTTTGTATTTACATCCTATTCAAGTAATAAGTGTGTAGTAAATACACAGTACAAGTCAAAAAAACAAAAAAAGAGTTTCCTAAAAATTTTGCATCACAAATGTTTTCTTATCAACATCAAAACCTATATAACTAATCTCTTCCATTTCATTTTTTTGAAAATTATTCTACATTTTTTATTACTTTTGTTTAAATGAATAAAACCAAGCAAATAATGAAGAAATACATTGGAAATTTATTGGAAAGGAATATGGTTTTTGTGGTTGATCCAAATTTTTAGGATTTAGGGTATAGGCTTGTGACTCAGTCACAAATTAGTCGCAAAATAGTAACAAATTAGTGACTCGTTACCCACGAGTCACAAAACAGTCACCAAATTGCGACTATATTGCTACTGATTTGTGACTAATCAGTATGATTTTAAAAAATTCATCAAAAAAATATTAGAAATAGATTAAGTTTAAGTTTTTACATAGATTCAATTACTAGTTACATTAATATATACTTGTCCAAGTAATTTGGTTTCATTAAAGATATTGTCAAAATAAGTTTTTTTAAAGTTTACATCTTACATAACATATCTTAAGTAATGTTACTTGTTCTTTCATTCAAATCTTTGTTCAAATGTTTTTAAAAATTGTAATTCAAAAGATTATCACTAGTTTAATCTAAATAATCAAATTTTCTATAACATATATACCATAAACACTAATTTAAAGGCATATGGCTCAAATAATTTGTTGAAAATGTTTAGTGTTTAGGGTTTCATTTGTGACTCCAACAAAGTGTAACAAATTAGTAGCAAATGTGTGACTACTTTGCCACTTAAATTTATGGATTCAAAAATTTTTAGATTTTCACCCAAATATATTTTCCCTCCAACACCTAATCTGTAAAAATTTCCCTCCAAGCCCAAATATATTTTCCCTCTAAAGCCCAATTTACCCTACATATAAAAAAAATCACCAAGTTACTTTCATTGTAGACCTAAATTTTGTGTCGGTGAAACACAAACTTCTCAGATCCACAAACTTCTTCTCTCTCGATTCATTTCCGTTTCTCTTTCTCTTTGGTCTCAATCGTCTCTGATAATCTCTTTAAACCCTAATTTCATAATTCTCCTCTCTGATAATCTCTCTCAGTTTCTACCAAGTCTCTAAACCCTAATTTCATCATTCTCCTCTGATAATATCTTGTCATGTTGGTAAAAACAACCGTGGAAAAGGCCTTCTTGGTGGTCGATCTAATCTTGTCCACATGCCTGAAGCATCTGTTCCAGGTTCTAGATCTATCGGCGGAGGTAACACAAGCAACAGTGGAGGTCCTTCAGATTCCAAACCCATGGGAGCTTGATGTCGAGGAAGAAAATGAGGTTGGTTTTGCAATGATGGTTTTGTTTTAATCCAAAGCAATCTCCTTCGTTACTTCCTTCTTATCCGAGCAATCTCAATCCAAAGCTTAGTTTCTGATTTCTCAAAACTCAATTCGTGGTTCGTTTCTCTTCCTTCTCCTTTGTTTCAAAATTACGCATCAATACGATTAAGGGTTTCGATTCTTGAGAAAATCAGATCTGTGTGATTTAAGGCCGTAATGTTTCTAGATTTTCCAATTTTTGGGTTTAAAAGTTGCATTAATCTGTTTGGTTCTTGATCTAGGTTCTGCTTTATCATTTTGCTAGTAGGAGCTGATTACTGTGTGATTTAACACTCGATGACTTCATTTGGGCATTCGGGATTCTCAGGTCTAGGGCTTTCTCTCGACTCCGTGGCCAAAACCTTGTCTTGATCCCTCTTGCAGATTTGGTAAGCCCCTGCAAAAGAACTATCCAAAGAAAAAGACAGTTTTATTCTTGTTTCAGAGAACTAACAATGTTTGATTTTGAACAGATAAACCATAACCCTGCGATAACTACAGAAGATTATGCATATGAGATCAAAGGAGTTGGACTTTTCTCTAGAGATCTCTTGTTTTCATTGAAATCACTTGTTTATGTTAAAGCAGGTGAGCAGGTAAATAAGCATCAAATACTGTTTACTCATTTTTACCCTCAGAGTGTGTAAGTACAAGTCCTTTAACGCTTGTGTCGATGATTGATTGATTGATTGATCTTTTCTACAGGTATACATTCAGTATGATCTGAACAAAAGCAATTCAGAACTTGCTCTAGACTACAGTTTCGTGGAATCAAACCCGAACCGGAACTCATATACTTTAACAATAGAGATACCAGAATCAGACCCGTTCTTTGGGGATAAGTTGGATATCGCCGAGAGTAACGGGATGAGTGAAACCGGATATTTTGACATCGTGGAGGGCCAGACTCTTCTTGCCGGCATGCTTCAGTACATTATGCTCCAAACTCTCTCACTTCTCTCCCTTTGTGTTCTGAATATTAACTTATGTTTTTTTTGTCAAGCTTGATGCTTGAGTAGTACTTTTTTTTGTCAAGCATTAAGCTTCATTAGTAATTTATTTTGCTTGTAAAATCCAAACTTTTCTTTTTTCTATTATGCAATTTCAAATTTATGTTTTTAGTACCAAATTAATATCATATTAGTACCAAACATGTTACTAAAAACTGACCAATTAGTTACTAGATCAAAAAATCATCACAACAATTTGGTCTCAAATAAGTGACACAATATTGACTAATTTGTGACCACTTTCTATTTTTAGATCGTAACAAAAGAGTCGCTAATGCGTCTTTAATTAGTCACTCCACAGATTAGTCGTAAAAGAGTCGTAAATTAATGACTCGTAAATTTTGATGCATATTAGTCGCTAATTTGCGACTAAAATAAAGAGTCACAGAAGAGTCGCTAATTTGCGACTCATTTGCGACTCGAAAAATTAGCGACTCGACTATTGTGACTCCGGTTTTCGAGTCGCAAATTAGTCGCAAATGGCTCATTTGTGACTCTTTTGTGACTCTTCCCGGAGTGACTAACGACCTGTTTTCTTGTAGTGGACGTACAACCCATTTTTAAATATATTTAATTATTTATATACAACTTTAATGTTTTAGAGCTCCATATTATAAATTAGTCTAATGCCAATTATTCAAATACTAACACTACCTCAATTGTCCGTCCAATTTTATTTTCATATAACGTAATCGTTGTTAAGTTCAGGAAGATTACGTCGATGTTGTTTAAATTCAATCGACTATGCTTGTCTATACATACATGAGCGATATGCAAAGCCAAAATTCCTAGGCATGAAAATTACTTAAAACATAACTATGCCTTATTTTATATATTTTGATTCATTGAAGATATAATAAATATATAAAAACTGTTACCTAATTCTTTTGAACGTTTGTGTACAATACTAGTATATTATATATCTATTATATATCGCCGTGGAATCGGCATGCACCATGAGATTTCCCAGCATGCAAGCATACGATGACATATCTTGAAAAAATCTTCAACAATATTATTCTAGCTAGTATTATTCCTTTTCCGTAATTGAACTTCAGAACCTGGGACAGTGGGACCTACCACATTAAGAATTGATCAATTGCTTAAAAACCACCAAGTGGTTACGGCTACTAGTGTTCAACGTCATTATACTCGCTCATAAGTTGACGAAAAATATTGAAATTAACGTGAACCAAATCAAAAGGATAACAAAACTTCACGAAACTAAATTGTAAACCTAATCAAATATAGTTATGAGAAAACTAGACGTAGAAGACGAGTAAACAGAAAACTCAGATTCTTTGATAACATTTTAATTTGTGATCACGAGAGTCGTGTAAACAGTAAAGTTGGAAACTTAGAGACAACTCCCGACACTGATCGATGACATTTGATATAGGATAGAACCGGCGTTTTGAATTAAAGCAAAGTTTGAATTATGTGCCACCTAAATTAAAAATAATTAAAATTGCATAGAGGATATAAATAAGATAATGAGAATTAAACTAAATATTTTAACCCCAAAACATGAATTATGTCTACCATACTGTGCTAGAGGATCTATTTTAAAACTGTTGAACCACAAAGTTTATAGATACTATGAAGCTCCAAAACTAAGCTTCCTTCGTTTGGGATCCAAGACGGGTTCAAATTAAGAAGATGTGGTTCCTCTTGAGCGATATGTTATCATGTACATGTGTACAATGCTATCAATAATTTTTCCCATAGCTTGATCAATCGAAGTGAACAAACAACGGTGTCATTATTCAATATATATGTGATAAGCAATACATTTTATAAGAAAGTTACCGGTTCAAAAAGCGAGGTCTTGATGTAGCATGCTACTACACAATTCTTCATGTGTTTTTTTTTTTCATTTGTCCACTTGTATGCTACACTTGGTTTTTAGGTGAGTAATCCACGCAAAAGAAGAAGAAATATTTTAACCTTTCGTTGCGCACCATAGATAGATACATTGTCATTGTGTACTAAAGGTAAGCTACATATGAAAGATATGAACATGAGTTTGTTTATTTATCATTGAAAAAGGTAAACAAACTCACACATTTCCTCTCGGAACCGAAGCCTCTCCCAAACAAATTCGAACTTTGGCTTTTTGAGCACAATCTTTTGAATAACAAGTATAAACAACCTCCTTCAAACCTTCAACTTGTTTCAATAGACAAATATTGGCAGCCAATGCAGTGTAAGAAAGAGATCTCATAAATAGATGGAAAACTTGCATAAGATATATTGATCATGAAAGTTCAGTATCATTGAAAACTAAAAGTCACTCTAATTCTGTGGAAACAAACAAAGCCATTTTGGAGAAAGTCCCTCAATCAGGCCCACGCAATGGCTTAAAAGGCTTAAAATGGGCTATTGGTTCTTGAGACTCTCTTTACAAGAAAATGTTCTTCCTTTTATTTGGGAGCTCTTTTCATCTTTGCTCTTCAAATGTAAAAGTAATACTAAGTAAATGGATTCTGAAATATTGTTGACAACAACAACAAAAACGCAACTTACTAATACCTACCAGTGGAGATATTGTGATGAACTAATCAACTAAACCATAATTTTGTTTAGGGTTTAAACTAATTCCAATATAGTCTATTTTCATAATAGAGTATTATCACGTAAACTTTACACATAACGCACGTCGTCGTAAGTTAATATATAAATCCAGACTCCAACAGGACAGGTTACAACATTTGTGTCATCTTTTAGCAAAAATTTTTTTTTGTGTCATCAAAGTCATCAAGATATATAAGGAAATGATGCATTATGCATCAAATGTATTTGTTTATGTTATAAACACCGCAAAAAGGGAAAAACAAATTGCGAGTTGAATGATGTGTGCATAAAAGATATTTCTTGTTATCATCACTCTAAGGTTCTAAACATTTTGGAATTATTATATGCTTAAACACTATAATTAACATTATTGTTGTTTTTTTTTTTTTGGTCTGCAATTTTTATCAATTAATGGGAAAACAACAAGACATAGAGCATAACATGTTATAACTAAAAAGCTAAAGAATCTAATAGCTAGCCACGCGTCTAACATGCACCCTCAGAGCAGTATGGAGGAGATCACCGATAACACACGCGCCTCCACAAGCACGCCGCCACAGACTCCGGCCATGATTCTAGAATGGATTATTGATGATCTCAAACTCTGATCCCCTTGGAATCTTTCGTTGATAAACCAAAGACCCACGAATCCAAAACTCCTTTTCCGATGATTTGAAAAAATAGGGAAATCTCGTATCTAAAGAACGGCCCTTCGACTCAATCGATTCCGATCTTGATTGAGACACTTTACTCCTTATAAACCATCTAGGCCGAGTAAAGATTTACGCCCTTCATGAATTTGCCTATACCGGAAACTGAGAAATGAACCAGAGCCAAAGGGGATCAAATTAAAACGAAAGAAAGGTGAAGAAAAATCTAGAATCCGAAAATCGGAAACAAATTCGGTCATGCCGAAATCAATATCCGCTAAACGGAAGAGACAATGCGAACTACTCGGAAAAAGATCCGGTCAAGCCGGAATTATAATACAACAAAACTCAATCCTATATCCGAAAAGAGAAATCCGAGCTATGTACATAAGCACGGCGCCGGTGAAACCTACCGACCACTGGCCAACAAAGATCTAAACTGATTAGAAGAAGATTAGAGGAAGAGGATTTTTAGAGAGAAATTCGAGCTAATTAACAAATTCGAAATTTGAGCTTTCCCTTAACAATATTGGGTCAAGGATCGTCGGAGAAGCAATCGTAGGAGTGTTATGGATTTTGCTTATTTCTCCTTGTTGGTGGTATTCAATGCCATAGTGTTTGAGTGTTTTAGTTATGTTTTAAGGTTGGCTTTGGTAGACATGATCTACTTTGTTCGGGAATTTATGTCTTCCCGACGGTTTACGTTTGCCTTGTTAGGGGTGCTTGGGTTGGCTTTGTAATCAATCTTGTTTTCCCTTTGTGTTCAATAAAAATTTCCAGATGACTAAAAAAAAAAAAGTTTGAAAACTTTTACAAATTAACTAAAAACATATATTCGAAAAGTCCTCTCATCGTTGACTGAGAACATCTCCGTCATTTCTGTTAATCATTCTTTCACGTGTCTCTTTCTTCTTCTTCCTCTTTCATTCATTTTTATGTATCATCATCTCTCTGATGAGTCGTCACTCCTAAAACAAAAAAAGGCAAAAAAGAAAAAAATCAGCTCACTAAAAAAAAACAAAAAAAAAAAAAAAATTCCCCAGCCACCGTGAGGGGTAATTCCGTAAAATTTCATAACAAAATTCCATTCCTGCGGCGTAGCCAGAGGGTAATTCGGTCAAAATTACTTGATCTCCGGCGATGAATAAGATCCGTTCTCTCTTCTTCTCTTAAAAATAAAACATGAAAACGATTCGCGGCGGAGGAGGAGAGCACGGCCACCACGAGGCTCTCAAATTTTCCAGTTTCTTCTTCATGCCGGAGCGACCACGTGATTACCTCGTGCTCTTCACGCGCTTCTCCGTCCTCACTTGCCTCATCGTCTCCGTCTCTCTCGTCCTCCGCGCCACTTTCTTATCCTCATCGGCACCGGATTATTCCTCCTACGGTCTCCGATTCCCCACCGTTCCTCAAAAAGCCTTAGCCCTACCTCCAACCGGATCCGTCGGTCCGATCAGTATCTCCCACATCCAGTTCTGTATCGCCGGAGCATCCAAGACCTGGCTCGATCGGAGCCGTTACATCTCCTTGTGGTGGCGAAACACAACCCGTGGATTCGTCTGGCTCGATAAATCAACGAAAATCCCTAAAAATAAATCCGATGTTCGATTCTCGATCCCGATTCGAGTTTCCGATTCAGGATGGACTCGATTCAGATTCTCTAGCTCGAGAGCGGCGGTTCGAATCGCGAGGATAATCTGGGATAGTTACCGGTTAAATCTACCGGATGTACGGTGGTTTGTTATGGGAGATGATGATACCGTCTTCTTCACCGATAATTTGGTTAAGGTTTTGTCCAAGTACGATCATGAGCAGATGTGGTACATCGGAGGAAACTCAGAGAGCGTTGAGCAAGACGTGATGCACGCTTACGATATGGCCTTTGGAGGCGGCGGTTTCGCGATTAGTCGTCCTTTAGCGGCGCGTTTGGCCGCCGCGATGGACGGTTGTTTGCAACGGTATTTTTACTTTTATGGGTCAGATCAGAGAATCGCAGCTTGCGTTAGCGAGATCGGCGTTCCGTTCACCCTTGAACGCGGTTTTCATCAGGTACGTGTTCGTTTTCTATTGGTTGTTTGGATTACACGCGTCGATACGTTTTTTTCTTTTCTCGGAGCCCGACAAATTCAAATGGTTATTAAGATGCTTAATTGCTTGATATTTTGAGTGGATTATTGCCACGTGGATTTTATTTATGAATAGAGCTTAGAGTTAATGGGGTCAAGCGTGATAATCAATTTGGTCGTGCCAAAAAAAGCATTTAGGACTCTTTGATTTATTGAATTAAGTATCACAATTGTTGACTAATAAGGAAAATATAGTCACTCAATTAGTGGAGAATTAGTAGTGTTTGCCCTCTAAAATTTGACTTGTATACGTTCATTAATTACTCAAATGGAATTAATGGAAGTATTCATTGGTTCATCCGAATAATCTCCGACTTTTTTTTTTTTAATTTTATGAAATGGTTATATTCAGTTTGTGGTCCATGAATGTGACAGAAGAAAATTCTTTCTTTTTTCGTTGTTTTAATTTATTGATTGGAGCACATTATACTGTCATGTTAGGATATAAAAGACCTTTTTTAATTATGGATACTGATCACCTTTCTGTAAATGTTGCCTTTTAAATTTTTAGTTTCGTCTATTGTTAATGATATTCATATCTCTGTTTCTCAGATATTCATGTTTATTCTTTAAATGTATGTATATGCGTGTCATTATTACTACCATCACATGTAGTGTCTGGCAGTGTGGAAATTTCAATTTTTAAGTTAAGTCTTTGACAAAACCAAAAATCATATATAGTATTCATTATTTTGGACTAACAACATTATTGTTGTGCTGTAATTATTGCAGCTTGACATAAGAGGAGATCCATTTGGGTATTTAGCTGCACATCCATTAGCACCACTTGTATCGTTGCATCACCTGGTTTACTTAGACCCAATGTTCCCTAACAAAAACCCGATCGAGTCGTTACAAACCCTTATGAAACCTTATACTTTAGACCCGAATCGAGTACTCCAACAGGTTAATTGCCATGACAGCAATCGTCAATGGTCCATATCCATCTCTTGGGGATATTCCATTCAGATTTACACCTACTTATTGAGTGCTACGGAGCTCACTACGCCTTTGCAGACTTTCAAAACTTGGCGGTCTTCGAGCGACGGACCTTTCACTTTTAACACCCGTCCCTTGAAACCTGACCCGTGTGAGCGTCCTGTCACTTATTTCATGGATGGTGCAGAGGATGTGAGGGATAGTGGGACGAAAACTTGGTATAGCGTAGCGGATAAGAACTATGGTCATTGCGGAAAGAAAGAGTACTCTCGGGTAACTAAAGTGAAGAGGATATTGGTTACTTCAATGAAGATGGATCCTGAGTATTGGAACAAAGTTAGTCTTTACATATTGCATTAACCTTTTGTGTGAGCTTTGGATTTGAAGATGTCCTTACATTTCGTTGTTTTTGTTGATAGGCACCGAGGAGACAGTGTTGCGAGGTGATGGAAGGAGGAGGAAGAGGAAAAGAGAAAGAAATGTTGATAAGGATTAGAAAGTGCAGTTCTTTGGAGAGGATCTAATATGAGTTAGATATATATATATATATATATATATATATATATATATATATATATATATTTGCACATACAAAATTTTAGATTCAATCATAGTTGGTTTCTAATTTCATAGCACCCCTCGAAATGACGATTATTAATATATCAACATGTAAACATTGTTCTGTATTATTAGTCGAAATAAAATGGATTTTAAACACGAGACTAGGAGATATGGGGGTGAATCCTTTGGTAACAATTGGTGAAGCAACCCCAAGATCCATCTTCGAATAGGCCACAACCGGAAATGGATCAAATGCAATAATGATGGAAGTTTTGTAGCGCGTCATATTCAGCAAATGAGGCTGTGTGCTTATGGATCATTGCGGAGGTTGATTGGAAGTGGTCAGGCTATTGTAAACTGTCTCCATATTCCTCTGGGAGCTGAACGTGAAGCCCTTCTAACTGCAATGCATCATTGTTGGAGCGCGAGGTTATTGGAGAATCATGTTTGAAGGTAACTGCAATTCCTAAACAGATCGATGTCTTACATGTAACATGATTACTTCTTTGGTTTAAAAGGTTAAATACTTGAAGAAGCAATAATTAATGTTTACACTATTTAGTATTAGCCTCTACTCTATATAGTATTAACTATGAACTAACATCAGATTTTTTTCGTTTTCCTTATATGAAAATAGAATTTTCTTATAAGATATGTAAATGTTGCATGTTGGCCTCGTTTTACTAATTGATTCATGTTGAAATAGATAACATTAATTTTTTTTAAAAGTTTCACATTGAACGCTTTTTTTCTCATAAATCTATATTATATAAAAAGTTGATGCTATAAAGACTCGAGTTTGTGTTACAAAGCTATTCAAAGGAAACAAAAACACACACATGGCCTTTGTTCCACCAAAAACTAACAATAAACTTCCACACAAGTTCCTAGACCTCGAATGGAATTTTTTTAAAAATTTTTTTTTTGGTTATCTTTTGTCTTTTTTTTAGTGAGGAAAGTGATTTGTGTTGTGATGAAAATTGATTAATCGCTTGTCATTTATATAGACTTGTTAAATAATATATTTATTTATATTGTTTTAATAATTTATTTTTCATTTTTAAAAAAAGATAAGACTGATTGGTTAAATTTTGTCCTTAAAACAAAAGATAACAAACATAAGATGCTAACATTCGAGGCCCTACTTTTTTCTGGTCCAAAAAATAACGAAGCCATAAGGGCATGTGCAATGCACACATTTTAACTTGTCTAAACATTATAAAATTATTAAAACACACTATCTCTTCCTTTTACTCAACTTTATACCTTCTCTTTCATCCTTTTACTCAATTTTTATTAATTTTATATTTAAACACTCTCTTTTCCTTTTCCTAACACTCTAAAAAAATTATATTTTAGACATTCTCTCTCTTTCTTTTCCTAAACACACTCACTATCTACTCTCTTTACGCAAATTTTATTAATTTTATATTTCAATATACCCCACAAAAATACTCTATTTCTTTCTTTTACAACCATTTTAATAATTTTATATTATAAGAACACCCCAAAATGTCTCCAATGCACATGCCCTAAGAGCATCCTTATTGGTAACACGATGGTGTCTAAATGTGATGTTTTTATAATATAAAATTATTAAATGGTTGTAAAAGGAAAAAGAGTGTTTTTGTGGGGTATATTGAAATATAAAATTAATAAAATTTGAGTAAAGAGAGTAGAGAGTGTTTAAAAAGAAGAAAGAGTGTCTAAAATTAGATTTTTTGGAGAGTGTTTTTAAAAGGAAGAGAGAATGTTTAAATATAAAATTAATAAAAGTTGAGTAAACGAATGAAAGAGAAGGTATAAAGTTGAGTAAAAGGAAGAAAGAGTGTGTGTTTTAATAATTTTATATGGCTTTTAGACACCATCGTGTGTGCAATAAGGATGCCCTAAGGAAGCACTTCTAACCACGTACAATTGGCTTCCGAGGTTTCTAATGACAGTATGACACTGTAGACAATCAACCGTCTCATACTCACATTTTCCTGTCTTTGATTCGTTCTAGAACCAAACAAAACTCCCCACATCACATTGAACGCTATCTAATTATTGTCATACTTTTTAAAGAGATATATTATGTAACTTTTGTTTTTCAAACGTAACTTTTTACTTTGCAAATTCAATAGCAAAAGATTGCGACATGTTATATTTCGTTGTTAATTTCATTTTAGATATTCTATTAATTTTACATAAATGTTTTCTGGTTATTAGTTTAATTATTTTCTGCTGATGAAGTTACCGATTTGTTTCCAACCAAACCTCATCTAACATAACCTCATCTAACATAGTTAGAGAGACGGATAAGACGTAATTTAAAAAAAAGTTTTGTAAACACGCAAGTTTAAGTCAAATTAGAATAATATACACCCGTAGGAATTTGTGTAAAGTGTTGATTAGTGCAACTATATATAAGCACTGTTATCTTATTTGTAAGAATAATACTAGTAATATATACGGTTTGTTATGTTTCTGTACGTCCTTAATTAGATTTCCAAGCTTTTTGATCGTCTGTATTTTTTTCGGTTAGGTTCCCGTCCAGATTAATCTAAATTGAAACGAAATTAGATTCCACTTTGGCAAGAGAGAAATGAAATTGAAATGAAATTAGTGAAGTTGAGGGACAAGAGATCCCCTCTCCAAAAGTACCGAAAGAGAACGGGTTGAAAAAGTTTTTTTGTCTTTTAAGTTTTGCTAAGTTCATCTCAAATCTAGTTATCTTGGTTAAACAAAAATTACCCTAACAAGTTTTTTCACTGACAAAAAATAAAAAATCTAATTAAATTAAAAACAAAAATGTTCATGCTTACATAGCATTTCCTTATGGAACTGAAGTTAATTTGATTGGACTATGGTAAGTTTTTCTCAAACCGTACTAAATCAGATCAAGCCAAAACTAAACCGTTAAAAAACCATAGATATACCATACCTTATGATAAACAAGAACGTTAGAATTTCAACTCTGTTAAACTATACGTAAAAAGATGTTAAAATAAACTATATATAATAAGGTCAGTAACCTAATTAAACCCGTATATTCAGTTGTAAACAAAAAACTATGGCCTAATTTTGGTGCATCCCGCCAAAAATTCGGATAAAATCCGTATACACATGACGTGCACTATTTCATTAGGGGAAAAAAACCCACGCGTAACGTGTATAAGTAGAGTCGTATTTTCTTCACATCTCTAGCTATATATATTTGACTTGTGAACACTTTTTCAACATAAAAAACATGTATATACAATTACGGTAGGTGCAATATTGATAAACTGCCATCTCCTTGCATTAGAGACTAGTCAATCCAAACCTTATAACATATAACGTTATCATCCATTTCTATTCCATCTCCAATCGAGTCAAAACTAATATTCCATCAAAAACTCAAAAAATAATTTGGTGATATGGAGCAAGCTAGAACGACGTCGGATTCGGCCGTGTCAGAATTTGAAGGGACAATACTGAAGAACACGGATCCGTTCTCTTACTTCATGCTCGTTGCATTCGAAGCATCTGGTCTAATACGTTTCGCCATCTTGCTGTTTCTCTGGCCCGTAATCACACTTCTTGATGTTTTCAGCTACAAAAACGCTGCACTCAAGCTCATGGTTTTCGTAGCCACGGTTGGTTTACGTGAACCGGAGATTGAATCGGTGGCTAGAGCCGTCTTGCCAAAGTTCTACATGGATGACTTAAGCATGGACACATGGAGAGTTTTCAGTTCGTGCAAAAGAAAGGTTGTAGTGACGAGAATGCCTCGAGTTATGGTGGAGAGGTTCGCTAAAGAGCATCTTATGGTCGATGAGATTATTGGCACGGAGCTAATCGTGAACCGGTTCGGTTTTGTCACCGGTTTGATACGTGAAACTGATATCGATCAATCTATTATGAGCCATGTCGCTAATTTGTTTGTTGAACGGAAGCCTCATCTAGGTTTTGCAAGACCGTCTATCACCGCTTCTACAACTTTCTTATCGTTATGTGAGGTAAACACTTTAAATTGCACTGCATGTCACAGTTAATTAAATATATGATTTATATATATATACTTAAATGACTAACTTTGATACAATTCAAGATGAAACTCAAACTCCTGTAAGTCTATGTGTGGGTAAATGCAAGTTTTGATAACAATTATAACAATTATAACAAATACTCCCTCCGTTTCACGAAGATAATTTTTTTGAGTTTTTCACACAAATTAAGAAAAATAATTAATCCTCTCTCATAATCTTGATTTCTACAATAAATAGTTCTATTTTTTTTCAAAATTACAATCTCTTATCAATAAATGGTAAAAATTCATCTTCATGAAACAAACTAAAAAACTCAAAAAATTCATCTTGGTGAAACGGAGGTAATAATTTTTACCAATATTATTATCATTCTAAAAATAATAATTGTATTTATACATATAGGAGCAAATTCATGCACCAATTCCGGAGAACTACAACCATGGCCATAAGCAACAACCTGAGCTAAGGCCACTTCCGGTGATCTTTCACGACGGGCGTCTAGTGAAGCGGCCAACTCCGGCCACGGCCCTCATCATCCTCCTTTGGATCCCATTTGGAATCATTCTTGCCGCGATTCGGATCTTTCTTGGATCCGTCTTCCCTTTATGGGCTACACCTTACGTCTCTAAGATATTCGGCGGTCAAATCATCGTTAAAGGCAAGCCTCCTCCGCCACCGGTGCCCGGAAACTCTGGCGTTCTCTTCGTATGCACTCATAGAACTCTAATGGACCCGGTGGTACTATCCTATGTGCTCGGACGTAGCATACCAGCCGTTACTTACTCAATCTCGCGGTTATCTGAGATCTTATCTCCAATTCCAACCGTCCGATTGACAAGAATCCGTGATGTAGACGCTGCAAAGATCAAACAACAATTGTCTAAAGGCGATCTAGTGGTTTGTCCTGAAGGAACCACTTGTCGTGAACCGTTTCTGCTAAGGTTTAGCGCGCTTTTCGCTGAGTTAACGGATAGGATTGTTCCGGTTGCGATGAATTATAGAGTCGGATTCTTCCACGCGACCACAGCAAGAGGCTGGAAAGGTTTAGACCCTATTTTCTTCTTTATGAACCCGAGACCGATTTACGAGGTTACGTTCTTGAACCAGCTTCCGATGGAGGCCACATGTTCGTCAGGGAAGAGTCCGCATGACGTGGCAAACTATGTTCAGAGAATCTTGGCGGCTACGTTAGGGTTTGAGTGTACTAACTTCACGAGGAAAGATAAGTATAGGGTTCTCGCTGGAAACGATGGAACGGTGTCGTATCTCTCGTTTCTTGACCAATTGAAGAAGGTGGTGAGCACTTTCGAGCCTTTTCTCCATTGAAAACCAGATTATTATTTGATAATTTCCTCGTCAAAACTCGGTATTCAATTTGTTTCTTGTAATTTAGTTTGCTTGTGATCAAAGTCTGGATTGAATTTTGTTTTAACAGATGGATATGTGTTTGTATTTTTGATGATATTTATTCTTTTTCAGATATGAAACCTCCCCATGACTATGTATATTGTTGAATAAATATTTGGGGATGAATAGTTTTGTTAGTAACTGTGACTTCTTGTTGAATTTTTCTTCTCCAACTATCCATTGTTGCACAATTGTGTTCTGTTAAATTGTATATCTTGAAAGTTCCAATCATATATTGAATTGTTACCAATGTTAGTTCTCTACATGCTTGTTTTTTTTGTCACATCCTCGTACCTCGTAATATCCATATATCGAAAATCACTAAAAGTGTACAGTTTAGATTCTGTTCTGAAATCTTCAAAATGTTACTTTTATAGTTGGAATCTTGGTAGAGTCTACACCATAAAATAAAATAAAATAAAATAAAATATAACAAGACGTATATCGATCTAAATGTGTGTATGTATACAAATTTTAGGTGTATATGGTAAGAAAATGTTGGATTACTGATTCGAATTTGGTGGGCTGATGAAATGGGCAAAACCTTGTTGACCCGAAGACTTTTCGTTGCCAATTTCCCCCTATAGTTGGCCTACCACCAATTCCACGGAATCGTTCATAAGAGCATGTGCAATGGTGACATCGAAGGGTCTAAATATGTGTTCTTATAATATAAAAGTATTAAAATTTGAATAAAATAAAGAAAGAGAGTGTTTTTGTGGGGTATATTGAAATATAAAATTTGAGTAAAACGAAGAAAGAGAATGTTTTTGTGGATAAAATTAGATCTTTTGGAGAGAGAGGGATCTAATATTGGATCTTTTGGAGAGTGTGTTTAAAAGGAAAAGAGAGTGTTTAAATATAAAATTAATAAAAGTTGAGTAAAAGGATGAAAGAGAAGGTATAAAGTTGAGTAAAAGGAAAAGAGAGTGTGTGTTTTAATAATTTAAAAATCACATTAGACCCTTAAGGGTGAGCATTGGCCTAAACGTTACTTTTTTCCATATATGATTAAATAAGAAATTTAGGACTTTATTCCAACAAAAAAAGGCTAGATTTTTTAGTTTTACACTTAGAGAGAGCATATTTTTTTAAATGGGAATTGATTACTCTTAACCTGGAGTCTAGGCGTTTTCTTTCTTAAAAGTGTTTTGAAAATTCTTGAATCCTCTTTTGTGAGCTCGAGTCATATTTTCTCTTCATTGTCAAAATCAATCTTCAAAAATCGTTTTTATCTACTATTTATCAAATCTTGCACCTTTAACATCCCTAGCATGGTTTCTTTTCACATCTAGTGACAAAAACCTAACTAACACTTCAATTTTCTAGCTCAAGTCCATCTTATATTGTCTTTTTGTTTGCATATCCTCCATTGGTGTTTGGTCTCTTGTCACTATTAGTACTTTTCACTTGAGACATACTTAGTTGTGGGAAAGTTTTCTAAATTTAAAATATCAAAAGGTTTGATTTTTACTCTCAAGTAAAATGTTGGAAACACCCAACCACAAAACATTTTCTACAATATACATGATCTATTATTTGATAGATGAACAATTCTTGGGTTCACCCCCTAGGGGTGAACCTTCTCATTCACCCCCTCTTTACTAACCAATCAAAACAAAGATGTGGGAGCCACATAATTTAACTAAAAAATAACTAATATAATTTAACTATAAAATAACATTAATTTGTTTGAAAAAATTGAAATAAATTCTAAACTCCAAACTCAAACTCTAAACCCTAAAGTTATACCCTAATTTGAGAATAGTTAACTCAAAATAAATCTTCAACCCAAACTCAAACCCTAAACCCCAAACTATACCCTAATTTGAGAATAATTAACCCAAAATAAATTATAAACCCTAAACCCCAAAACTATACCCTAATTTGGGAATAGTTAACTCAAACCTAAAAAATTTAAATACAATCCATTGAAAATTAATTTTTGTAGTTAAATCTTTTGGGTTTGGGTTAACTATTCACAAATTAGGGTATAGTTTTAGCGTTTAGGGTTTGAGTTTGGGATTTAGTATTTATTTTGGGTCAACTATTCCCAAATTAGGGTTTGGCTTTGGGGTTTAGGGTTTGGGTTTGAGTTTGAGTTAGAATTTATTTTGGGTTAACTATTCCAAATTAGGGTATAGTTTTTGGGTTTAGGATTTGAGTTTGAGTTAACTATTCCCCAATTAGGGTATAGTTTTCCGGTTTAGGGTTTAAAATTTATTTTGGATTAACTATTCCCAAATTAGAATATAGTTTTGGGGTTTAGGATTTGAGTTTGGGTTAACTATTCTCAAATTAGAGTATAGTTTTGGGATTTAGGGTTTGGATTTGGGGTTTAAAATCTATATTTAATTAGATAATTATTATTTATTTAAGTTAAATTTTTTTTTATTAAAGATCCCACATTTATTTCAATTTTAATTCTTATATAAATAATTTATTAAGATTGGTGGACCCACAACTAAAATTTGATTGGTTAATCAAAAGGGGGTGAATGAGATGGTTCACCCCTAGGGGGTGAACCCAAGAATTGTTCTTGATAGATATGTTGCATAAGTATATTTTTCCATGCAAGTTTTCTAGCTAGATTGACAAGAGGGGTTTTCCCTATTTCAAAAACTCAGTTTTGTCATGTGGCTTCTGCTGGTTTCTCAAACTAAAGGTGAGTTTTTATTAAATTTGTTTCGGTGGTTACATAAAAAGAAAAAATTATTAATTTTGATTTTTTTTTTTTTGCAACTTTTGGTGATTATTCATGTTGATTACTCGTCCAATTTTGTTGTTGGGTTCTGGTTTCTAATATTGGATTTTTTTTCTGGTTTTAGACACTTAAGTATTATAAATTTAATATATTTAATTCTAAAATTTTTTTAGACACTTATGCATA
The DNA here is from genome assembly GCA_963576765.1 of Draba incana. NCBI lineage: Eukaryota > Viridiplantae > Streptophyta > Magnoliopsida > Brassicales > Brassicaceae > Draba > Draba incana. The sequence continues at coordinate 9,711,339 of OY755207.1, forward strand.
AAGTCTCCAACGCACATGCCTTATAGATAGTTGGCTATTATGTTAATTAAAATAGTTGAATATATGTTGATTAAAATAGTTGAATATGTAAAACATTGTCTATGTAAACGAGTGTTTGCTATTTTAGTTATAATATAGTTCACTTTGTGATTAATTCACTATGATTATAATTGACTATTTATGCATACATAGTCAGCTATTCGATTTTTTATTATCATTAATCTATGAATCACCAACTATCATATCAAAACATAATTGACTATGTAAAACATTGACTATGTAAACAAGTGTTTGTTATTCTAGTTTTATTATGATTCACTATGTGATTAATTTACTATAATTATAGTTGATTACCTATGAATGCATAATCAACTATCAATTTTTTTTAATAGCTAACTATCATATTAAAACATAGTTGACTATTGTAATTGAAAAATAGAATAAGGGTAAAATGGTTATTTTAGATATAGTTCATGTTATTTACCTAATCCCCTTACTATTAAAAGGGAAGTCCAATTAGTGAAAAAAATAATTGTTTTAATTTGATTGGTTAAAAACTATGACTTGGAATGATGACATGTCTTTAAAAAAAGATGACATGGCTTTAATTTGTTAACTCCATAATTTAAATCATTCAATTATAATTAAAAATATAAATATAAACAATTTAAAACAATGAAACTTATTTTTCCAAAAATCTTAACAATCGGCATTTCCTTTGTTTTTAAGTCAACAATTGACATTTACTAATTCATTAATAGTTGAATTTATTATTTTTAATATCTATTTAATCAGCTAAACAATAAATCTTTTAAAAAAACTAAATATGCCATTTTTGTTGTTATTGTTGTTGTTAATTATCTGTTTTTATTATTTTCAGATTTTAAGCAGTTAAATAACTCACTAATTTACATAATAAAATTTTAAAACAACAATTAGGTAATATAGTTTAGCATAGCAAAGTTAAAAATAATATTGTTTTATTTTTTTATTTTTATCTCATATATATAGGAAGCAAAAATAGAAGAAGCAAATCTACAATCATAATCCGTTTATTAAAAAAAAATGGTATCAACCCCATACAAATTGGAAAGCATTCACCACTCACTAATAGGCTAATAGCTATACTTTTTCACATATTTAAAGTAAAAAAAATCACAAAACACAATTAAATTCCAATGGTACATCCCTAAACTATTTTTTTCAAACTCTTATAAACTTTAAAACAAAATTTTTAAGTTAAAAAAATTATATCTTGAGCAAAGGAAAAAAAAAGAGGAGAATAAAATAAAAAAAACGAAAAATGATTAAAAACAAAAATTATCAGACAAAATATAGATGATCAAGAAAAACAAGGAAAAAAGGAAAAGAAATTAAAAACCTTGAGATACTCAAAGAAAAAGATGAAAAAGTTAGAAGAGAAATAAAATGTTTTGATAGACGAAAACAGTTAAGAGGAACTTTATGTACATAAAAACAGTAAAAAAGAAAAAGAAAAAAAAAAAGAACAAAGAGAATAAAAATCATAAATTTCAAGTAAACACTCAAAATATTACAAATAGTATCCTAAACATGTATTAATACAGATGGGGCGTCTCGTGGGAATCCTGGCCCGGCTACAGCTGGTGGTGTGCCTTCGGAATGAGAGAGGCGAATGGTGTGGTGGTTTTTCGGCGAATTTAGGGAGATGTGCGGCTCTGCTAGCAGAGCTCAGGGGAGTGTACTATGGTCTTTGTTTTGCTTGAGATAAGGAGGTGACGCAGTTGGATTTGGAGGTGGATTCAGAGGTGGTGGTTGGGTTTCTTTTGACAGGGATATGCGATACGCATCCTCTGTCCTTCCTGGTACGCTTGTGTCATGGCTTCTTGTCGAAGAACTGCAAAGTTCGTATTGGTCACGTGCATCGAGAAGCTAATTATCTTGCCAAAGGATTAGCTAATCATGCTTTTTCTTTATCATTTGGTTTTCATGTGTTTGATTCTGTCCCTTTGGACTTGGATACGCTCTTAAGAGAGGATACTGAAGGGCGTACTCGATTAAGACGTGTTTGCTTGTAATTTGTTGCATTTCTTGAATAAAAGTTGAGGGGATTCCCTCAACCATTTACCAAAAAAAAAACATGTATTAATTTTCTACATCCATGAAAAATTTAAAACAAACACAATATATATTTTTTAATTACTTCATGTTCTTGAACAAAATCAATTTATTTTTTCAAAAATAATTCATGCCCGCACACGGTGCGGGTCAATCATCTAGTTATAATTTAAGTTATGTTAGATCATTAATTATTATTGGACTAATGGGTATTATTCATTCTAATTTTCATTGTTGACACACACATATTTACAAAATAATATTGGGTTATATATCCTTTTTTTTGTCAATAATTCGTAGATACAATAATTCTTTTTTTTTTTCCGTCTCAATTTTTATTGCACAAAAGGAGGCCAAAGGCCATTACATTTTAGATAAGTAAGGTGTTACATACAAATTTACCTCACCTATGACTTGCCGAAACAGAAAACATTTTGGAACCTCGATATCAGAACACAGAGGAGACGGCACGGGTAAAAACCCGTCCGAGAGCAAGAGCCGGCACGGTAACAAATCTGTCCTCGAAGATACAATAATTCTATATACGTAAATTACACATAAATTCGTTCAATATAATAAAGTAGAATAAATATAGAGTTTTATTGTTATTCCTATTATCGATCTTTTTGTTTTTTTCACTTGTGTTGAGCATCTGGATGGAGCTATGATGGCTTTGATCTCTCTCTCTCTTTCTCTATCGTAATCTCTCTCGTCGAGTCTCTGAGAAAACATCGCTCGAGCTTTTCCCGCGTAATCTCCCTTTCTCTCTCGTCTTCTTCTAGATTGTTCTTCCGTTACTAGGTTTTGAATCCATTTCCACGGATCTCTGATCTTCGATCCTTGTTTTCGCTGTCTGTGATGATGATGATGATGATCATGATTCAGTATGGAACTTCAGTTTTGAGCTGATTTTGTGGATTGAGATTTAGGATTCGTGTGTTTTGCTTGTGTATCTTCAGCTCAACTCGAGCTTCGATTTCGTCTCTCATGTTGTATAAGCTTTTAACCTAGATCTTTTCGTAATCTGATGATTCCTTATTTGTCGATTTTTGTTCAGGTTACTAGTTGCTGAATATGGAGCTTACCTTTACCTAGGGATTTACATATTCAATCGTAATTTCTGATTAGTTGAACATGGGAATTAGGTTTCTAGGATTTGGAATTGAAAACCTCGAGATTGTAATTAACCCTAGCATTTGAAAAATCGAATTGTATATCTGATGATTCGTCAAAATGGTTTTTAGTTTATCTTGTTTCCTCATTTGGAAGTTTATATCATGTTAGCTCTTGATGATGTAAACAATTTGATGGCTCTTGCTTTCTCTAAACTTGTTCAGGTGGGAGCTTGACGTCTAAATGGGTTATTAAAGTTCTGGAGTTTGTTTTGCTTTGAATACAAAGAGATGAGTTACACGGTCGAGAGTGACGATGGTATGCACTCTAGCATTCATTATGAATCACCAGCTGCTGATAGTATTAGCAATGGCTGCACAAGTAAACGGAGAGGAAGTGCCCTGAAGAAAGGACCATGGACTTCAACCGAAGATGGGATTTTGATTAACTATGTCAAGAAGCACGGCGAGGGTAACTGGAATTCTGTGCAGCGACACACCAGCCTGGCTCGTTGTGGTAAAAGCTGTCGTCTGAGATGGGCTAATCATTTGAGGCCAAACTTGAAGAAAGGAGCATTTAGCCAAGAAGAAGAACAGCTCATTGTTGAAATGCATGCCAAGATGGGGAATAAATGGGCACAGATGGCTGAACATGTAAGACCAGACCTGATGCTTGATCTTCTTTTGTGAGCCTAAAGGCTAATCTCTCGTATTGAGTATTGACTTTTGTTTTTTCTTACCAGTTGCCTGGTCGAACAGATAATGAGATAAAGAATTACTGGAACACTCGTATCAAGAGGCGACAACGAGCAGGCTTACCACTTTACCCTCCTGAAATCCATGTTGGAGAGTTGCAGTGGAGTGAAGAGTATACAAAGAGTGATATCGTAAGAGTAAATAGAAGAAGACATCAAGATTTCTTGCAGTTGGGGGATTCCAAAGCTAATGATCTACTGGACGAACTAAATTTTGCTACCAGCTTGTTACCGGGCGCTTCTGACCTATCAGATTTGGTTGCATGCAACATACCAGGAGCTGGCGCAAGTTCTTCCCGATACGAAAGCTATATGCCACCAATATTACCTTCCCCAGGGACATTCCAGGAATCTGGATCTCGGTTTCCTATGTGCAGCAGTATCATAAAGCAGGAATTCCAATCTCCGGAACACTTTCAGAACACTGCTCAGCAAAAGAATCAGAGGTCTTGTAGTATTTCGCCATACGATGTTGATCATCTTCCTTACGGAAGCCAGCATCTATTTGATACGATGATTCCACATAGCCATACCTTTACGGATGGCATGCTTCCTACTTCTAAGCCCTTGTTTGGGGCAATGAAGCTGGAGCTCCCTTCATTCCAATCAGAAACTAGTGCATTTGATCAGTGGAAGACAACACCGTCACCTCCACATTCAGATCTCCTTGACTCTGTTGATGCATATATTCAGTCTCCACCACCATCTCAGGTAGAGGAGTCGGATTGTTTCTCTTCATGCGACACCGGCCTACTAGATATGTTACTTCACGAGGCCAAGATCAAAACTAGTGCAAAACACGGTTTGTTGTCATCATCTGAGAAAAGTTTCGGTTCAACTACTTGTACAACCGATGTTACTCAGAATGTAACACATGGCGGCGAAACCCAAATCAAATCTGGTGAATTTGAAGATTCCCCGAAGAATTTGGCTCACTCCAAGATTCCAATTCCCATGGGACCAAGTTCAGGTGGAAATTCATCAGGTGAGATTAATGTTAATAAGTGATCGGTATATATATTATAATCTTTCTCCATATTGATTCTTTGGTTTCTTCTAGCTTTAGAATTTCAAGTCCTGTTTTCTCATATTTGAAGCTGTTGCAGGGATTGTTGTAAAGTCTGAAGAGTTGGATCAGGTTTGGGAACCAAAGAGAGTTGATATAACAAGGCCTGACGTTTTACTTGCGTCGACCTGGCTTGACCATGGTTGCTTTGGGATGGTTAGAGACTCGAGCGGCATGAGCAATGCGCTTGCGCTTCTTCTTGGTAATGAGGACATTGGAAACAGTTACGTGACTGTTGGATCATCATCAGGTCAAGCACCACGAGGCGTTGGGTCTTACGCATGGACGAATATGCCTCCTGTTTGGTCCTTGTAACAAAATGAAACCACATCACAATTTGATCTTTCTGTATTTTCATGCTACTTGCTTCCTTTGAGGACTTTCAGTTTGTTATAGTTTACAGAAGATTAATAAACTTACTGTTTACACAATTATTTCGGGTTTGGTCCATTCTAATTGTTTGATCATTTGACCGATTTTCGCAAAAATCACATGATCGATATCGGATATCGAAACAACTGACAATGCATTAAGATCAGGTAAAAAACACATAAGAGTAGCTCAATATATAGATGTATCAGAAGCAAATGAATCATTACAAATAATAAAAAAGTTATAGGTCTTTTCTTCTCGCAAATGTAACGGTGCTCCACGAGGATTAAAACCAAAATTCTCATGGAGCTACGAAAATAATTTCCTTTAGACTGCGGTTTTCTTGTTTCTGATGAGTTCCTTAAGCTCTGCAAACTTCTTCTTGCATTGAGTCACCGTTTTGCCAGGTACAGCTGTAGCTACTCTCTCCCATCTTTGGCTAGTCTCTTTAGGGAATGTCTTCAAAGCTTGAACCAATGCTCTTTCTTGCACAGCCGACCAACCATCTGGGTCTGAACTTCCATTTGCTTCACCATTGTTCTCTGAGCTTGGACTGCTCGAGCTTTTCCCTGCAACAGTCTCTTTAGCGGGTTTTGCCTTTGTAGTTGTTGTGGTTGTCGAGGGTAGAGATTCTCCGAGTTCCTCTCTTGTGGAGAGAGGGGACAAGATTGAAGCACTGTGTTTCCTATTCTCGAGGAACGAATCAAATGCTTTGGCGGAATCTGGTTTCTGGAGAAGAACGGTTTTGGTTGCTTTCAGAATCTCCTCTACGGATCTTCCTGTACCGATGTACTCTGATATAACTTCCCATCTCCGAGATGTCCCCTTTGGATATTTTATGGTTCCTTTTCTTAGCATATCAATTTCTTCCTTGCTCCATGGTTGTTTCTTCACTGTGCCATCTGACAGAGGAACCCGGCTTGTCGACTCTGCACCACCGTTAGTCTTCTTACTTTCTTTTTCTTTAGTGTCTGCTTCTTGATTGCATCCATCTTTGATCACCTTTGCCAATTCTAGTCCTTCTTTGTTTTCCATCTTATCACATAGACTCTGCAGCTGTTCGATGTTAAGTGACATGCATAGATTCTCAATATCTTCAGTTGAGATGTCAAGCAGGCTCTGAGCCACGAGAGGTGCTGAGAGAGTTCTAAGACGATTCCGTTCTTTGCGTAAGAGCTTCTTCTCTTTTTCCTTGTTTTTCTTTTGTTGCTGTGCAGATTCTGCTGCTCGCTTTTCTTCTTCTTCTTTTCGCCTTTTCTCTTCTTCAGCAGCAATAGCAGCTTCCTCTTCCTGCTTCTTCTTAGCCCGAAGCTTTGCGTCTTTCTTCTGTTGCTTCTCAGCCCTTTCTTCCTCTTTTCTCTTCACAATTCTTGGGTCTTTTCTATAGGCATTGTCAACAAGAGTTCGGATTCGAGCATGTTCCTCCTTCCTAGCCTTCACAGTTTTCTTCGCATTCTCCTTCTCCATCCACCTCCGTTCCTCACGGGAATCTGCTTGTTCAAGATCATGCTCCTCTTCGCCAGGAAATTCCCTCCAACTCTTGAAAGCGTACCAAAAGTTGTAGAACTTATCAACATCTTTAAGCTTTGTGTTTTCATCTCCCAAATCAGGTATGCGCTGATTCACTGACCACCTAGCATTTCTCTTAAAAGCTGGACCAAAGACCTTGAAAAAGTCTTGCGGCAAGCAATCTGTCGGGACCTCGTCATCAAACTCATCTGTGGAGTCGAAAATTCTTCGCCTTGTTGGATCCATAAGCACCTCATAAGCTTCTTGAATCGCTTTGAAGCGAGATTCAATCTCATCTTTTTTGGCCTCCTTGGCTTCTTCCGTCTCCTCTGCCAGAAGAAGAGTAGCCAGTTTATCGGGATGGTGCTTCAGTGCAGCTTCACGATAGCTTTTCCTAATCTGATCTTCTGTTGCAAGATATCTTAAATTGCTCAAACCCAACAACGCATAGTGGTCTTGTTGCTGCGTACCAGACTTCTTCTTTCCTTTGTTGGCATACGAGTTGAATGAAGGAACATATTCCTTCTCTTTGTCATCTCCAACTTTCTTATCACCACCTTCATTGTCTGTGGGTTCCTCTACACAACCATGCAGTTTAAGAGCAGCAGTATGGAAGGCATGACCAGCAGGTTCACGGTTTAAAGCCTTCACAGGAAGACAATTGGAAAAAGCATACAACGGTTTCCCATCCACAAGCTCCTCAGAGTATGTAATTAGCTTAATGGCTGAGTTACTTTTCCGGCTCGGCATGATGAAAAATGTACAAGAGCTCCCTTTACTCTAAGTGAGTATCCACGCTGATTTCTGTCACAAAGATTACAGAAAAATTGTGAACTTGAGTCAGTGATTTAAACGGCTGGGTCAACATTCATCTACATATGTTAACCTAAGTAGTAGACAAAGCTAAATTTATCAACTAGCAAAAGCTATAATTTGTAAAGAGAATACACAAGCCAATCCCCAAATAAAAGACAATATACAAGATCATCCAAGAACATATGAACTGGAAAAAGAATCCAATATACATAGTATTCTATCCACAATTTCTAACTTGATTTGGAAAAAATTGCATTAGAAAAATGTCCATAAAGCAAATACAGAATAGCACTAAGCAAGTGATCCAGAAGACTAGCGTCATAAAGCCAAATAATCCACAAATCCTAAGATTCTCAATAGACAAGAAAAATAAAATCCAAAATGAAAGGAAGATAATAACAAACCCATCACTCAAGAACCCTAAAAACCACTATTACTCAATACAATCAATTACAAAAACAAAAAACCACAAGAAGGAAGACCTATTCGATCTTAACGAAATTCCACGAATCCATCTGGTAACATTCTAAAACCATCAACTTTTGCTTACCGGAAACTGTCACTCCGATCCGTCGGTCGGAAGTTGCTCCGGCGATTCCTTTCCGCACGAGCTTCCTCCAACCCACGGCGATAGAGAAATGAAGAAGACGAAGAAGAGAAAGAGTAACTCACTCTGCTTCACAAGGAAATAGCGGCGGCAACGATTTGCAGATGGACAAAAGTTATTTGAGAAGAAATGGTCTATCAGATTTTTACCCTGTTTGGTTCCACCTATAACTCTATTCTCGCTAAATAATTTGGCTCAGGCCCATAAATTTGGGCCTTATCGAATTATATACATTTAACCAAACAAGTCATAACCGGAGAAGAATCGATCAATGACCGGAAGCCTTGCACGGAGCTCCGGCGTAGCTTCGACGCCATGGAACGTGCGACTTAGAGAGCTCGCAAATCAATCATTGTTCGCTGAAGCGATCTCTCTTTACCGGTCAATGCTCTGTTCAGGTTCCTCACCGGACGCATTCTCTTTCCCTTTCACTCTCAAGTCATGCGCAGCGCTTTCGCTCCCCGTCTCCGGGAAGCAGCTACATTGCCATGTAATCAGAGGAGGATGCGAGGCTGAGCCGTTTGTGCTGACTTCTCTGATTTCAATGTATTGTAAATGTGGTTTGGTTGAGGATGCACGGAAGGTGTTCGACGAAAATCCTCAGTCACGTCATCTTGGTGTTTGTTACAACGCTTTGATATCTGGGTATAAGGCAAATATGAAGGTTTATGATGCTGTGTATATGTTTCGGAGGATGAAGGAATTTGGTGTATCTGTGGATTCAGTCACAATGCTTGGACTTGTCCCGGTTTGCACGGTTCCTGATTACCTTTGGTTCGGGATGTCTCTTCACGGTCACTGCGTTAAAGGAGGAACAGATTCTGAGATATCTGTTATGAATAGTTTCATCACTATGTACATGAAATGCGGGTCGGTAGAATCGAGTAGGAAGTTGTTTGATGAAATGCCTGTGAAGGGTTTGATTACTTGGAATGCGGTGATTTCTGGATATGCACAGAACGGGCTAGCTTACGATGTTTTGGAACTTTACGAAAATATGAAATCATCCGGTGTGTGTCCTGATTCTGTTACATTGGTTAGTGTTTTGTCGTCTTGTGCTCATCTTGGAGCTCATAAGATTGGTCAGGAAGTAGAGAAGTTAATAGGAACCAATGGTGTTGTATCGAATGTGTTTGTTAGCAATGCATTGATCAGTATGTATGCTAGATGCGGTAATTTGGCAAAGGCACGTGCTGTTTTCGACATCATACCTGTAAAAAGCTTAGTGTCGTGGACCGCCATGATAGGTTGCTATGGGATGCATGGAATGGGAGAGACTGGGCTTAAGCTTTTCGATGATATGATAAAAAGCGGTATAAGACCCGATAGGGCAGTCTTTGTGATGGTTTTATCTGCGTGCAGCCATTCAGGGCTAACGGATAAAGGGTTAGAGTTATATGGTGCGATGAAGAGAGAGTATAACTTGGAACCTGGTCCTGAACACTGCTCTTGCGTAGTTGATCTACTTGGAAGAGCTGGTCGGCTAGATGAAGCCATTGAGTTTATAAAGTCAATGCGTGCTGAACCGGATGGTGCTGTTTGGGGCGCTCTATTGGGTGCCTGTAAAATCCATAAGAATGTGGATATGGCAGAGTTAGCTTTTGCAAAGGTGATTGAGTGTGAACCCATGAACATTGGGTATTATGTATTGATGTCAAATATATATTCAGACGCAAACAAACAGGAGGGATTACGGAGAATCCGTCTAATGATGAGAGAGAGAGGATTCAGGAAGGAGCCTGGGTATAGTTATGTGGAACACAAGGGAAGAGTTCACTTGTTTTTGGTTGGCGACAGAAGTCATGAGCAAACAGAGGAAGTTTATAGAATGCTGGATGAGTTAGAGACTTCTGTGATGGAGATTGCAGGAAACACGGACAGTGATAGAGGCGAAGAGGTTTTGAACAGTAGACGTGAGCATAGCGAGAGGTTAGCAGTTGCATTTGGGATTCTCAACACTAGTCCAGGCGCAGAGATTCTTGTGATAAAGAACCTGAGGGTTTGTAAAGATTGTCATGTGTTCATCAAGATGGTTAGCAAGATTGTAGACCGCCGGTTTGTTATAAGAGATGCATCTCGGTTCCATTATTTCAGAGATGGGGTCTGCTCATGCAAGGATTACTGGTAATTTTTCAAGCTTCTCACAAACACGGTGCTCAGATAGTAAGATTTTGATATTTCACTTGCGCGGAATGTACTACAAGGGATATCTATAAACCAAAGTGCGTACAAACATCGGAATGTTGAACGCTGCACTTAACTACAGAAGTTAGCTTTCAGTAATAAGTTCATCTTCTACAAAAGGGATGGTTTTCCGGACAATCACCCTCATAGGAGCTCCTGCAAGAAGGAAAAAGATGTGAATAAGAAAACACTAAATAAACTGAATCAGTGTCAAGAGCTATATGTAAACAGAAATTGCACCTCCACTAGCTTGATCATCTTCAGTACAGATTGCAGCATAATGAGAATCAGCCAACTCCAAAAGGGCAAACTTCCATTCTCCGTCGCATTTCTTTGCCTCCTCCAGTGAATTGACTGTAATTTCAGATGTCTACAGAACAAATTGAGGTTCTAAGGAAGTGTACAGTGCAACAATTAATCTCTTCTGATAAATATTCAAACCCAGAGTATGATTCAAGTCTAAAACAAACCTTGCAAAGATTGTAGGCTCCTTCTGTTCCAGCCTTCGTCCGAATTGTGAAGGTATTAAAAGGTGTGGCAGAGAAGCCTTTTCCTAATGCTTTCACATATGCCTCCTAAATACAGAATCACCACAAGAGTTTTCAACTTTTGATAAGTACCAATTTTTTTCAGTTTCTTAAGCATACCTGTTGTAAGTAGAAACTACCTTAAGAGTCCATAACTTAATAAATTCCTTTCGCTGAACTTCAGGGTCTGGTATAGTTGACAAAAAGTTCACTTCATAAGTAGTGTAAAATCTTTCTGCAAATGCTAAGACATCATGCTTTATCTTCCTTTCCTTGTCTTCCACATCAATACCAACCTACAGTCATAGTAGACCCTGATTAGAAACTGCAACGGTTCAAACTTTAAAAGCAAGAAACAATCGACACCGTGTATTTGCCTATATAGAAAAGACTTACCGGAACGTGTGCTGTCACCCCACAGGCAATTAATGAATCTGTGTGGGAGATGTTGAAATGCAATGGTGGGTTATTACAGTTCTTATGATTCTGCCAATCTACCTGCAAGGAATTTAAACAAAAGCAAATGAAATTTTTGCACTAAGCCCAAACTATGATAGTCTTGTCTAATTTTAGAAAACTGTCTCACCTCAGGCTTCCCATACATATTCTTCTTGAACATCAAGGACCGAGGATCGACCGCACTGTTTGCCTGATCTAGTAATAAAACCATTACAATTAATGCCGTGCAAACTCGTCAAAATCTAGAATTTACTATGAGAATACTCTACTTCTGTAGGTAAAGACCAAGTGATAAAAAAACATCACAAATTCAGGTAACGCGGATATAACCGAATGAAATCTTTGGACGATACTTCCTCCAATTATTCTTTCTAATTATGTTTTACTGTTGACCATAATCTCAGAGACTACTTAACAGCATTATAATTAAGCTTTAGGATTTTGAGATGATCAATAAACAAAACCTAATGGGAAACTTCAAGTGTCTTGAAGCAAGAAAAGACGGAAAGTGATTGATATTAGATGGAAACTACGAGAGAATATAACATACATCTCGCGATGGTGGTCCGAACCAAAGTGCGAGCAAGCAAAGCATTCTTCTGAAGCTCATCGCCTCGCATCCGAGAAACTTTATCTTTCTCGGACGGTGACAGAAGTTGAGAGTAGCGTTTTAGAAGAGATGTACATTTCACTTCATCTGGTAGAATATACCATAGGTGAGTCTCCCTACATGAAATGAATAAATCAGTCAAGAAAATCATCAAAACATTAAGGAAACAAAAGAGTCTTTAAATGAGAGCTACATACATACGAGATGGAAGTTGCAGAGGAATTAATGAAGGCAATTCGATATTCAAACTCCGATACATTTTCGACAAGACACTGATTCTCATCAGCTCCAAAAGCCCTATTCTACAGGAATCCCAAAATCGCCTCCTTAAGAATCACAAAATTGGGATCGATGATCTAGAAACAAGTAATCGATTGAATTTGAAATCAACAATTCAGATAAAATACTCAATCGACGGGAGAGAGCAAGTACAATCACACTAAACTCTCCGGTTAACTACGGTGAAGTTCTTCGCCGGTGATCGGAGGGGAGAGACCCTAATCGACGGGAATAACGGCGAAGGTGGAATACGTTTTCGGTTTTAGCAGGGAGTGCGAAATACAACAGAACCGTACCGGACCAAATTGAATCGCATTTGTAACCGAACGGTTTTTGTTAATTAGCAAACCAAACTGAACCGAATTGATCATGAGAACCAAATCGAATCACATTTGTTTATTAAGAATTTTTGTGATATGCCACTTTTGACATATCACTTTATAGTAATGACATTATTTAAAAATATTTGCAAGAATACCACATTTTTTTGAACTTAACATTTTCAAATTTTTAATTTTTTCAAATCTAAAATTTGTATTCCTTCCATATGAGATCTTGTCTCTCTCTTTCTCTCTTTGAACCAAATCTCGCATCGCTCTCTCATAACCGGATTAAAAAACATGAATTTAAGAAAAAAATTTACAAGACTTTTTTTTGGATCTCGTGGATTTGCAAGGAGAAGAAGAAGTTGAACAATGTTCTCATAGAAAATGAAAATGCAAACAAATACACACATACACAAACGCTTTTAAATTTTTTAGATTTGTGTTAACTATTTTAGATTTAGGGTATAGTTTTGGAGTAAGGTTTAGGAGGGAGGTGGGGGTGGGTTAACTATTTTATAAGGTTTATAAGCTTTTAAAACAAATCATATGGTTTTAAAACAAATTGTTTATAAGGTTTTTATAACAAATTAGGTTTTTAAACAGATTATATGGTTTTTAAAACCTTTAAAATCCCTTATAATCTTTTTATGAAAAACTTATAACGACGTGATTTTTAAAAAAAAAACAGATTATAAGGTTTTTAAAATCAAATTATAAGGTTTTTGAAGGCTTAAAAAATCTTATAATAATTTGTAAAACCTTAAAGTATGTTTTAAAAGTTTTATTATAAGTTTATCAACAGATGATAAAGTTTTTAAAGCATATTATAAGAATTTTTAAAACAGATTATAAGAATTATAATCAACCATCATCAAAACCATCCATCCATACATCCCACAAAATGAAAATCAAGATTAGCCTCCCACAAATTGATTTTGAATTGGAAAGTTATATTACAACAACATTATTAAGAAATGTAATTTTCATGAATCCTAATCTCCATGACAAAAATATTAATAAGAATGCCGTACCTAATGTTCATATAAAATAAGAATGCCATGCCTAATTTCCATAAAAGAAAAAAACATTGTATCAATTAACTAAATAAATATGCCTACTTTCTTTTTAAAACGTAGTCGGGTTCCTCTCTCATTTTACATTTCTTGTGTGGCCTTTAGGCATTTGTTTTTTTTTTGCTTGGCAAATCATGAGGCGACCAAGAGTGTGCTGGACTACTAGTTAACCACTTGGAGTTGGTTCCATTGTGCCCCTAGTTCAATTTTCCTTGAAAAGAGGGATATTCTCAAAGAAAGTGGACTAAAGACTGATTTCGGACCCACGGAAATTAAGGTATGGCCCGAACTTCGAGATTATAAAAAAAAAATCAAAATCATGAGGCGCAAACTCGAAGGACAAAGCCTCCACATTTTTATACCAATTTTAGAATTTGTGATAGCGTTTACTAAATAATAAAAAAAAAAGCAGAAAGACCGAAATCTACTAAACAAATGAGAAAGATAGGAAAAGAAATAGACAAAGATCGAATAAGTTAGACAAATGTAAAAAACAAACCTAGAAGTTGGAGAAACTTTGATTCTGAATACCTAAGCTTGGACATTTGTGTAGATAACACAATTCCTAAGGCCAGTCCTCAAAAATTCGTAGTAGATACTCGCCTACAACTTTTTCAAAAACACACACAAAAACAGAACTATCTTAATATACTACTCCAAAACCAGCGGCACATGAACCTCTTCGGGCATCCAGAAAAACTTTCCGACCACCATTCCCGAGCTTGCGATAGCTACAAAAATCATCTCCCACGGTTTAGAAATAGTCATCGAGCAAGGACGCCACCTCGATTCAACACCAGATCACCACTATAGCTTAATACAGAGCCTCCAAATATGCATTACCATAAGGACTTTAATTCGTTTCAGGTTGCTAACGTCGAACGGGTCTGGTTAAACGAAACTTCGATAATACCAAAGTCTGTTTACACTTAATTATTTGAGACTATAGCACAATAACCTTAGTTTGTCACTGTCAGACTCAAAGTTTCTGACCTTTGCACTGTTTTAGTCTTACTAGAAGATTCTCGTCAACGTACAATAACTTCACCTCAACTTGCATTTTCTCGTTCATTTTAAATTTTTTTTACTTGTTGTATCATTTATGTGATCTATTATAATTAATCAAAAAATATAGGTATATATTATTCTATTATCGATCTGAGTATTTTGAAGTGTAATTTCTCTCATATATATTTCATGGTCCATTCATTAAAAAAATAAAATTTCTATAACGGATAGATCATAGATCAAATTATACGTCCCTACGCGCATAGTATAGTAGACGACTCAAAACTTCCGACCACCAAATACTTTTTGGTACATGTTGAGTTGTGCAGCCAAATTTTTAATCATGTGTGAACCGAATTATAAGGACGTTTTCCAAAAACATTTCAAATATCTTACATATATGCTTGTTTACCTTATACTTTTGTTTTTTAATTTCTTTGTTGTTCCGATCTTCCTAATTTGTAGAACAAAAGAAAGTACATTGTAATACTCAAAAAACAACGAGAAATGAATTATCAAATCCCTGTCCAAAAATCTTTTAACAACCGTTCATAATCCAAAATCGCTATCAATTTCAACTAGTTGAATCAAAATAATTACTAAAGTCAGCTTTGATTGGTTACGTTTTTGTAGGTAGTACAACTTATACTATCGGTTGTGTAACCATTTGGTGAAACAACATTACAACAAATAATATCACTATTTATTATTATACTATTATCTCTAATTAATATGTATACTGCTTCTAATTGTACTATCATGCATCTTTATATTTCTACTTGTACCATCAGAAAATTTGTACTGCCTTGTGTTACCAATCGGACCTGAAGCCTGGAAACTTCAAGTGACATTAACTATTTGCAAGCGTTAACGACTTTTTTAACGTGCTACTTGATTAAGTGCCATCGATCTCTCTATAAATTGCAGTGTGTGAAGTGCATTCTCCACACACCAACATCTTCTAATAATTCTCCATTAATCTTATCATTAACAAGTACGACTAAAAGATGGATTCAAGAATCATCGATACCATTCTGTGCGAGCTGGAATTTCACACAATAGAATTTGTGAAGATTCTTATGAAATAAAGCTTCTTTAGGGTTTCAAACACTAAGACAGATTTCAAATTAGGGTTCTTATTAATCAAGATCAGAGCTTTTACAAAGATTTTTCGGATCCCTCACAAGTGAGGGGGTACATGTTTATTTATAGAGAAAATAAGTCGGTTCGGATGAACAGTGATGGGCCGTTAATGGGCCTCTATCTTCTGGGCTTGACTATTGGGCCGTTTCGGCGAATACGACGTCGTTTTAGGCTTATCGATTCTTCTAGGGGGGATCAGACCCCTACAGTTAGCCCCCCAGTTCAACAGTTTTATTAAAATGTTGAAGTAAGGGTGTCCAAATGAAGAATCGATTTCCGTTCAGACGGTTTATGTGTTGATGATGATGATGTCGAGCCCAGATGACCCGATTGCATCGAATTCAGCGAGTCGATCTTGAGGTCGCGAAGTGACGAGATGAGCTAATCCAAAACCTGCGAGTCGTTTGAAGACACGAGGCGACTCGAATAATTTGATCGCGAGAAGGTGAAGTGATTTTGGCGAGCTGATTAAATCGCGAACTGATCTGGTGAGATGAAGTCGCGAGCTGACTTTGAGAAAGTCACGAGCTGATCGAGTGCGATGTTATGAGCGAGTTGATTTTGAACTTGTGAAGTTGCGAGCTGCTTGGAGATTTTTTCACAAATCCGCGAGTTGTTTGGTATGCGCGAGGCGATGAGATGAGCTTGTCACAGATCTGCGAGGTGCTCGAGGTGGTCGTGTGACGAAGTTGCGAGCTGATTAGGATCAAAGTCCGCGAGTCGTTATAAAGATGAGAGGTGACGAGGCGAAAATATCCCAAATCTGCACTACTAGAAGACGCGAAGTGGCGAGATGAAAGCATATAAGTGTGCGAACGAGCCTCGGTAAAAACCTTGGCCAGAAAACCCCGGGGGAAAAAACCAGACCAAGGGGAAAAGAGCACAAGTCGCACACTCGTTCAAATTGCCGCTGTTGCTGAGTCCCCAATTTTAGTTTCGTGTGTTCTCCGAATTGTTTGGTGGAATGGAACTGCGAGTTGATTTCATGAAAATGAAGTCGCGAGTTGATTTCATGAAAATGAAGTCGCGAGTTGATTTCATGAAGATGAAAGTCGATTTCATAAAGATGAAGTCGCGAGTTGATTTGATGAAGATGCTGATCTAACCAAGTTACGAGAGTGCGACTCTATCAAACTCGTAAATACTGCGAGGTCGCGATAAGCGCTGAGAATCGAAGTCTTGAGAGAGTGAAGTTCCGAAGTCGCGGATTAGATCAAAGGTGAAATCGCGAGGTCGCGCTTTGAGATGACATGAAGTTGTGGAAGTCGATTTGGCTATCTTCGAAATCGTGATTCATTAAGCCCAATATCTTGGCCCAAATTAAAATGAGGCCCACCTCGAAACTCGAACCGTCAAAAATGTCTTTATAAGGAGCGACGCTCCTCTGATACTTTTCATTATTTTCATTTCTCCGAAAACAGGTTTGCTCTCTCTCCCCTTTCTCTCATTTTTCTTTCGAGTATTAGATAGGATTTTTGCCGTCCCATCACTTCGCCGCCGCCGTGTTCTTCATCGCCGCCGCAGTGTTCTTCAGAAAACTCTGAAAATCTCCACTTTTTGATCCAAAGATACAATGTCGTCAATAAACTCAATCAAGTCTGTGGAATCTGCCGAGCTCCCCGAGAGGGAAAGATTCATCTGGGAGTATTCTGCTAACAGCGAGTCGATCGTCGATGCGAGCTCAAGTTGTGGTCGGTTCCGTGGTAACGAGGAAGCGAGCTCTTCCGGTCACGAGGAGGCGAGTCCTTCTGGCTGCGAGGATGCGAGCTCATCTTGTCGAGAGGGTCGAGCTGGAGGTAATTCTCCCCTTGAAGATTTATTCACGTATTCCACTCCTGTCTCAAGGCGAAGTCGCGAGACGGGAGAGACTGTCTTATTTAGGCGAGATCGGTGAGTGGATACTCACGAGGGAGTTGGGACCTCGCGTCCCTCGCAAAATGTCGAGACTTCTGCTGTCAACGAAAGAAGGCTAGCCATCGAAGTTCCACATCTTCGCGACGAGTCGCTCAGTCCTGTTAAGCCGCCTCGTCAAGTGAAGATCGAGGAATGCAATTGGTCATACAATTCTCTCATAGAGAAAGAGAGATTGGAAGTCTGGATTGGATCCGGAGCGGCCGAAGTCGTTAAGAAGGCGAAGAAGTCGAGGCGAAAGCAACGCCCGCCTCCAGGCTAGTCATGGTGCGACGAGGAATCCCTGGACATCCTTCGCGCATAATGCGGGATCTCCGACGCGGTCGAGATGATCGTGCTGTCTGTCGAGCAGCGAGAAGATAATCCACCCGTCGGTACATTCACGGCATATGAATGCTGGTTTAGGGATTGTTTTCTTACATTCCCCATTCCAGCGTTGATCCTGCGGTATATGTGGGTTCATAAAATCGCGCTTGCGCAGATCAACACAAGGGGAGTTCGTCAGTTGGTGGGGCTTCTGACTCGAGCTGCCGAATGTTGCGAGCCCATCGGAGTTCGCCACCTTCGTAACTTTTTGGAGTTCCGCAAGCATGCCGACCCCAGCGGTAAGAGGTTGTATAATCTAGCGAGTCGACCTCTGTACAAGATTTTGGACGACTTCCCGAACAAAGACCACAGTTGGCGAAAACACTTTTTCTTCGTGTCGATGTCAAATGCGTCTGTCGAAGAAGCGGCTGGGGAACACTTGGTAGATCTGGCGGTGGCGAAGTGGGGAACACTTGGTAGATTTTCTTGATGTGTATAGCGCGAACTGCGCGAACTGCCTCTTTATGCTTTGTCTTAACTTTCTGTTTGATTTTATTTGCAGTTCAGGACCGTTTTATACTCCTGTTCCTGGAATTGACGACCTTTGCGACAAGCTAAAAGCTCGGAAGTGTTATTGGGTCCAAAACTTCAATCTTAAGAGAGTAATTCGAGCCCGCGAGTTTGCTATAATCGACGAAGAAGACCAAGTCTGCCAGAGCGAGTCCGACAATCTCGAAACAATGCCACCAAAGGCTACTTTCCGCGATATCGCCAAGCAAAAAGTCGCGAAGGCTAAGAAAAAGGTCAATCCGAAGGCCACTTTTTCTGCTGTCGAGACGTCCGAGCGGAGCGTCGACAAGGAGAGTACCCCTGCCGCTAAGAGCGACGAAGCGGCTGCTATAGCTGCGAGTGGTACATTGGTTGTTACTACTTCACAGCCAATTGCCATTTCAGATGACCCCGTCGAGCCAGAGGGACTGCTGACTCGCAAAAGAAAACATTCTACCTCTGAGAAAGGCAAGGGTAAAGCTGGCGATAAGAAGTCTCGCCGCGAGCTGCCGACTCTGCCTCTAGGCGATCTGGAAAGTCTTCCGAGCTCTACGACGATCCCTTAGCCGCAACTGCTTTAATGGCTAAGGTTACATACCCGGGAGATAACATGCCGATCCAGGAAATGCTGGTAAAGAGCGAGCTCTACAAAGAGTTTGCGTCTGGCCAGGCTAAGGTAAATTCACATATTCTTTCTTTTCCATCTCGCTTCGTTTCTCATACTTTCGACTTCTTTGTAGGCTATCGCACATTGCAATAGGCTGATCATATCATATGACCAAGAGGCGAGGTCTGGGCAGGCCTTTATCGACGAGGCCATGAGGAAGGAAGAAGCCGAGAAGAAACAGGTTGCGGCTCAAATGAACCAACTCACAGCTGAACGCGATGCGTACAAGAAGAGCTCTGATGACTTGGGCGTGCACCTTCAAAGGGTTGGTCTCGAGAAGAAGAAGGCTGAGGACAAAAATGCCGAGCTTGAGGCTGAATTGTCGGCTCTGAAAGCGTGTCGCGAGAGCGACCTCGAAGCGGCTGCTTTGTCTGCGAGGCGATCTGCGGCTGCTGAGGTTCAGGCTAGAATGGATCGCGCTAACGAGCTCTTTTGTCGGATGATGAAAAAGCCAATCAAGAAAATGGTCTACCTTGTGCAAGCGGAGGCCAACCTTCAACTTCTTGACGACATGGAGAAGCCCGATGCAGAGGAGCCATTTGACCCCAAGGCCGAACGTGCCCTCCTAACCGATAACAAGGGCGCGCTGGGCGACGCCGATGTCGTCTTTGACGCGATAGCTGCCGAGCTGAGGAAGACTTTAGGTATGAACTATGTCGTCCCCATTAATGTAGTGGATATAGTTGGTTCTCCGCGAGTCGAGGTCAGTGCTAAGTCTATTGGTATTCATGTAGCTTCTGGCTCTAACAACGGCTCTTTGGGTATGCGGTTGCGAAGTGCGAGCGAAGAGCTAAGTGACAGCGAGTCGGGCGAGGCGGACGAGATGGTCGATCCCGACAATGCTGCAGTAACTAAGTCTCAGCACGAGCCGGCTCTCTTAGAACAGGATCCCAAGATTGGCGAGGAGGCTAGTTCGGCTGTCATCGTTGCTCAAGCCAAAGTTCGTAATGTCGAAGAAGGCGAGCTGGTCGCCGAGGATCGGGGAGTTGAAGATGGCGAGCCTGTCGCTTGATCCAAACTTGTAATAGATTTAGAATTTGCTTTGGTTTTTGTTTAAGGTTTTAAGACTTATCCTTTTGTGCCTGGACGGCTTTATCCAACTCGTAACATTTTTAATTTCCGAGTTGGTCGGACCAAATATATGAAAAATTTAGATTTCTTGCGACTTGTTCGATTTCTTTATGATTCACCTTTGTGATGCGGTATTAAGACGCTTAGAGGCGATGCGGTTTTTAAGACACGATGAGGTTTTAAGACGCGATGCGGTTTTAAGACGCTTAGAGGCGATGCGGTTTTAAGACGCTTAGAAGCGAGGCCTGTAATTGCTCATCAGCAAAGCCCGCTATAGTTCGTTACTTAAGCAAATTTCGAAGCATAGATGAATTCCACAGAATCTCTTACCCGATTATAATTTCTGACCAAATTACATTTGCCAAGTTCGATCAGTGTTTAAATATAACTGGGTTTGCGAGATGAACATCCTGGTTTACAGACGTATTCCCGTGAATACGTAAGCTCCAGTGATGAACTATAAATTTATATAGCGCTTTATCCACTTTGGATATATACTTCGCGATGAAGTGTTAGAGATCGTCATTATGGTCAGTAATGACGACGAGTCGATATCAACGTCGCGTTTAGACATTTAAATCGTTTGCGAGCTGATTGTTTGCGAGCTGCGCATGTAGACATTTAAGTCGTTTGCGAGCTGATTGTTTGCGAGCTGCGCGTGTAGACATTTAAGTCGTTTGCGAGCTGATTGTTTGCGAGCTGCGCATGTAGACATTTAAGTCGTTTTCGAGCTGATTGTTTGCGAGCTGCGCGTGTAGGCATTTAAGTCGTTTGCGAGCTGAACGAATCGTGATAAGACTTGGTTAAAACCTTAGCTTATTGCGAATCGATTGTCGCGTTTAGACCGAAGTCGTTTGCGAACTGATTGTTTTGTATGGGATTTAGTTTATTACATATTGAATGGGAGTATGAATATACGGACCCACTCCCCCCTTTTTTGAATAGGGGGCGCAACTGAACTCGTCCGAAGATGGGCTGCCTACGTACCCTGCGAAGGGATTAAGTTGCGTCGTAGTTCGAGTCTAATGACTTAGTATTTTTAGCAATGATATTTCTTTAGATGTCGCGCATTCCAGGAACGCGGGATCATCTTGCCTTTCATGTTGGCGATTTCGTAGACGCCTAGGCAAACTACTTTCGTGATCTGATAAGGTCCTTCCCAGTGAGCGCCGAGCTTGCCGGCATTGGTCTCGACTATATTTCGCAATACCGCGCGGAGGGCGAGGTCTCCTTCGTAGAAACGCCGAACTCGCACTTTTGAGTTGTAATATTTGGACGCTGCAATCTGATATTCGGTCATCTTGACGAGAGCTTGATCGCGTCTTTCGTTGATGAGGTCGAGCTCGTCGAGCATGAGGAGGTGATTAAGGCCCTCCTGTTTGGGGAGCAATTGTCGGCGAACTCCTAGAAAATAGACCTCGGGAGGGATCACGCATTCTATTTCGTAGACGAGGACGAAAGGAGTCTCGCCCATAGCCCGACGCGGCGTTGTTCGATAGGACCACAAAACGCCTTTCGAGTTCATCTGCCCAACGGCCCTTCTTAGCGTCGTGTCGAGTCTTTAATCCGTGTATAAGCGTCTTGTTTAACGACTCTGCCTGGCCGTTGCCTTGTGGGCAGCGAGGTGTCGACTTGCTGACTCTGATTTTCCACTTGTCGCAGAAAATTTCGAAGCGCTTGGAAATAAACTGCGACCCGTTGTCAGTCACTATTTCGTAGGGAACGCCGTGTCGACAAATTATATTTTTCTAGACAAAGTTTTTGACGTGCTTGTCCTTGATCGATCTGAATGCTTCCGCTTCAATCCACTTGGAAAAATAATCTGTTAAGACCAAATGCTATCGCTTTTGCCGAGACGGATGGAGCGGACCGACGATGTCCATCGCCCATCTCATGAATGGATACGGCGAGGTGACCGAGCTCAAAAACTCTGTAGGTTGATGGATGAAAGGACTATGGCGTTGACATTTCTCGCACTTCGTAGCGAACAACTCGCAGTCTTTTATCATGGTTGGCCAAAAATATCCATGTCTTTTAATTCGGATGGCGAGTGAGCGACCTCCAGAATGGTTACCGCAAGACCCGCCGTGAACTTCGTGCATTATGTTGCGAGCTGCTTCCCCCTCGACACAGATGAGGAGTGGTCCGGACAGTCGCCATTTGAACACTTTTAACTTGCGAGCCGCCCATTTGTCTACTGGCATTTTGCCGTCTGCGAGATATTCGCGAATGTCTGCCATCCACTTGGTGTCGCAACCATAGATTGTGGTCTCGTCGTTGATGGGAATGTCGATGATTTCATGCGTTGGTGGCGGCTCCTCGTTACACGGATAAGCGTCCTCTGGCAATTCCTCAAGTTGTTCGGGGAGAAGACCGCGGTTAAAAGCTGTATTGTTCGGGTCGAGCTCGTTGTCTTTTACCATTACGTCCGTTGTCTTATCCGCTTCGACTGTGTCGAACTGGTCCATGTTCATCGGAATTGGTTCGGCAATACCTTTGGTTTGGTCGAGGTCTATTAAATCTGCGACAGGACGAGTATGCGAGCTGTCGCTTAGATCCGCTCTTCGCTTCGCGGCCTGAGATCTTGTTAGTACGTTGACCTTTTTAGCGACTGCAATACTTGGCTTTTCAATGAACTCAACCTTGACAATTCTTTGGAGATCTCTATCTGGTTGTGCCGATGAGCCGAGTGATGCGAGGGCGTCCGCTTGCGAGTTCTCTGATCTTGGAATTCTCGTTAAGGTAAACGTTTCGAATTCCGCAGCCAATGTCTTGATGAGGGCGAGGTATGCCTCCATGCGTTCTTCTTTTATCCCGTATTCGCCGTTGAACTGATTCACGACGAGTTGAGAATCGCAAAAGGCTTCTATTCTCGTCATTTTCAGCGCTTTAGCCAATCGAAGACCTGCGAATAAGGCCTCGTATTCTGCCTCATTGTTCGATGCTCTGAAGCCAAGGCGGAATGACTTTTCCAGGGATTCTCCGTGTGGCGATGACAATCGAATGCCTACTCCCGACCCGTGTTTAGACGACGAGCCGTCGATATGCAATTGCCAGATTTGGGATGGCGAGTCTGTCATGCGTGTGTCTTCGATTTCTGACGAGGCCGCCGCCTCAGGTAGCTCGATTAGGAAATCGGCCAATACTTGTGCCTTGACTGTCGTCCTGCTGCGATACTCGATATCGAACTCGCTCAGTTCAATCGCCCACTTGGCGAGTCGCCCGGATTGAGTTGGGCTGTGGAGAAAAGCTCTTAGTGGGAAAGTACTAAGGATCACAATCGAGTGCGACTGGAAGTAAGGCCAAAGCTTGCGAGCCAACGTAATAACTGCGAGTGCCAGTTTCTCCGTTAGAGGATATCGCGTTTCCGCACCTGTTAGCGACTTGCTGACGTAGAAAATAGGCTTCTGCTCGGTACCGTCTTCACGAATCAGAACTCCACTAACTGCCGACAAGGAGACCGCAATGTAAAGATAGAGCGGTTCGCCTTCGATCGGTTTCGTCAAGAAAGGCGGAGTCCAAAGGCATTGCTTCAACTTTTGGAAGGCTTCTTCACACTTCTCTGTCCATTCGAAAGCTTGTCGAGCTGCTCCCTTTTTATCCTTGAGCATGTCATAAAAAGGCAAACATTTGTCAGTAGAACACGAAACAAATTTGTTCAATGCTGCGACTCTTCCTGTTAATCGTTGGACTTCTCTTTTTGTTTTTGGCGAGGCCATCTGGATGAGCGCGCGGATTTGTTTTGGATTTACCTCGATCCCGCGACGGGTTACCATATAACCGAGGAACTCGCTTGATGTTACGCCAAAGCGACACTTAGCCGGATTGAGCTTCATGTTATACTTGTTTAACAGCGCGAAGCACTCTGCGAGGTGGCCGACGTGGTCTTTTTCCTCGAGTGACTTGACGAGCATATCATCTATGTAGACTTCCATCGTCTTGCCGAGGAGGCCCTCGAACATTTTGTTGACGAGTCGTTGATAAGTGGCCCTGGCGTTTTAAGGCCAAAAGGCATGACGTTGTAGCAATAGATCCCGCGATCTGTAATGAAAGAAGTCTTTTCGCGATCGCCGGGGTGCATGAAGATTTGATTGTAGCCAGAGAAAGCATCCATAAACGACAATAGCCTGTTCCCAGATGTCGCCTCAACGAGGCGGTCGATATGAGGAAGAGGGAAACTGTCTTTCGGACATGCCTTGTTCAAATCCGTGAAATCTACGCAGACTCGCCACTTGCCATTTTTCTTTTTTACGACGACTGGGTTAGCGAGCCAGTCCAGATATCTGACTTCAGAGATTAAGCCAGCCTGGAAGAGTCTGTCGACTTTGTCGTTTACTACTTGGGCCCTATCAGGACCGAGTCGCCTTCGCTTCTGCTTTCTAGGCTTGAAGGTTGAGTCTACGTTTAACTCATGACTGATGATGCCGATATCGATCCCGGGCATGTCTTCTGCGGCCCATGCGAATGTATCGACGTTCTCCTTAAGGAATTCGACGAGGTTGAGCCTGACGGCTTCATCTAGTGTCGCACCTATCTCCACGCATTTCTCTGGGGACTCGTCGTCTATGCAAACAGATATGACAGGTTCGCATATCGGGCCCGCTCCTTCCTCTTCAGCGGCTTCCACGGTCTGTAGTTCCTATAGCAGATCCGAGATCTCTTTGACGGGCTCCCTGTCTGTCTTGATCTTTTTTCGCTGTTCGTTCGGAATCGGTACTGTCGCCTGACTCTTTAGTTTGTGCGCGGTCATGAAGCAAGATCACGATGCCGACTGACTCCCCCTGATTGTTTTGACTCCGCCTTTGGTTGGAAACTTAAGGCAGAGATGATATGTCGAGGTGACGGCACGCATCGAATTGAGCCACGGGGTTCCCATTATCACGTTGTAAATTACCGGGTTGTCCGATACCGCGAACTCGACTACTTTAGTCACACCTTCCGCATATACAGGAAGTTTAATCGTGCCGAGTGTCATTGTC
This sequence comes from Draba incana, assembly GCA_963576765.1. NCBI lineage: Eukaryota > Viridiplantae > Streptophyta > Magnoliopsida > Brassicales > Brassicaceae > Draba > Draba incana. Next base: position 9,736,765 of record OY755207.1, read on the forward strand.
GTCTCGCCATTGAACCCGGTCAACGGCTTAGGATGGGATTCGACTTGAGCGAGGTCGATTTCCATACGCTTAAGGGCGTCAGTGAAAATGATGTCGACTGTGCTACTAGTATCGATCAAGACGCGACCCGTGTCCCATCCTGCGATGGAAAGTCGGACGACTAGCGGGTCGTCATGAGATTTATCAATGTCATCGATCTCATTCTCTTCGAACTGGATGACATTGTTAGGGAATTTGGACTGTATGGGTTTATTTGCCCCAACCTCAACCCGTCTTTGATAAGCTTTAATTGACGAGATGGTGTTCGAGCAATAGCGCGAGCTGCCCATGATCATGTTACATACTTTTTGCTTTGAGCTGCTCTGGCCCCCATTATCGTTTCGCCTGTCTCGTTTGTTGTTACCTTTGTGAACTTCCCCAGTCGGGTTGTTTCCTTCTCTTGCATCGTCGAATTGCTCGAGCTGAAAGTCGTTAACATTTATGTTTCCTCCGAGTTCTCCAGCAGCTAGCTTTGCTGCGAGTCGCATTCCGAGCACTCTGCAGTTAGACGTCGAATGTCATTCCATTTTATGCAATTCGCAATATGCGGATTCGTCGTATTGCAAGTTCCTCGTCCATGTGTTGCCATTACTACGGCCTAGAGTGAAGCTTCCGCGGCCTGGGGTGCCGTTTCCGCGGCCTCGCCCTCTTCCTCGACCGTAGCCGGGCGAGTCCACCTGATAGTTATGGGCACCCTTAAAACCTCCCTCGTGCTGCACAAAGTTGCCTAGCTTCTTTTTTGCTGTAGCTGGGGCTTCTCGCGGATTGGGAATTTTGGCCTTTCCGTACTTCTGGCCCAGAACTCTGGTTTCATCTTCGCTTTTTGCGAAGCCGTTGGCGCGATGAAGCGCATCTTGAATAGACGAGGGCTCGTTGATCGTCATCTCCTTTCGGAAATCCGAGTCGTACCACAGAGCCTTTCGAAGCGCGCTCAGTGCGGACTGGTCGTCAATCCCCTTCACCTGAGTAAGCATCGCCTTAAAACGCTCGATGAAAACTCCCAAGGGTTCGCTAGCCGCTTGCGAAATGGTGTAAAGATCAGCCTCGGACGTCCTACGCTTGATTAAGATTGCGTACTGCTTTAGAAACGCTTCGGAGAGCTGTGCGAAGCTGTCGATCGAATTCTTCTTCATTCGCGTGAACCAATAGAGGGTTGCCCCCTTGAGATGCTCCACGAAGAGGAGGCAGCAACCAACGTCGATCTCGTCGAGCCGGAAATTAGCTCGCCCCATAGCGATTGAGAAAGCCCTGATGTGCTCCGTGGGGTCGCCCTTTCCATCATAGGTAGGAAGTTTGAGCTTCCCCGGATCCGATAGACGCGCCTTCGTTATTTGCTTGGTGAAAGGAGTGGTGCGAGCTTCTTCAAGAACACGGTCGATCTCTGGCGCCTTGCTGGTTGCGCGATGGACTTGCGATCGCATATCTTTGAGATCGCGAGCTGTCTGCTTCATGATGGCTTTGAGTTCGTCTATCTCCCTTTGCTGCGAAGCGATAGCTCCGCGATTGGTCGGGGCTTCAGCCTGATCCATCCATCGCATGTTTTCTGCGATTTTGCCCTCATCCCGGCTTTGGACACGACTGGTCGGCCGACTGGGTCGAGTAGGGCCGAATTCGCGTCCTTCGAGGTCGTCCGCGATGGCAACTATACCTCCAGTTGCGTCTGCGACGAGGACGGCCCCGTCTCTGAGGGGCGTTGGCGTATGACCTTCGCGAGCTCCGCGAGCTGAAGGCGAGGCCGCTGGGGAGAAGTTAAGAGCGACTGGGGTGATGCAAAGTGCGGCACCTTGAGGAAGTCCGTGAGGGTGACGAGCTGTCGACAAGGCCCTGATTTTGGCAGTCAGGTTGCTGTTGATGGTTTCCTGGTTTTGCGACTGCTTGAGCAACTGCTCGAGCATTGTTTTGAGCTGATCGAAAGCTTGCTGTGTTGCCGGGTCGGTCGAGTTCGCACTGGCGGTTGCCAGGTTTTCTGTAGGGACAGATCTGCCTGCTTCCGCCTCCAATGCGGACTGACCGTTTATGTTCGGTTGTCGACTCTCGGCGAGTTCCCTTGGATCTGAACCTCCTTCTGTCGTTGGAAATTGCGGGTTCGTTATAGACATCTTGGCGAGTTTGTCTAAGCGTTTGTTTCGTGTATGAAGCTAGTGTTGCGAGTAGACCCCCTCCTTCTTGCGCCAAATTGTGCGAGCTGGAATTTCACACAATAGATTTTGTGAAGATTCTTATGAAATAGAGCTTCTTTAGGGTTTCAAACACTAAGACAGATTTCGAATTAAGGTTCTTATTAATCAAGATCAGAGCTTTTACAAAGATTTTTCGGATCCCTCACAAGTGAGGGGGTACATGTTTATTTATAGAGAAAATAAGTCGGTTCGGATGAACAATGATGGGCCGTTAATGGGCCTCTGTCTTCTGGGCTTGACTATTGGGCCGTTTCGGCGAATACGACATCGTTTTAGGCTTATCGATTCTTCTAGGGGGGATCCGACCCCTACACATTCCTTCCATGAGGAGGTTATTTCTCTCCAATTCATTATTACAAGTTACATCATACATACGCACACACATATACAGATATTGTATAGTTTGAAGCATATATATGTATATTATATAATATAGGCATGCTACTTCATATATGAAACAATATATGTGTATTGCGATGCAGCCATATGAATTATGAAGAGAGTAATGATGAACATTCGTTTGTGAGAGCTCTACGTATGAGTGGTGGAGTTGGAGCCAACAGCTACTCCGCAAATTCTCGTCTTCAGGTTAACTTCAACTCTTTTTCTGTTTTTCTTCTACCTTAAACAAAAATATTTACTAATATTATTTTCAGAAAAAAGTTCTATCAATGGCCAAACCAATCTTGGTAAAGAACACAGAAGAAATGTTGATTAACTTAGATTTTCCTAAGTACATCAAAGTTGCTGAATTGGGTTGTTCTTCGGGACAAAACACATTTTTGGCTATCTCTGAGATCATCAACACCATCAATGTCTTGTGCCAACAATTGAACCAAAACCCACCAGAAATCGGTTGTTGTCTGAATGATCTCCCCGAAAACGATTTCAATACGACCTTTAAGTTCGTACCTATCTTTAACAAGGAGCTCTTGATCACAAACAAAGCATCGTGTTTCGTCTATGGAGCTCCAGGTTCTTTCTACTCTAGGCTCTTCTCTCGCGATAGCATCCATTTCATACATTCCTCTTATGCGCTCCATTTTCTCTCTAAGGTATACTTCTTAAGTTTAAGTTTTTTGTTATATACTTTACATTTAAATCAAACATCGAGTTATTTGAATTTAACCGATCGAATTGTGTGTGTCATAAAGGTTCCTGAAAAGCTTGAGAATCAGGGGAATGTGTACATAACGACTTCAAGTCCTCAAAATGCATACAAGGCTTACTTGGATCAATTCCAAAGAGATTTCACAATGTTTCTAAGGTTACGTTCCGAAGAATTGGTCTCTAATGGGCGTATGGTTTTGACCTTTATCGGAAGAAACAATCTTAATGATCCATTGTATAGAGATTGTTGTCACTTTTGGACATTGCTATCAAAATCTCTCCGCGACCTAGTCGATGAGGTATTTCAAATTAATCAAGTTGTCATACATTTTAAGTATGTCCGTATATATATTTTTTTTAAAGTATGTCCATTCACAATCCTCATCGCGATATTTTCTATATATCTACAGGGTCTAGTTAGTGAATCAAAACTGGATGCATTTAACATGCCGTTTTATGATCCAAACGAACAAGAACTCAAACGAGGGTTCTTTTCAAATCAATGACTTAGAGACTCATGGATTCGATCTTAGCCATGGTAATTGCGACGACTACAAAACAGGACGCAATGAAGCTAATAGTATAAGAGCGGTTAGTGAACCAATGCTCGTTGCTCACTTTGGAGAAGGCATTATTGATATCTTATTTGAGAAGTATGCACATCATGTGACTCAGCATGCCAACTGCATGAACAAAACGACGGTCACTCTTGTCGTTTCGTTGACTAAGAAATAATTAGTCTATATATGATTGTCAGTGTCATGTACTGTATTGGTAGATCTATGTATTGGTTTGTATTCCCTATTTCGCTTCTCCTTCAATAAATTCCAAGACTTGCCACTCATATGACCGTGATGCTTGTCTTGGAAATTAATATGTATTTTTAATTTTTATGCGTGATTTTAAAGTTATTTCTGTTATTATCCAGATATGTTATTTGGTAAAGATGTTATAGTACTAACATCTTTTTTATTGACGATGTACTATTTTGCAAAAGATGCAGATTTTGCTTCCAAGTTGTAAGATAAACACAAAGAATAAGAAGCATAAACTTTTGTATTTGAGATTATATGCAGAAACATAGCATTTCTTGATACACAAGCATTGATCCATCATCTCACAAAACCAAAATCAAGAAAATCCAAAACATCAACAATTTCATCGCCAAGCTTCGAATAGCTCAACTCTGTAATTCACACGTCCCACGATACTACTCGCATTCGACATTGTCCTCGTCTTCTTCCTTTGCTCCTGCCAACTACTCTGTTTATCTCCAAAACCTTCATTGTTACAGCTTTTAACCATTGAAGACTTTATCTCAGCTAGTTCTTGAGATTCTGCACATTCTTCTTCTTCATCTTCTTCTGCAGAATCTTCTTTATCTTTCATTTCTTCCTCAGAGTTATCTGAAGCTTCCTCCTTGTTAGCTTTCATGAGATGCAACAGTTGTCTACTACTGCTCTGATCACCATTATGATCCCGAGGACCCGGATTCGACGCTGGAACCAACTTATCTCGAGATTCTTCCCGTTCTTTAAGCGTCTTTACCACAAGTGTTTTAAGAAAGTTCATAACTTGCACTGCGTACATTAGAGCTGTCAATGGATCCAACATCTGCAATAACAAATTACACAACATTGATGTCATTTACCAGATGCCCCCAACAAGTAAACAGTCATTAGAGATTAATCGAGAAAAACTAACCTGAGTCATGTTAGGTGCAAAAACCATAGTGATGTTACGAGCATTCATCTTGTTAAAATGTTCCATCTCAACAACATCAGCCATTAGATTAATTGCCCAATCTAGCAAAGAAGCTTCTGTTGAAGGAAGAAGCTTTACAAGCTCCACGCACTCATCTTCACTCTCGGATTCCATTACTTGCTCTGGTGATAGCGAATCCAACACGCCACTCGGAAGTTCCCTAAACCAAGCCTACAGCGAAAAGCCAGATTCAGAAAATGAAAGACAAGAAGGGAAAAGAGACAATAAGGTCATTGTGGAGTTTTATACCTTAATGAGACTTGCTAAGCAGTGGACATCGATGTTATCGGGAATAACACCTTTATTCAACTCTTCTCTTATGTACTCCTCTTGAGCATTCTCACCATTAATCCTGAAAACTCCTTCTACCTATATGGAAGCAAATGAATCAACAGAATATTTCTTTAGCCATTGTTGTAAAACTGGATGGAAATTTACATTAAGCATGCATATTTTACACGAACCTGCAATCCACCTCTATTGTACAAGTGACTCTGCATCATCAAGAGTATCGTAGGCACGATGTTCCCTCTAGTATCATAAGACAGCTGCATTGATTCAGTGGAGACTCCAAACACCGTTGCACTGCATTTACAAGCACGGTTTTAATCAGCTTCTACTCAAACAAACCGTTAAAACTATCCATCTACTCACTCAAGAATCGTCGACTAGCCATTCACATTAGAAGACATTTCACCCGAATTTCATTCAAGAACATTAAAAAGAGGGATCTTTGCTCTGATGTCAGGAGGAAGAACTGAAACAGGTTTACACGCAATAAGTCCTCAATACATCTACTTACTCAAGATCCTTAACAAGCTATCCACTTGAAAACAGATTATAAGGGATTCAATTCAAGAACATCAAAAAGTTTGGTTCTTTAATGTCTAGAGACATTCTGCTTTCTACTAACAGAGACGGATTGCAATTACTGGAAATAGCAACTAAACCACACACACACAATTAGTTCTTGCATATTCCATAGACCAACAATTTCAAGACTTTATTAACCAAAAAAAGAAGTAAACAAAAACTTGATTGGAGTTAAACAAAAAAGCAAACCTTGCACTAGGAGCTCGTCTAGGGACTTCAGGTTCAAACTCAACAGGTAAACCAAGGAAGCCATGAAACCGATCAAAGGTGACATGAGCCACATGTCTAACATCAGTAGGAACACCAATCTCCATTGAACAAAGATGATCTTCACCAACACAACCACCAATCACAGACTTTCTAATTGCAGAAACAAGAATCTCCAATGCAGAAGAAACCTCGAATCTTTCTCTCTCTTTCTCGCTTATTCTCTCTTCTTCTTCTTCTTCTTCCTCCTCTCGAGAAATGTTAAAAAGAGAATGTGGGTCTCTACTAGTACTATCATTGCTTCCACATGATGTAGAAGAAGAGCTTGAAGGTGAAGGTAAATGACATGATTGGCTAGGTTTTACTACTTTCGTCATCTTCTTTGTCTCTCTAGTGAAAGGATAATCCAAAAAAATCAAATCTTGGAGTGATGTGTACTCTCAATGAGGAGAAACAGTGACGAGAGGTCAAAATCAGAGATAAAGAAACAATCTTTTTAATGGGAAATTCTCAGAAAAACCCTAAAATAATGTAATTAATGATGACTTTTGTTAGAAGCTTGAAAGATTAAGACTTTTGGGTAGTAAGCGACGCGTAGAGTTGAATTGAAGAAAGGATTTTTCAAGTTGGTGGATTGTAATTATCACTTTCAATCTTTTATTTTTCTTTGCTCTTCGTATTCTACAACACAGAGGAGAGAGAGAGAGAGAGAGAGAGAGAGAGAGAGAGAGAGAGAATTGGAGGAGGTAGGTGAGAGAAGATGAAGGGTTAACGAAGAAGATGAAGATTGAGCTGTCTTTTTTTCTTTAATGGGTTTTTGTTGTGACCTTTTAATTTGTTGGGGTCAATATGTAATAAATATTTGCATTTGTATCAAAAGCAGTAAGTAAATAAGTTTAGTTTCCATGTGAAATTCATCAATATTCATTAAATATCTGCAATTTACTCCGTTAATAAAATCTACCTACAAGTCAACAACAAGAAGGAAAAAGAAGAAATCTACCATAATAATCAGTTGAGAAATAGTAAAAAGATTGATTATCTACAATAACACAAAAACTTACCTAGTACAATAACACATGTACTTGGTACCCCATAACAACCACTGCTTCTATTAGTAACACAAACTTAGGTAAAATAATTAAAAAGTTGTGGAATGTGATGATAGAATCAGTTATTGAGAAATTAATTTCGATATTACCAAAAATCAACATAACAACAGAATTATATGATTTTGGTTAGTTAAACGTAAATTGTAATTCCGCATATATATTTGATTAGCTACGTTTTATGAAACCGTTATCGTATACGAGTTACCAATCATAATGCAACTTTATCACGATTAAACCATTAGTTACTATTTACCTAAAATGATTTTTTTTTGCTGATTTTTACCATATATTTAGTACTACTAAGCTTGAATTTTGGCAACTGATAATGTGTAAAATCAAAATTTTGAAGAAATTAAATAGGATGGTTCACGAGAACAAAATATCAATATAGCTTTATGTTTTCACGAAAATGCTTTAAGTTACCGTTAAAAAAAGCCATCCTAATCTCTTTTCCAAAACTAAAAAGAAAAAGGAAATAAAGTGAAGTTGTTGAAAGTTCATTTGTGGATTAGTTGTAGAGCCATGTGTTCAAAATAATTATTTGTACATCCAAAGTTTGTTATGTGAATTGGAGATCTATATCATTTTGTTCTTTCGATTTAATGTTAAAGAAAATACATTAGATTGTTAATGACTTCCACGGCACTACTAACTCACAATTTGTAGACGACAATACACAAAATACCAACTTTCTACCAATAAAGCACATCTACTCGTAGTTTGTGGTGGATGTGAGTATATAATTTGTCTCAAGAGTGTTATAAACTTTGGTACAAAACCCCCCACGTGTGCCAACGACCCACGTGCCGAACATTCCGTTCTAGTTACGTGTTCTGGCTGTTTTATTCATTACTCATTAGCCTTAACAACAATACTTCGTGGGGCACATGCTTCCTTGATTCCTTCCACTTTCACTTCTCCTTATTCATTTAATCATCTCTTTTTCCTTTTCACTTCTTATAATACATAAAATATCTTTGTAAATAACAAAGGAGCCAAACGGCATAATTGCATCATGATCTTACTACAGAAAAAGGGAGGTAAAAAAGGCAATAGAAACAACCGTTGGAGCTCAAATACCCAAAATTGAGAACCCTAACAAGGCTTTTTTGCTTGGTGTATGGCTTGGTGGACCAATCAAAATTATAGCTTTCCCATGTCTAACTTTGATCTCTTTCTCAATTAAAATTATAGTTTTTTCCCATGTCTAACTTTGATCTCTTTTTTGTAAAGTTGTGGCAATGTTCACACAAATCTTCTATAGTTGGACCAAAGATCTTAACTATAAGGATTATAGAACCTAGAGGTCTTGACACAATTCATAAGAGATCATAACACAATTGACAATAATCCAATTTGCCTATATATCTATCTAATCATGGGTTCCTAGAAATGTCCAATAGCATAAGTAAAACGGAACACAGGTAATATAACACAGGCGTAAAAGAGCCAAAGTTGAGGATTTCATCAAATCAATTCATGACGATACAGAGAGTCGCGAACTAAAGAGTCATAATACAAAAGATGATTACCGGTAGTGCAAAGTAGTAAAGCTAAGATCTTCCAACTGGTTCAAGAGCTTCCACGGTAACAATGCTGTTTCCTCTTATCACCTACATCAAGGAAATTGGAACAATTACAAACAAAATTATTAAAAATTATTTTGGAGATTGACAAGAAAAGATTGAGAAACTTACCACCATCCCAATGTCTGTTTTGTCATCACCATTCACTTCAACAGTGTTATCCACAACAAGGTTCATGAACTGATCAAATCCTCTAAGAGTTCCAACTACCATACGATTGGCATTGAGCTTAACTACATTGTGACAAAAAAAAAAGAAACAATAACTTCTCTTGACCATACAAAATTGCAAGAAAGATGATAACAAACAGATCCAAGTATATTTCTAAATTAGGAACAAGACCAAGGAATCAATAACACACCATTAGTAATCTTGACCAAACAAATAACCAATTGTAATGAGACTTAACAGATTCTTTTATATGGTACATGGATTTAACATAAACAGTGAGAACGAGAATCGTTGAACCAGTAAAACCAGATGAAAATAACCCAAAACGCAAAGCAAAATCTGTACATCAGTATCGAAGCTGCAAAATCAGTCTCACACACACACATTTAGCTCATACAAAAAAAATCACGCAATCAAAAACCAGAAAACTGCGATTCAGTGCTAATATATGACTAGAAAATACATGTCGAACTAAGCAATTTTAAATTGAGAGATCGAACTTACTTTGGAGTTTCTTATCCATGTACCTGAATCACACGAAAACGAAAACAAACCACGAAGAATCAGAACACAAGATGAAACCAAAAAACCTCGAATATACAGAGAGAATCTGAAAAAAAGGAAAATACAAACAGAAAAGTTGAAAATCAAATAGGAAGCGAGTAGCGAAGAGAAGAACTTACTTCTTGAGATCCGGAGGCTGACCTGATCGACTCATAGTTGCAGAGAATCGGAGAAGAAGACGAAGAGGAGAGATTTAGGGTTTTTCTCTCAGCTATGGAAAAACTTCACTCGATTTCAGAAAAGACCGACGCGGGTCTGGATAATCTAGAGGATTGATTAAACCGTCGTCGTTTTCAAGGCCCAATGTAACACGAGGCCCCAAAAAGCCTTTTGAAAAAATAAAGTATAGGGGTGTTCCGAGAATCGAACTCGGGACCTCTCGCACCCGAAGCGAGAATCATACCACTAGACCAAACACCCTCATTGTACAAATCAAGGTATAAACTATTATTATCTCAAACTATATTCTCTCATTTTTCACAAAAAGAGTTAGCTACACAGTGACATTTAACTTGTTTTAGATGTGAATCATGTGATGTTCAAACGCCTTTATCATATCATTGGAGACATAAGATTGATTGGGATCAAAATTGAGCACGAAAGCAGGTTCTGAAAAATGTCAAACAACAAATCTCACTCATATCAAAGTCTCAAAAAAAAGTAATTGTTATTTCTTCTAACAAAGGTAAAATCTGCAAGTAGGAAGCAGCATATAACAAACGAGAAAACACATCGTTGTGATGGTTCATCAACTACTTGATCTTCTTCTTCGGCCTCAACTGCAAATTAACAACAAGAAACAACCAAACAAAAGATTAAAAATCATATCTATTAATGAACAAAACATGTTTGAATTGATTAGAAGTAAAAAGCTTTACCTGGTTGGTGTGACCACACTTCTTCTTTCTGCAATTCACTGCCTTCATCAGTCATGGTCAATTATAAAATTTTCTTTCATTATTAAGACTTGGGTTAGATGTAACAAGTCAACTAAAGGAAAATATCAAACATAACTCCCATTGATCCAAATCCTAGAGGCGATGCACATATTAACTTAATGGTTATTATTTTTAGATTTATACAAAACAGGGGAAAACAGTTTGGTGCTTAGATGACAAAACAGGGGAAAGGAATAAATTTATTATTTGTTTGAATTTCACTACTTTGAGGGTAGGAAATATAGTTGTGCGATTACGGAGAAACAAACAAACACGCTAAAAACAGAGTAAAAAAGGAAACACACCACCTAAAACAATAACCAACATCTTGACCAGCCAAGTGGTTGGTTAATGTTCCGTTGCTTTATTCCAGATTCTTCAGGTAGGACCTGAAGCCTATACAAGCAAAAACAAAGTTGTAATCAAAGTAAAAAGTTTATGATGTTTATTCACGTAATCGTTCAAAAGACGGAACATTTACCTCTCAAGCAAGTTGTGATGCTTTTGATGCTTCTGCTTCAACGATTGTTTCAACCAAAAGGGTTCATGAACAAATATGGTTTGTAGCAAGAAAGTATGTATCCAATCGTCAATCCCAAGACAATACCAGGTACGAATCCTATTGTAGCTGCTATCCAACTCAGCACCTCTTCCTCTTCTTCCTCCTCTGATTCCGTCGTTTCATGTGTTTGCTCTGACGACGGCATGTGCATATTTCTGCAATCTTCGACAAGAGAAAGTCCAACAAATCCCAAGTTATCCTGAAAGGAAGAACAGTTTTGCGTTCGAAACTGAGTGCCTCCTGGCACTAGACCTGTAAGGTGGTTATGAGAGAAGTTCATGTAGGCAAGGAACGAGAGACTCCCTAGCTCTTGTGGAATTGCTCCTGAAAGCTGGTTTTGGGAAACGTCGAGCGACTCAAGAGCTATGAGGTTCCCCATTGATGAAGGGATGTGGCCAGCGAAAGCATTGTTTGACAAGTTAAGCACATGAAGCTCTTTTAGTAGACCGATGGACTTTGGAATCTCTCCCTCAAATTTGTTCCCCGAAAAGTCGAGTGCTGTGTAGATTTTGAGGATACGTACTAGCTCCATCTCTATACCTTTATTCATCAAAACAATTGAATCATAGTAATAGCTTGCTCCCATGTACTTTTCATTTGACTGATCTTCTTCATTTGTCCCAAGTGATGACATAGCACTCCACTTCACAAAGTAGTCTGATGCCAAAGTTCCATTGAAGTGATTATGGGAAATGTCGATGATTTGCAACTGAGGGAATGAGGCTTGATGTATCGGTCCATGGAATGCGTTGGAGCGTAAGACAAGAACTTTCAGATTTTGTAGAGAACTTAACCAGAACGGAAACGTGTCGTTGATTCGGTTGCTTTCCATGTTTAGAACTTCAAGACTAGAGAAACGGATCAAAGATCTTGGAAGCTTTCCCACAAGTTGGTTATGACCGACGTCCAGCGACCTCAGACTTTCAAATACATTCTCTGGAAGACTTCCACCAAGACGATTATGACGAAGGTTTAGAACCCGAATAGTAGGCTTGAGATTCCCCAAACAACGAGGAATTGAACCGTTGAAGTTGTTGTTAGATAAATCAAGCGTCTCTAGAGAGTAAAACGAGCAAATGAAAGATGGAATGTTGCCGGTGAAATTGTTGTTGGAGCCAAACAAATACGTTACAGAGGATAGCCCAGGTTTGGTTGAGTTTTCAAAGCCAGTGAAAGTGTTGTTTGAAAGATTCACGTAGTACAAATCCGATGGCGTCCATAACCAACCAGACACTTGACCTTTGATTTTGTTGTTGGAAATGTCTAGACTCCCCATAAATTGTTGGGTTCTTAGGAACTCTGGAAAATCGGTGATACCGCAGCCTGACAAATTCAAATATATCATCGATTGCGAAGGAAGATCTGAAACGGAACTCTTGTTTGTGGATGAAACACAATTGCCTGAGAGATCCAGAAAAGAGAGGCTCTTGAAATATGATAAGAATTCATTCAAGTTAATCGCAGTGGTGGTGTTCAAATGGGATAAGTCAAGATCTTGGAGCGACTTGAGATGCGAGAAGATACTAAAGTCAACTGGGCTTTCGGTGTTGAGATGGGAAAGGTCAAGTCTCTCAAGGCTGGTTAATTTGGAAATGGAGCTCGGGATTGGACCTTTGAATTTGTTGTTGCTAAGGTATAACAATTGTAGCATAGAAGGCGTGGTGAAGAGAGAAGAGGGGAGGGCTCCAGTGAAACCGTTGTCACTTGCATCAAAGATTATCAACTTGGATAGTGAAGTGAAGTTAGGAGGGAGCGTACCTGTGAACTGATTCTGTCGGAGTGATAATCTTGACAATTCTGTCAAATTCAGTAGCGCGATGGGAAATTTTCCACTGAGCTTGTTGGAACGAACCCAAAAGGTGTGTAGCTGATTTAGATTGCCAAAAGAAGATGGGATTTCACCGATGAAATTGTTTCTAGAAAGGTCGACAGAGGTGAGTTGAGAAAGGTTTCCAATCGAAGATGGAATTAGATCATCAAAACAATTTCCGGAAATGTCGAGAGAGGTGAGATGAGAAAGGTTTCCAATAAAAGATGGGATATGACCACTAAAATTATTATAGGAAAGGTCTAGAGTGGTTAGAAAATGAAGGTTTTGAAGACTGCTATTGGAACGAAACCGCCCATGGAGGCTGCTGCAAATGAGATTTAGCTCGATTACTTCCCCGGACTTGGAATTGCATGTGATACCCTCCCAATTACAACAGTCGCTGTTATTTGTCCATGACTTCGTCGGATGAGCACCAAAACAAGTATTTATAGGTTTTCCAATCTCAAACTCGTTCTTGAACTCGAGAAGTGCATCCCTTTGCTCAGGACGACACAAGTGACTAGTAGGAGCCGCAAACAAAACATCAAAATTATAGATGAATATTAAGAAGAGAAAAGAAGGAGTAAAAGGAATGATACTCGTTGAGTTCCAAAAGCCTTTCATCTTTCTCTAAATTGATTCAACTTTCTTGAAAATCAATAATGAAAAAGAGAGAGAGAAAATGAAAATTGTGATGATAACATGGTTTCCTGCTCATCTTTGTACGTACTCCACAAACACAAATCCACTCAGCTTGACTGACTATAACAAGTCTTCCTACCAAAGTGTTCTTCACGTCGAACCCGTAAAATGTTGAATATTCAATTTCCAAACTACTTTATTTACCGATAACAATACCGATATGAATAAGAATTGTCTCTATCCTTGTAATTGATGAAACATATAACATACGTTTATGAAGCATAAAATGTTTATGTGCTAGTAAAACCTCTTTAAAGTTCTTAATCTTATAAGCCTGTGCACAACATCATGATTTTCATATCAAAAGTACAACACGCCTAAGCTCGGTTGTCAAATTCATATGTTTAATATTGGCTTAAGCAGGGTGAAAGGAACAAGGTTCTTTGAGTGCCCTCTGCTTCATGGTGGTATGGTCCGGCCAGACAAAGTACATGTATTTTCTTTTCTGTAAGGTCTTAGCATCACAGTTGCCTATTTCTTTCCATTCTACCTGTGAAATTACCTATTACATCTTCATAGAACTGAACTGGTTAGTCGTTCTTAGACATCATCAGTTCTCTAGTAGAATACGCCAATGCGGGTTTTTATCAGTTAACCTCAGTGAAGTAGTTGGTTGGATAGATGAACTTGATATTGGGCTTGCAGGTTGGTGATTATCCCGAAAGAGACCCTTTCGAGGATGAAGAAATATAAAGATTCGCGGAAGCATCGAACCAGCAACCAGAAAATGAGTGGAAAGAGTTTGAAAAGATTTGTTTGTGATCTAAATCTACTCGTTATGTTATTAGACTTTTGCCTTTAGTTTTGGATTTTGCAAGAGTTGATGAAAACACAACGCAACACTAAGTATTTGTTTTTTTCTTAACATCTACACAACAATCGATTTCTCTCGAAACAGATTTGGAGAGAGACTCCAGGGACAATAAATCAATTGGCAGAGCTTCGTGTACTGAACTAGTCGAGCAATGCTTTCACTGGTCGCATCCCTTCATCTATGGGGTTCCTCATAGTTCTAGAGTTGCTTGATGTTTCCCAGAATCAGTTTTCATGAGGAATTCCACAAGAGTTAGGGAATTTGTCATTTGTTGACGTTTTGAACTTCTCGCACAACCATCTTGAAGATATGGTACCAGGAGGCTCTCAATTTCTAACATAGAGTTGCTTTACCTTTGAGGACAGCTAAGGGTTGTTTGGACATACTCTTGATAAAATTTGCAGAGACATTCCGCGAGCGCCTGAGCAGATGATGAAAAAAAAACGAAGGTGATGAATTGGATAGCATCATGTGCAATGATGAGATTTTTACATGGTATCGTCTTTGGATTGTCCATTGCGTCAATCATTACTTGCTACAGAATAAAGTGGTTGATGCATCATTTTGGTCGAAACACAACAGAAGTATCCTAACTTGATTGACATGTAATGTTTTGCTTAGGTATGTTTGTATATATCTAATACAAAAACCAAAAAGTTGATATGTTCATTGCCTCTTGGATTTGGAGCAATGAGAATTATATTTGATATTTTCCTTAGTTGAGTGGTTTCATCTAATCTAGTCTTGCTTCTCTTTGTTTCAATGTCCACAATCTTAAAAAGAGCAAAAAACAACGGGTTGGTAACTTAGTTCATATATGTCTCAATTCTAGTCCTTAGTTTATATCTTGTACCAAATTGAATTATGCTGTCTAAATGTTTTCTTAAAATTTATGATATCATAAGATATAATGTAGAAGATATGATTAGAAGAATAACTATAAGTCTATAACGTATGGGGGCTAAACTTAACTCTCTTTTTTTGATCAAAAATTCATTGCATTTTATTAAACCAGAGTTAAACCTGAAATTGTTATTTCTTCTAACAAAGGTAAAATCTGCAAGTATGAAGCATATAACAAACGTGAGAACACATAGTTGTGATGGTTCATCAATTACTTGATCTTCTTCGGCCTCAACTGCAAATTAACAACAAGAAACAACCAAACAAAAGATTAAAAATCATATCTATTAATGAACAAAACATGTTTGAATTGATTGGAAGTAAAAAGCTTTACCTGGTTGGTGTGACCACACTTCTTCTTTCTGCATTCACTGCCCTCGGATGGAGACGAGCATAGCACCTGCGTTTTCAACCAAAGATTACTAACTTCAATCAAATTCCAATGTTTAACTATCTACTAGCATCAGACATTAGACTATTAAAGGATTATCTTAGGATTATTTTGGGTATGGAGGCTTGACTCAAACATTGGTTTGAAGAGTGAGTCTACACTAATTAACAAACAGAAGAGTACTAATCACATCACAAGCTCCTCTATCAAAGTCACTATAGCCGAAGAAACTGAGAAATGGAGAATTTATGAGCAGGAATTTGCTGTTTGCATGACCTATATCTAGCAGACAACCTGGTTACTATGAAGTTATGATCAATCCCTTTTGTTTATACAGATCTTATAAACCAAACATGATAACTAGACTCGTTTATTCAAACAAAAGTTAAAAGCATTTACAAGTGCGAACACAACTAAGAACCAACAAAAAGATGATTTTGAAATCATCTTGTCTTGGTTATACTTAAGAGCCAATGCCATCAAAGAAGGTTCAATGATACCTCCCCTAAGCCTCAGGACAAGGTGAAGTGTAGATTCTATAAGAAGAGACCAAACAAAAAAAAAATCAAAATCCCATTAACAAACAACAAAATGTAGTCACAACAAAAAAGGCAATCTAATCTACATTCAAAAGACTCAAAACGTAACCATTTCACTACTTATTACTGAGTTATGGAAACCGGTAGAGACCCGGTTCAATACTTATTACCGAGTTGGTTTACTTTCAATTTTTTTGTTCTCACTCCTTATTTCAATAGTCAAGCTCGTTGACAAAAATATAAATTACCAAAAAAAAACAAAAAAAAAGTACAAAATGGTTAATAAAATCTACTAATCTTTATTGATTTTTGTTATTGAAATACCGGTTTCCTCATGGTATTACTTTGTGCAATTAACTTCGTCTATTGCTGCTTCTTTTTCATCCTCCTTAGACACACTTGTTTCATACTTAAACAAAATAGCTCTGGACATCTGAGCTCGCTTCAGGTTCGTTCTCTAGAACCATTCTTGCGCATTTCTATCCACATTTGACAGAAGAAGTTGAGTCTAGTTGTAGTTGTAGGGTCTCTATATGATTAATCGATCAATGCGGGTATTTAGAGCCCATACCTCCTCCAAGCTTGAGTTAGTACTTACGCTCTCGAGATTGCTGACATATTTGGAGTTTAGAACCATTGGTTGGTTTACTTTACTAGAAATCAGAAACTTTCTGTACATAAACAAGACATAAGGTTAAGAAACGGTAGATGGTAAAGATAAGGAAAAGTTAAAAATGATAACATTGGATGCAAAAGGGAGCAGTACATTACAAGGGCATTGGACACTTGGACACAAGGATCACCAAAATTCTTTTTTAACAGAGAATTTTGTGTATGATACATGTAAACAGGGGAAAGTGTGGTCACATCATTACGGTTTAGGCCATGTACAAATAAATAAACATATATACTAGTTACTTCACTCAATTATAACCTTCCAAGTTTAACTAAACAATCAATCAACCTAATTACAGGAAAAGAAATATGAAAAGATTTGAACTTACAACATATAGCAAACATGATCTGGAGTATGAATTTTTCATGATAGGAGCTTCCCTGACTTTGAAGATTATTTCCCACAAAATCTTGATATCATTGTATTGTATGTTACAACATTAGGCTTCACTCCTTTGAGATTGAGGCTACAAAATAAATCCCACCCATCGTCAAGCTTCCCAGTCTTGCACATACCATCAATCATGATATTATATGTTAAAATATCAAGTTTTATTCCACTCTTTTGCAACATCAAACTTGTTCATCTTCGCAATTGCACTCAACAGTTTATTGAACTCAATAATGGAAGGCAAAGGACGAGACTTTATCATTTCACTGAACAAATCAATTCCATCATCTAGCTTAATCTCACCAATCCCAGTTCTGAGAATCTCTCTACAATCGTCACTGAGACCAGAAAAAGCTCGCCTCCAGCAATAGACACCGCAAAGGGAAAACGAGGGAGAAGAAGTTCCATGCTTACCTTTCTCCAGAAGAACATCCCGATGAACAAATCTCGCAACAAATCTGCTAAAAACAAACAAATCGCAATTAGAACTTCCTCATGTTTAGCAATCAGAATTCCATTAACAAACAACAAAATGAAGAACTTTAGAACTTCCTCATATTACCATGCCTGGTCCGTTGACAAAAAAAAAACCATGCCTGGTCCCAAACATCATTTTTGTTGGCTTTTGAGTTGTGTTTTTTTTTTAACTAGCTTTTGCGTTGTTTCTTACTAATTTACATGTTTGGTCGTGAGTTCGGGTCCATGCTCGTTAGTCATAAGTCATATTCATATGCTGGTTTATTTTTTAGCCTTCTTCTGACTTTTTGATATTATTCATCCTTTGTTGAGTATGATGTTGAAAAATCAAAGAATTAAGAGATAAGAGATAGAGAGTCTATGTGTGAAAGTGACCAATCAGTTGTTTTTGCTTTTTTTTTTTTTGCAATGTTTTTGAAATTGGACCCGGGGTCGTACCTGATTAAACCGGGAACCAGCTATTGATCTGGTTCATGTTAACTTAAAAACTCAATTATATTTAAACCGAATTTAAAACCGGATTGAACCGGCAAAAAACCAAAACTCGGTATCGAACCGAAACCGCATCAAACCGGGTTTAATTATTTTGTTGATTTTTTTTTAGTTATAAGTTTTTAGCCAAATTTTTTTGATAAAACTTATAAAATAGTAAACTTTTTCCATATATTTTTTAAAAAAAATTATAAATGTTTAAAAGTTTAGACTAAAACGCTTAAATTTGCTACAATTGTGTTAAAATCTATAATTTAGTTTTATTTTGCTATTGAATATTTTTTTGTTTTCAAATGTGTAATAATTGAAATGTTTGTTTGATATTTGGATAGATATGTTGTTTGATATTTGGATAAATATAGACATATAACTAGAAGAAATATATAAGACCAAATATATAAAAACTAATATGTTAAAAAGATTATTAAACACGGTTAAATCCGGTTAGAACATATTAATTTACTATCCGAAAGCTTTTCCGGTTCGGTCGCCGGTCCGGTTTTAAAAACATTGCTTTTTTTAGGATGTGAGACATTATAAAACAAAGAGATGCAAGACTTGGACCAGATGAAACACGTCAACCAAGGAGAATATCAAATATAATTCTCATTGCTCCAAATCCAAACATACTAACTTGTCTTTCTACCGAAACTTCTTCACGTCGAACCCATAGAACTAAAAGTCTTTATTTTGAATAGTCAATTTCCAAACGGTTTGGTCCCCATACTTTAGTTACCTCAGATTTCAAGAAATATGTTTATCCAACCAGATTAATAAATAGTATATACACTTTCTCTAGTTTCTTGAAGGGTTTAGTTTTTTGGTAGTAAAAAATGATTTTTTTTTAATAAAAGTCTAGAATAGCTCTATTGTCGACCAAAAAAAAAGAAAAGAATAGCTCTATATTTTCTGTGTCTCATTGATATGAACAATCTACATGCATACATGTATGGGAAAAGCAATCAGCTAAAGAAAAGAAACTGAATATAAACAGAGACTAAAGAATATAAACAGAAAACTATCTAGCTGAAACCGGAAACAATAATAACCGAAATCTTAACTAATTCGGATTTGGCATAGCTTTGTTGATTTTTTTTTCTTGTGTGATGGTCGTTTTGTTAATGTCCGGTTTGCTTTGAATTTCTTGATCCAGATTCTTCATGTAGGATCTAAAAATCGGTACAAGCAAAAACAAATGTATGTATAACTCCACAAAGATAAATCCACTCAGCTTGAGTCACTACAACTAGTCTTTCTATCAAGTGTTCTTCACGTCTAAACATTTTGGTCCCCCCACTTTACCAGAAATTTTAAAAAAGTTGTTTCTCCAACCAAATTAAACGGTATACAAAAACAAAAATATTTACCAAAGTCTTTTGTCTGAAAAAGATTCAGATCATGTGGATAGATCTTACAATTGATTACACTACGAATTTGTTTAATAATACGGTGAGTCTCACATATCTAGCTGATAACAAATTCACAATTTGTTCCTCATTTGGATAAAGAAGGATTTGTTTAATAGAATAACTTGGTCATTGTCGTGGTTGATGTTTAGAACATGGGAAAGAAATAAATACTCATTTTATTGAGTTACACTACTTTGACAGGAGGAAACAGAGTTGTTCCATTACAGAGTAGGAAACAGAGTTATTCGGATTACAGAAACACAAACAAGTTGGCAAAAAAAAAAATTAAAAGAGAAAACACACCAAGCTAAACCATAAACAATAGCCGAAATCTTGAGCAATCCATATTTCTTCTTCTAGATACTTCAGGCAGGTTCGAAAAAGCCTATAAAAAAAATCAAAAACAAGCTTGTCCATGTAATTTCATTCTATTTCTTTTTCTTTATTATTTCAGTGTTTGGTAACAAGTTAATTTAAAATACAGAACATTACCTCTCAAGCAAGTTGTGATGTTTCTGCTTCAACGATTGTTTCGACCAAAAGGGTTCATGAACAAATGTGGTTTGTAGCAAGAAAGTATGTATCCAATCGTCAATCCCAAGACAATACCAGGTATGACTCCTATTGCAGCTGCTGTCCAACTCATCACCTCTTCCTCTTCTTCTTCCTCTAATTCCGGCTTTTCATGCGGTTGCTTTGAAGCTGGCGGGTGAAAATTTCTGCAGTCGTCGTCAAGAGAAGGTCCAAAAAGTCCCAAGTTATCCTCAAAGGAAGAGCAGTTTTGCGTTCGAAACTGAGTGCCTCCTGGTACTTGACCTGTAAGGTGGTTATGAGAGAAGTTCATGTAGGCAAGGAACGAGAGACTCCCTAGCTCTTGTGGAATTGCTCCTGAAAGCTGGTTTTGGGAAACGTCGAGCGACTCAAGAGCTGTGAGGTTCCCCATTGATGAAGGGATGTGGCCAGCGAAAGCGTTGTTTGATAAGTTGAGCACATGAAGCTCTTTCAATAGACCGATGGCCATGGAATCTCTCCTTCAAATTTGTTCCCCGAAAAGTCTGAGTGCTGTGTAGATTTTGAGGATACGTACTAGCTCCATCTCTACACCTTTATTCATCAAAACCATTGAATCATGGTAATAGTATGCTCCCATGTACTTTTCATCCGACTGATCTTCTTCATTTGTCTCAAGTGATGACAAGAACTTGCAGATTTGGTAGAGACCTTAACCAGAACGGAAACGTGTCGTTGTTTTGTTGCTTTCCACGTTAAGAACTTCAAGATTAGAGATATGGATCAAAGATCTTGGAAGCTTTCCGACCAGTTGGTTATGACCGACGTCAAGCGATCTTAGATGTCCAAATACATTCTCTGGAAGACCTCCACGAAGACGATTCTGACGAAGGTTTAGAACTGAAAGATTTCCCAGACAAGAAGGAATTGAACCATTGAAGTTGTTGTTTGATAAATCAAGCGTGTCTAGAGAGTGCAACGAGCAAATGAAAGATGGAATGTTGCCTGTGAAATTGTTGTTGGAGCCAAACAAATACTTTAGAGAGGATATCCCAGGTATCTTTGAGTTTTTGAAGCCAGTCAAAGTATTGTTGGAAAGATTCACGTAGAGTAGTTGTGGTAGTGTCCATAACCAGTCGGGCACTTGACCTTTGATTTTGTTGTTGGAAATGTCTAGACTCATCATAAATTGTTGTGTTTCTAGGAACTCTGGAAAATCGGTGATACCGCAGCCTGACAAATTCAAAGATCCCATCGATTGCAAAGGAAGATCTGAAACGGAACTCTTGTTTGTGGATGAAACTTGGTTGCCTGAGAGATCCAATGTATCGAGGCGCTTGAAATATGATAAGAATTCATTCAAGTTAATCGCAGTGGTGGTGTTCAAATGGGATAGGTCAAGATATCTGAGCGACTTGAGATGCGAGAAGATACTAAAGTCAACTGGGCCTTGGGTGTTGAGATGGGAAAGGTCAAGAAACTCAAGGCTGGTTAATTTGGAAATGGAGCTCGGGATTTGACCTCTCACGTTGTTGTTGCCAAGTAATAACCATTGCAGCATAGAAGGCGTGGTGAAGAGAGAAGAGGGGAGGGCTCCACTTGCACCAAAGTATATTAACTTGGATAGTGAAGTGAAGTTAGGAGGGAGCGTACCCAAAAACCGATTACCCGAAAGGGCGAGAGAGGTGAGCTGAGAAAGGTTTCCAATTGAAGACGGAATTAGACCCGAAAAATGATTTCTCAAAAGGTCGAGAGTGGTGAGTTGAGAAAGGTTTCCAATCGAAGATGGAATCTGACAAAAAAATTGATTTCCAGAAAGGTCAAGAGTGGTGAGTTGAGAAAGGTTGCCAATGGAAAACGGAATCCGACCCGAAAAATGATTTTCAGAAAGGTCAAGAGAGCTGAGTTGAGAAAGGTTTCCAATTGAAGATGGGATTTGACCACTAAAATTATTACAGGAAAGGTCAAGAGAGCTGAGTTGAGAAAGGTTTTCAATTGAAGAAGGAATTAGACCATCAAAATCACTAGAAGAAAGGTCGAGAGAGCTGAGTTGAGAAAGGTTTCCAATCGAAGATGGGATTTGACCACTAAATTTATTAAAGGAAAAGTCTAGAAAGGTTAGAAAATGAAGGTTTTGAAGACTGCTATTGGAATGAAACCGCCCATGGAGACAGCTGCAAGTGAGATCTAGCTCGATCACTTCCCCAGACTTGGAATTGCATGTGATACCCTCCCAATTACAACAGTCGCTGTCACTTCGTCTTCGGATGAGCATCAGTACATATATCATTAGGCTCCCCAATCTCAAACTCGTTCTTGAACTCGAGAAGTGCATCCCTTTGCTCAGGACGACACGAGTGACTAGTAGGAGCCGCAAACACAACATCAAAATTATAGATGAATAATAAGAAGAGAAAAGAGAGAGTAATAGGAATGATACTCGTTGAGTTCCAAAAGCCTTTTGATATATCGTGGTTTTTACCGGTTTTCGACCACGATATAAGTCCATGTTTTAGTGTCTTTTGGTGTTTTTGGTATTGTTTTAGTTTCTTTACAGGAACTGGACCGTTTGGAGCATAAAAGATGTTTACTGGAGATTTTGGAGCATTCGCGGAATGAAGTGGCGAAATGCAAATTCGGAGTCACTGTTTGGAATCTGTGTCGAGCGACGTGACTATGTGTGTCGCTCGACATGAAAACTTTTAAAGCCAAGATTTACGATTTGAAGAGTTGTGTCGATCGACACGATCTATGTGTGTCGATCGACACGAAGTTCGTCAAAGCCCGGATTTTCATTAGAAAAGTCTGTTCGAAGCCCGAAGCCTTCAGATGTTTACTTTTATGTTTAGGACGGTTTGGAACTTGTATAAATACGTATTTAGAGTCATTGTTTAGACTCATGCTTTATGTTACGCTTTATTTTATAGAATTACTTAGAGAGTTTAATTAATAAAAGATGTTTTCTTCTATTGCTATGTCTGAGTAATTTCTCTTGTTAGGTTTAGGGTTTTTGAAAGTGTTTGATGAGTTGTTGATCTGATCTGTTTATTAGGATAAAAATCATTAGAAGTTCTTCATCTTAACTTGTTCTTATTGCTGATTTTAGCCTCGCGAACTGAAATCTGATCTAGGGTTTATTAATAGAAACGACAGTTTGATTGATAATCCTGAACTAGTTTTTGATGAGCAAAATACCTATTCGCAAAGGGATTTGGCTTAGGATTTTGTGAACAATTGTGCTTGATCATTAATGCTTGTTTGAATCAACCTGATTTCGCAACGACAGTTGGTCTTCTAGGATTTAGACATAGAAATTATTCGCAGCGACAGCTGGTTTGTTTACCTTCGTGTGCATGTTCATGAACTGTTCTTCATTGTCCTAATATCTTATTTATCTGCAATTCTAATTCACTGGAGAATTCCCTGTGCCTAGCGTTTTCTTTAACTGATTTCACAACCGTTTGTTTTGTTTTGATTTATTTGCTTTTACATTCGTCTCACCTAGCTTAATCTGAAATCTGAAATCTATTGTGTTTTCCTGACTCCTTGTGGATCGATAACCCTAAGTACTGCGATTGACCTCTTAATTTGAGAGAGTCTAGCTCTAGGGAAATTTGAGCTTATCAAATTTTGGCGCCGTTGCCGGGGAGTCAATAGGCCATTAGATTTTTACTATTAGGATTTTGTCTAGGTCTTTTTATTTCTTGTTTTTATTTTTTTTGTTTTTGTTTTCGTTTTTCTCTCCTTGTTCTTTGTTTCAGGTACATGCGAAATCGCAATACCAGGAGCAGCAAAGACAAGGAACTACTGGAACTAGGACTTGAGGATCTAGCATGCTTAGAACGAACCAATAGAAAAGCGACGAAAGAAGCTAAGAAGATGGTTAATCAAATGATTCTGTTCCAAAGGGATGATGGTTTCTTCGACAAGGATGGAAATCGATACAATGAGGACGGTCAGAGGCTAGACGAGGCTGGGAATGTGATTGTCGACGAGGCTAAAGAGCTACGAGCTCGCGAGAAAGAAGAAGAGCGACTGGCTCGTGAAGAACAGGCTCGTGTCGAGCGACACGAGGAGGAGATCGCTCGACGCGTGGAACAGAGACGTGTCGCTCGACACAACCTGGTTGTCGCTCGACACGATGGAAATAGAGGCGTCGATCGACAGGGTCAGCAGATCGCTCGACAGGAACAAAATGTTAATGTCGAGCGACACCAACCACACGTCGCTCGACACGATGCCCAGAACCGTACACTTGCTGATTTCAACCGTCCTGAGCAATTCTACGCGAATCGAGCCGCGATCCGACCTCCAACGTTTCAACGGAATGACTTTGAGCTCAAGCCTGCGTACTTCTCCTTAGTAGCTCAAGACCCGTTCTGTGGTCTTCCTCATGAGAATCCAATGGACCACATAGAGCGATTCGAGGACTTGGCATTTGCTATCAAAGCCAATGGAGTTTCTGAAGACTACCTGTTCTGCAAGCTTTTCCCATACTCTCTATATGGGGAAGCTAAATATTGGCTAAGGACGCTACCACCGGGCTCGCTGACTAACTGGATGGATACAAAGAATGCTTTCCTAAGCAATTTCTTTGATGATGCAAAGTCCGAGGACCTGAGATCGAACATCGCGACCTTCAAGCAGGGCGATACTGAGGCATTCAAGGCTGCGTGGTTTAGGTTCAAGAGCTATCAGAGAGACTGTCCACACCATGGATTCAACGAAGTGCAGCTACTCAATATTTTCTACAGAGGGATTGCGCTGCAATATTCTGCGTCTCTAGATGCTGCGAGTAGTGGGAACTTTAACACAAATTTGTCAGAGGCTGCCTTGAGACTTATAGAGAATCTTGCCAACAGCAACAGTGCTAAAGCCATGGATTTTGAAAGGAGCAAGTCTGGACAGAGCATCAGTGGAAACCAGCTAGCAGAGGTCACTAAGAAGCTGGACACTATGACTAGTCTTCTAGCTGGGAAGAAGACAGTTCACTTTGCGCAAGACGTCGAACCTGCAGGAGAGGATGTGAACTATCTTCACCAGACCGGATTTCAGAAGCCTTACCAGAACAGCAGCTATAGGCGAGACTATGGATCTTCTTCGTATCAAAAACCGCCTCCTCCGTCAGAGAACAGTAGATTGGAATCCATGATGGAACGACTTCTAGAGGGACAACAGAAGTTGGCTGTGGAGTGGAATGGGAAGTTCAATTCACTCTACACGGACTTAAACGGTAAGATCGAGGCTCTAAGTACTCATGTCAGGAAGCTCGACGTCCAGGTAGCTCAAACTGCAGAAACTGTGAAGAGACAAGAAGGATTTCTTCCTGCGAAGACTGATAGGAACCCCAAAGGAGCCTGCAATGCCGTTCTGACAGCAGAGGAGAATTATTTCGATGAGTTCGATGCGATTTTTGGAGCAGCAGAATCTGTGTCGGTCGACACAGATCATGCGTGTCGATTGACACGTGAAGAAATCGCTATTTCTGAAATCGAAGCTCTTCTGTCGAGCGACGAGCCTAAGTGTGTCGCTCGACACGATGAAATCAGTCGTGTCGATCGACACAGACCCCCATATCGCTCGACACGAAGGCCAGTCCGAAACTGTTCATCCGATACCGTCTCCAATCCTCGAGGAATCTGTCTATAAGCCGAAGTTACCCTTTCCCAGAGCTAGAAAGAGCAAACAAGAGGCTGAGGAAGCTATTTGTAAGAGGATGATTGAGAAAATCATGGTTGAGATGCCTCTTGTGGATGCAATCAAGCTTTCTCCTGTGATTCGCCATTATGTGAAGCGAATGGTTGCTAATGGAATCAGTCCAGAGGAAGGTGCGCTGCTGACCAGAGATCTCCAAGCCATACTCCTGAACACAGTTCCAGTCTCCAAGAAGAAGAAGAAGGAGATAGTGGTTTCCGCTAAAGTCAGTGCCATGATTCAAGGCAGGATCCCTGTGAAGCTACCTGATCCAGGAAGTTTCGTCCTTAATTGTTCAATCTCTGAAGAGAGTTTCTCTCACTCCCTTTGCGATACAGGATCCGGTATCAACTTGATGCCACTCTCTGTTGCTGAAAGACTTGGATTGACAGATTTCAAGAAGACTAGGATGTCTCTTATCCTAGCAGATTGTTCTAGGAGATTCCCGAAAGGTGTTCTTGAGGATGTGCCTATTAGAATTCAGGAATGCGTTATTCCAACAGACTTTGTAGTTTTGGAATACGATGAAGAGCCTCAGGATCCTTTGCTTCTGGGAAGATCTTTCTTAGCAACAGCTGGAGCGCATATTGGCTGTAGAAGAGGAACGATTAAGCTTGACCTTGGTGATGTCATCTTGGATTTTGACATGGACAGTACGAGGAGAAGACCCACAATCGATGGTCAAGCTTTCTCTGTGGATACATCGCTAGAAGATGAGCCAACTGAGGAGCCTTCGAAAGTCATTTCTGTTGAGACCATTGAGGAAGCAATTGCTACAGTACCATCTGCTGAGGTACTTCTTGAAGAGCCCAAGTATGAACCTTCAGTACTGAATTCCATCTCTTCTGATTTCATTAAAGTTGAAAAGCCTGTTACGCGCTTACGCAAGCCTCGAATTTCTCGAAAGCTTGGTTCTTCTGATGAATTTGCAGGCAACAGAAAAGAAGAGATGACGCCAAAGAGAACTTTAAAGCCATTCGCGAAGTTGCAAATCATCGTTCCCCAGAGGTTTAAAGATCAAGAAGAAGCAGTTCTTCAGGAGATGATGGAGAGAACGATGAGACTTTTCCCTGAGACTATATCTGATAAGTCTGGGGGAGCTGTCCAGAAAACTCGAATCAAGCAAGCTGCTGCTGGTTCCATCCCGGATAAAGGAAGTTCAATACTTCCTAAAGATCCACATTAAAGTCCTCAGTTCCAAAATAGTCAAGCTAAAGACTAAAAACAAGCGCTTAGTGGGAGGCAACCCACTTGTGAGTTTTATCTAACTATCTACTTATATTTATGTTTCTTTTTCAATTTTACGCTTTGGTTTTGTTTTTGGTGTCGATTTTCAGGAAAACAAACGTTCGAATGCAAGTAAGAATGCTCTTCAGCACTCTGTGTCGAGCGACGGGACTTAGTGTGTCGCTCGACACGAAGAAAAATCTACCAGTCAAAATCGGGACAGAAACGTGAGTGTCGATCGACATACAGGTCGTGTCGCTCGACATGACCCCCTGGTACGAAATCTCACTTGATTTTTCATACGTTTCATTTTCTGTTTATCTTATTTAGCCAATCTCGGATTTAATAACACTGGGGACAGTGTTGTTTAAGTCTGGGGGAGGCAGTTGCTAACACTTGTGTTTTCTTTTGAGTTTTTCGTTGAATTTTTAAAAAAATTTAGAGTCAAAACCTCTTTTAGACTTGCTTTGAACATCACTCGACGAACCATTTCCAATATAAGTTGATCAGCGGTTTTACAAGGTGGGTAACTGGAAAGGGATCGGTTTTCTGGAGCGAGTTCAGGATTCTGGAGAACGCCATAAAGGATGTCAAAGACCCCGCCCCTAATGAACTCTAATCTCTTGTCAAGGGCGTTGGTAATCGCAAGACTTGATTCAGCTTCCAAACACTTGAAAGCGAGGACGGACCGCTCTTAAAACTTCTTCCCGAATGACGAATACAACTGTCCTAGATCAAAAAGAAAAAGCCTCATGACCCTGTCTCCACAAGAACACTAGTAGTGAGCGCTGATCTAGTGATCATAGAGATGCCAAGAAAAAGTGCAAGCCCGAGTTTAAAAATGCCAAAGGAGAATGGAGGCTAAAGCTCTGGTGGTAAAGGACCCTCTGCTGAGGTATCCGCCATCACAAAAAAATTATCTTGAAGGAAAAAGTTCAACAAAGGCACTGCATCTCTATGATATCCTTAATTGGATACAGCTTCAGAGGGAAGAGAGAGGGTGAAACGCAGGAAAGTGTTAAAGGAGGTGAAAGAATCTAGAAGGTCCAGTGATCGATATTCCCTCGATGAGACCGCACTTAATTAAGCTAAAGGGGTCTGCGATTGAAAGTCTGAGATTTTCTAAGGGATTTGGAATCAAACTAGAGGACTGCTAAGCTTCTAGGGACACATCGAAGTATCACCAGGTATTAAATTTTGAGGAATGTGGTTTCTTAAGGAGTGAGCACATTGTTTTGCTTAGGGACAAGCAAAAGCTAAGTCTGGGGGAGTTGATATATCGTGGTTTTTACCGGTTTTCGACCACGATATAAGTCCATGTTTTAGTGTCTTTTGGTGTTTTTGGTATTGTTTTAGTTTCTTTACAGGAACTGGACCGTTTGGAGCATAAAAGATGTTTACTGGAGATTTTGGAGCATTCGCGGAATGAAGTGGCGAAATGCAAATTCGGAGTCACTGTTTGGAATCTGTGTCGAGCGACGTGACTATGTGTGTCGCTCGACATGAAAACTTTTAAAGCCAAGATTTACGATTTGAAGAGTTGTGTCGATCGACACGATCTATGTGTGTCGATCGACACGAAGTTCGTCAAAGCCCGGATTTTCATTAGAAAAGTCTGTTCGAAGCCCGAAGCCTTCAGATGTTTACTTTTATGTTTAGGACGGTTTGGAACTTGTATAAATACGTATTTAGAGTCATTGTTTAGACTCATGCTTTATGTTACGCTTTATTTTATAGAATTACTTAGAGAGTTTAATTAATAAAAGATGTTTTCTTCTATTGCTATGTCTGAGTAATTTCTCTTGTTAGGTTTAGGGTTTTTGAAAGTGTTTGATGAGTTGTTGATCTGATCTGTTTATTAGGATAAAAATCATTAGAAGTTCTTCATCTTAACTTGTTCTTATTGCTGATTTTAGCCTCGCGAACTGAAATCTGATCTAGGGTTTATTAATAGAAACGACAGTTTGATTGATAATCCTGAACTAGTTTTTGATGAGCAAAATACCTATTCGCAAAGGGATTTGGCTTAGGATTTTGTGAACAATTGTGCTTGATCATTAATGCTTGTTTGAATCAACCTGATTTCGCAACGACAGTTGGTCTTCTAGGATTTAGACATAGAAATTATTCGCAGCGACAGCTGGTTTGTTTACCTTCGTGTGCATGTTCATGAACTGTTCTTCATTGTCCTAATATCTTATTTATCTGCAATTCTGATTCACTGGAGAATTCCCTGTGCCTAGCGTTTTCTTTAACTGATTTCACAACCGTTTGTTTTGTTTTGATTTATTTGCTTTTACATTCGTCTCACCTAGCTTAATCTGAAATCTATTGTGTTTTCCTGACTCCATGTGGATCGATAACCCTAAGTACTGCGATTGACCTCTTAATTTGAGAGAGTCTAGCTCTAGGGAAATTTGAGCTTATCACCTTTCATCTTTCTCTAAAGTGATTCAACTTTCTTGAAAATCAATAATGAAAGAGAGAGAAAATGAAAATTGTGATGATAACATGGTTTCATGCTCATCTTTGTACGTACTCCACAAACACAAATCCACTCAGCTTGACTTACTATTACTAGTCTTCCTATCAAAGTGTTCTTAACGTCGAACCCAGACAATGTTGAATATTCAATTTCCAAACATTTTGGTCCCTCTATTTTATTTACCACAAATTTTTTTTTTAAAACAAGTTTTTGTCCAAACAAATTAAACAGTACACAATCCCTTTCTCAAAAAAATTAAACGGTATACACAAACAAAAATAATGACGCACGTCTTTGTAAAGAAGAAAATCAGATATGGATATATCTATTATATTATTAGAGAGGTAACTATGCACTAGAATGAAAGTTAAGTTTTTTTTATTACAATTGAATTTTATGTTGTCTTTAAAAATTATTTTAAATAGATACATTGTCTTTAATTTTTTTGTTTTCACAAGATATAGCCTAAGCTTTTGTATCTATTTAATAATTAAATTTTGTTGATATATATTATGCTAAACAGATTTAGATGCAACTAAATCTATTCTCATACTAATCTATCCGTATATTGTTTCTTATATATACCTTTACTTTCGAGATTAAATTCCGAGCAAATCATCATTCTCCAAACGTAATAATTTCTCATTCCACGAATTTTAGTTATATTATTTTAAAATATAGATTCTGATTACTTCTCATATTCATGCGTTTTGTTCGTGTCTTTTTTTTAGGTTTTGCTTATTCGTATTCCAATCAACATGCATGTTCTTCATGATATCATGTCATGTTGGTATCGTTTTTTGATATGTACAATTTCGATAGGATCTCTCTTAATTTTATTTTTTTTGATAAAGGTTCTTCTATTTAAATGCATGAAAGAAAAATACAGAGCAATGATCTTTTTGGATCATACAGTTCGGAGGATTTTAATGGTTGCGAGTAATTTAAGCTTACACTTTAGCTAACATTAAAATTAAGGTAAAGAGAGAGAGAGTGAGAGTAGAACTAGCTCACTAAATGTTACTAGTGGAATTAGCCACGACCACCTCGACCACGGTTTCCTCGTCTTCCAACTAGAGTCCACTGCATTTCTTGTACTTTTTGAGATGGTTTGATTGGCCTTCCTCCGCGGCTCCTTTGTGAAGATGCATCTTCAGGAGCTGAATCATTTTCTTCCAATGTTGCAGCCTGGTTATCCTTTGATCCCACACCATCTTTTTCAATGTTCTCACTCATATAGCCAGTAGTGTTACCTAACATATATATAGGTGCGTCTAAATCCAAAGATGATAATGGGAGGTTACCTTGTTGGTCACTTACCATGCAGGGGGAACCAGATAAATTAAGAGTAGCGAAATCCTTTGAGGATTCATTTGCTGTGGCAGTTGGGGCATCAATAGAGATAGATGCAGTTCTTGTAGGAGTTTGTTTAGCCAGCGAAGTGGCTACAGCTAGTGGAGTAATATCAAGACTTGAAGCTGAGATAGTTTTTGTGGAAGTTGTAGAGGCATCAACAGCGATAGGTTTCACCGTAGTAGTCATTGTATCAATGGTTGTATCATTAACAGACGCAACAACCGTAGAAGCAATAGTTGTTTCTGAAGGAGTTTGAGCCGTAGGAATACGAGTTGTTTCTAGAACTGCAGTCGAGACAGCAGCAAGTGGAGGAGCAACAGCTAATTTTGAAGCTGTAATGGGTGCAACGACTTCTTGATGAACAGCGTCAGCAGTAGCAGGCACCATATCCATAGGAACATAGGCTATTTCTGAGGTAGCACACGTGGTAGAGACAGTTTCTTTAGGAGATACACGACCAGAAGTATGTGTGCCAAGACACCGAGAACTTTTATGACCCAATTGACCACATCTTCCACATTTTGAAGGCAACCAAGAGTACACAACATCGACCATTGTAAATGAGCCACTTTGATCAACTAGAGCAACCTTTTGAGGAAAAGGCCGATCTAACTTAACCTCCACCAGAATCTTTGCTTCTCCCATTTGCGTAGGGTCTAGGCAAGGCTTATTTGTTAACATTGGTTCTCCTATTCCAGAAGCGATCCAGTTGATACCCTTGATTGAGTAGAGCTGATATGGTATATTCTTCAAGGTCACCCAAACAGGAATAGTAGATATTTCCGGTAGAGTAATGGTTGGTGAAGGACTCCATGCCGAGACAAACATCAAACAATCATCAACATGCCACAAACCTCTCTGAAGAACCCATTTACGAGTTGCTTCATCCGGAATATGAAACAAATAAGTCGATTCTCCTAGTTTACGAGTGAAAATGTGACACTTTCGACCCCAAATACGAGTTACTACTGCATGAATAAGTCCTCCTGAGGGTGCTGCACAACGATAGAATTGTCCTACAACAAACTCTTTTTGATTCTCTCTAAAAGAACATGCTCGGGATACTAACCATTGGAGTTCCGTCTTCCAAGAAAACTGGAGTAGTTACTCTGCGAAGATTGCACACTGATCTCATCTTGGCAGCCCACGGGTACTCCTGAGAAGCTTTGATGATGTCTTCTTTAGCCGCTGAATCATTTTCTTCATTGTTAATAGCTTTCGGAGTTGATGCCAATGGCCGGTTCTGCGAGACATTCTTTGAAGATAAAGAAGGCCAGTGCTCATTAGTTGAGAGAGGAGGGAAGTGGTTTCCTTCTGAATTTTGGAGGTTACATTGAGGGGAATTGCTCGAGGGGAACATGGTTGAGATGTTGAGAGGTGAAGCCCAAGCTCCTTTAGGGATGGAGTGGTTCATATGCGATTTGTGGGGATTCTCTTCCTGAGGCGTGACAGCAACATGTGGTAAGGAGAGAGGTTTATCAACTAGAGAAGGAGTCACAGATTTAACTACTGGCGGAGTCACAGAGTCAACTAGTGGAGAAGGATCTTTGATTTCCATTTCAATCAGAGATTTGGTCGAAGCTTGCTCCATCGACGTGATATGAGAAGAGAGACATCCTGGGTCTCTGTTGATGAACACGCCGTCAGCAGGTGGACCCACCGGTTCATATGTACCCTCTAGAAGCCTGCTCGGAGACGGCATCAATGAATCCATTACACATAGGTGAAGCAGATTAGGGGCTGCTTTGAAAATCAGTGGAGAGATCGGGTTAGGATTTGGGTTTGATGATTCCGGTTGAGAGGAGAGAGTCGGGGCAGGGGGCGCCGAGTAGAGGCTCACCGGAGATGGGAGCCTAGACGGCGGCTCTACAACAACTTGTCGAACTGATTCAGACGAAGGCGGAGGGTTCTCATCCCCAGAGCCGTCAGGAACCGACGAGGAGGTTAGAGGGTTGGGACTTGAAGAGCCACCTTGAGTAACTTCACCGGCGGGAGATGACGAGGAGGCGACACGGTTGGGTGTTGAAGGACCACCGTAAACCTCGTTGATTGGGGGTTTTTCGTCCATAGCACGAATAAGGACGAGATCAGTCTTGAAAGAAAGCTGAGACTGAGACGAAGCGATTGGCAGCTCTCGTGATGGGCGACGCGCCGGAGAGCAGCGTCCACGAAGGCGTTGAAACCGTCGGTGAGCTTTTACTTTAGGAGAGAAAAGAGAGAGAATTTAAAATAACAATTTAAGTGTTTTAAAATATTTTAAGTTTTCTTATGTTAATTGATCCTTTATCTTTTTGGAGTCCTCTTAATTGTTCTAATCTACTTAACCGAAACACTTGTATGTTTTCAATTTTTTAATCATTAGTCACATATTTGTGTCTACACTAATTCATTTTATCACAGCTATTGGTCGCTGTCATCACACTCGAAGTTGTGATACTTTGTCATATGATGACGATTGTGCTGCAGCTGTCAAAGTGGCGGGCGTGTGGTTTGGATCGGGTTATATACCTGAATTGTTTGTTATACATGATATGATTCATCATCCAATAAAACTTTTGATTATCAGTTTGTACACTAATTTCTATTTACACTAATAATATTTGAGTTTATATCTTACCATTTGTTTATATGTGTAAATTTATTTGTAAACGTTAAACTTGTTTTGTAGGTTGTTCAGTTTGTTATATATTTTGAACGAGATACTCTGTTACGAGATACTCTGTTATGGAGAATTATCTATCTAGGTATGTTTTTTTTTCTTTTTTAATTCGTTTTTTTTATGATATATTTTTTTTTCTTTTTTGATATATTTGTTTTGATTTCATTGTTTAATAGATGATCTATGTATTCCTATTTATCGTCGTAATTCTGGCTGTGATGGTACTGTCGGTCGATCAAGGTTTTTAGAGGGAGATTACTGTAGTGATGACGGTGATGATGATGATGGCCATTGTGAAGACTTAGTAACGTTGGTTATGTTGATGGGTGGTCTAATGTTAATGTGGAGTGGTCTACCCGGTCCCATTCAATAAAATATCTTTTCGAATATATTAGATAAGGCTTGGATTACATGGGTTCGTCTGTTGGTGATGATGTCCATGATGATTGACCACGAAATGTTTTTTTTCTTTTTATGCTTTCTTTTAATATTTATTTGGTGGTTTATTTTAGTTTTTTATAGCTATTTTTCATCTTCAGTCATTTTTTTATATACATTAAGAATGTGTAATTCTTATTTTATTGAAATTTTTTAGTTAAATATTTGTTTTCCAGTTCGTTAATATACTATATACTATATATGATATTTTTTATAGGTTTCGCCGTGATTGTTAATATACTATATCTGATATTCACAAATAAAGTATATATATTTTGTAATATTCACCGTGTAGATTTACAACAATAGATAAATCAAAATTCATAATATACAACTCTGTATATTATAAATAATTTTGTTTAATAAATCGATTATAAACACCGTAGTTAACATGTTTATGCATATTAAATGGGTTTCAAAATAATGGGTATAATTGTGTACCGAAATTTATAATGATCTAAATTATTGTCGATGAAATATATTAATTAAAATATATCAATATCCGATCTATTATATTATTTGCATTTTAAATTTTAGTTCCTTCTATCTTTCTGAAAATGTATATTGTAGTTTAATCTACAACAAAAAATATTATTTTACATATACAAATTTTATATTTTAAATTTTGGAATCACCCTTGGGACTACTTATTACAAAGTTGGTTCTTTGAATCCGTATATTCAGAACTAAACTACAAATTTTGAAATCACATAAGGTACGATTGTTACAAAAAAAAAATGGATGTATATCCATAAAACTTTATGTGAATATTTGTTTTTTAGATATGTACACATGTTTATGCATATATTTTTTGTGTGGATTAGTGATATATATATTATGTAATTCTTATTTGTTCTTTTTAATTCAAGTATATTATGGTCCTTTATTCGTTGTGATTATCATAATTTGTTTTTAATCTTGCAGATACTAATTAACGAATATTTTTCTTGGATCCAAATAAAACTATAGAAAGGTAATTTGAAGTAGCAAAAAAAGATCGAGAAGATTAGCCTCTGAAAGTGGAACCACTACAAAGTCATACATGTGTTTCTTGTGACTTAAGTACTTGAATACATGTGTGAGGTAATTAGTAAAATTATATACAAATATCTTTTGAATGAATCGATATCTTGTGTGGCTAAGAGTTTGTGTGGTGTCTTTGCAGTGAGTAGCCAAACTGAATCTATTTGGGTCCACTTTCTACAACATAGAACAAATATTCTAAGCATTTTGGATTGACAAAAAAAATTGATCTTATAAATGCAACTTGTTTCCACTCCTCTTCTATAATATGGTCTAAAACATATACGTAATTCATGTATATTGTGAGCTTTTTTGTATAGTATCTTATATTAAAAACAACTCAATGAAAGAAACTTTGCCGAATTCATTTCATTCTTTTTGTTTATTGTTTTTACTTGACAAATAAATATCCACAATCGTGTTTTTTAATATTTATTTTTGGTCATATGTTCTTTATGTGCGGATTTAGGTTCCCAAATTATTGTTTATTATTACATCAATCGTTTTAATTCATTCCATATTTTGTATACATGTGTGTGGGTTTAAGCTCTCATATTAGAGTTTGGTATCATTTAAACCCCATAGACTTAGTCATTTCGAGCGGATTAAAATTTAGATATTAATTCAAATGGATCTGTTTAAATTATTTCATACTTTAAGTACATTTGTGAAGGTTTAGGTTCCCATATTAGGATTTAGTGTCATTTCAAATCAACAGACTTGGTCTTATTCTACCTATTAAAATCGATATATACATATATATGTATATATTTTATTCAAAATGATCTGTTTAAACCACTTCATACTGTAAGTACATTTGTGAGGGTTTGGACTCTCATATTAGGGTTTAGTACCATTTAAAATATATATATTTGGTCAATTTGAACTGATTAAAATTGATGTGTTTATTCAAATCGGTATGTTTAAATCATTCCACACTATAAGTATATTTGTAAGGGTTTAGGCTCCCACATTAGGATTGAGTATTTTTAAAATTTACATACATAGTCAATTCAAACTGATTAAAATCGATATATATAACCATTCCATACATAATGTAAGTACATTTGTGAGAATTGAGATTCCATATTAAGGTTTAATCACTTAAAATTCACATACTTAGTCAATTTAAACTGTCTAAAATTGATATATGTATTCAACCCATTGTTTTAAAATATAAGTACCGATTGAATCAGTACATATATTTAAAATATTAATAAAATATGATATTATTGTATTTCTTCTGAACAGTCGTTTATTCTATTTCGAGTTTCGAACTATTTATTTTTTCTTGATATTTTTTTATAAAATTATTCTTAATATTTTTGCCATGTTCATGTGTTTAAAACGTTGTTTGATAGGTGTTTTGAAGGCTTTGGTTCATAGTACTTCAATCGGTAAAGTGTGTTTCTTTAATCGTTGTGTATAATAATTTTTTTTTGTAATTTAATTAACTGGTTCGTATTATTAAGTGGTGTATTTTGTTTGCTCTTTAATCTCTCTCTCTTAGTTGTTTATCCATTTTCCTATTTGTTAACATTTTGTTCTTCAAATTTTGTGGTTGATTCGGCTTGCAGACCTTGGATGGTTTCTCATCGAATGATTGTTGCCGTCATCAATTGAATCCTGTCGTTAAGGTTTATAAATCTCTTTCCAATATTATTTTTTGTTTTTTATTTTTATAACTGTGAATATTATGATGAGGATAATTGTGATGATGATTATGATTTTTTTTTTTTTTTGTCAAGATTGACGATAATGATTAGCATAGCTGATTCTCTTAGTTTTAAATTTCATTTTCTTAATTTGTTAATTTTAGATATTTTATTTATGGTAGGTTAATTATTTATTTATATATTAAATCTTTTTGTGATGTAAATTTTTAATTTACATAATTAATAGTACGTATATAAGCGTCTTACAACCATATTACTAATATTCTTGAACAAATTTGATTGTAATAACAATATATTTTATCTCTATTTCTTGGATTAACTAATTTGTTTAATTTTTTTTTTTTAGTTTGTGATTGTTTTGTTCAGTTTCGTATTTATCTTATTTTTTGTGTTTTTCATTTACGAACCCTATTTATTTTTGTTTCAATTGCATGTTTGGTTAATAAGGATCAATTAGAAGCAAAATCGATAGCCTCTTTCTTAGCTCACTACAAGAAACACAAACCATTTTCGACGGAATTTCTGACGGACGTCAAATCCGTCGGAAAATTCCGACAGATTTCCCACGTATTTTCGACGGATTGCGTTTTTTTAATTCCGAGAAAATAAAAAAAAAATTAAAAGCAATCCGTCGGAATTCCAACGGAATGCGTTTTTTTTTAATACAAAAAAAAAAATTTAAACGGCATCCGTCGGAAATCCGTTGGAAATTCCCGACGGATACGGTATTATACGGTTTATCCGGTATACGGTATACGATATCCGGTATACGGTTACCGACGGATTTATGACGGATTTCCGACGAAATGCGTTTTTTAAAACCAAAAAAATTCCCGCCTATGTTTTTGCGGTATAAAATTAGGGTAAAATCCGTCGGAAATCCGTCGGAATTTCTTCGGATTTCCGACGGATTTTACCCTAATTTTATACCCAAAACACATTTTCTTATAAGAAGAAGAAGAAGAAGAAGAAGAAGAAGAAGAAGAAGAAGAAGAAGAAGAAGAAGAAGAAGAAGAAGAAGAAGAAGAAGAAGAAGAAGAAGAAAGAAGAATTAAAGAAGAAGAAGAAGAAGAAAGAAGAAGAAGAAGAAGAAGAAACAAGAAAGAAGAAGAAGAAGAAGAAGAAGAAGAAGAAGATGAAGAAGAAAGAAGATTCACCGCCGGAGAATTTTTTTTTAAAAAAAAATTGAAAATCCGTCGGAAATTTCTGACGGGTGTCCGACGGATATGGTATCCGTATACGGTATACGGGATCGGAATCCGTCATAAATCCGTCGGAATTTCAGATGTATTTCCGACGGAACTCAATTTCCGACGAGATAGAACCGACCGTGGAAAACCGTCGGAAATCGTCCTGTTTTCTTGTAGTGACTAAAGATTTGTGGTCATGTTCATATTGTTGCTTCCCTTGCAAATTATTTTCCAATTGCATATATATAGCATTGGGTTAAACACATTCATATAATAAGTTGCAGGTGGTGGTTATGACGACTAAAACCTTTTGATAACTTGTGTAAATTATTAGATCATCCAATATCAATCAACTTTTGACAACACGGTTAGAGTTAGTTTTGTTACATGTGTTTTTCTTTAAGAAATTTTTTATATAACAAGTTTTATAGGTTCTTTGTGACGGTTTAGTTAGGATTATGCATGTACTTGAGATTTGGAATATGCGTCATTTGTTGGGTTCTTTTTATTGAATCATCGTATAATCATGAATTACATACATGTTTCATGTATATTATGAGCTTTTTTGTATAAGTATCTTATATTTAAAACAACTCCATGAAGGAACTTTGCAGAATTCATCATATTCTTTCCGTTTATCGTTTTTACTTAAACTGGAGAGAAATACCCACAATCGTAATTTATTATATATGTATTTGGTCGTAACATTTTTTATGTAAGTGTTTAGACTCCCAGACTATTGTTTAGTATTCCTTAAATTCTATATATTTAGCCAAATTAATCATTTAAATTATTCCATGTTTTGTGTACATGTGTGTGGTTTTACACTCTCATGTTATGGTTTACTATCACTTAAAATCCACATATTTAGTCAATTCAAGTTGAGTGTAATCGATATATTTATTCAAATCGATCTATTTAGTTAATTCCATATTGTAAGTACATTTGTGAGGATTTAAACTCTCATATTAAGATTTAGTTCCACTTAAATTTCATAGACTTAGTCAATTTGAAATGATTAAAACTAATATATTTATTCAAATCGATTTGTTTAAACCATTCAATATTTTAAGTACATTTCTTAGGGTTTAAGATCCCATATTAGAGTTTCTTACCAACTAAAAATTTAATCAATTTGATCTGATTAAAATTGACATATTTATTCAAATCGGGTGTGTTTAAACCATATCATACTGTTGATATATCATGGTTTTTACCCGATTTTAACCATGATATAACCGGGTTTATATTAGTATTTGTGGTATTTTGTATGTATTTTGCAGTGTTTTGCAGGAAATGGTCATTTAGAGCTTAATGGAAACATTTGGAGCATTTTGGACCATTTTGGAGTTGAAGAGATACAAGTGGAATAGGGACCTTTAAAAGGTCCCTGTCGATCGACAGTTGTACATATGTGTCGATCGACGGAGAATTTTAAAGACGAAGAAAATATCCACAGACGCCCTCGTGTCGATCGACATATTGTTTGTGTCGATCGACGGTGGCTCTGTAAACCTAATTTTACCACTTGTATAAATACTTTTAACTCGTTTTTACTTAAGGTGGGACTGTTTTTATCAAGGAGGTAGAGAGAGAAAGAGATATTTTTGGAGAAACTTTGAGAAGATCTACATGTTCTTGAGATCCAAAGACTTCAAACCCTTTTGTATCATCTACTCTTACTTTTTAATCCAATCTTATTCAGTTAATATGATTTCATCATCTATTTCTGAGTAAATCACTTGTTAGGTTTTGGAAATTTCTTGGGTTATGACTAGAAATCATTGAAATTGCATATTTGTTAAGGTTTATCCGTAGGTTCTTCATTTAAACTGTTATTAATGCTTGATTCTTGCTTGATCATCTCGAATCTTGATCTTAGGATTGTTGATTAGCCACGACAGTGGGATTAATAACCAGAACTAGTTTAAATGGGCAAAGTTACTTATTCGCAAAGAAATTTGGTTTAGGGACTTTGTGAACTTATCGAGCTCGTACTAAATGCTTGTTTAGATTCGACGAATTCGCAAAGAAATTTGGGATTCGAGGATCTAAAGATAGATAGCCCTCGTAACGACAGTTAGCTGGCTATATTTTCGTGCTTGAGTTCTAGAACGGCACTTAATTGAACCTTGAAAATTGCTATATATTGATTTCGAATCATTACCTAAAGAATTTCCATGACCTAGCTTCCATCTCTTTGAGTACTTAATCAACCCGTCTTTCGTTTACTTGTTTTATAACTGCTTTCATGCTTACAATCGTTTTACTTAGCAAAATCTGAATACTAGGATTGATTGTGTATTCCAATTCCCTGTGGATACGATCCTTAAGTACTACTATGATCTCTTTGTTTGAGAGAGTGGTTCTAGGGTGAATTTGAGCCCGCATCAACTGTAAGTACATTTGTGAGGGTTTAAGCTCTCATATTAGAATTTAGTACCACTTAAAATTTGCATACTTAGTCATTTTGAACTTATTAAAATCGAAATAGTTATTCAAATCGATTTGTATAAACCATTCCATATTGTAAATACATTTATGAGGCTTTAGGCTCTTATATTATGGTTTAGTACCACCTAAAAGTCACATACTTAGTCAATTTGAACTGATTAAAATCAATATATTTATTCAAACCGTTATACTTAAATCATTCCATACTTCATGTATATTTGTGAGGAGTTACACTCTCATATTAGGATATGGTACCCTTAATTTTAAATAATTAAAAGATAAACTTATATTAGATAACTACTAAACATTTTATGGTTCATTATTCATCCTTTTAGCTCTTTTTATTTTCATAAAAAATATATTGTAATCATATGTACAACAAGAATATTAAATTATATATATAAAGATGAAATTATCATAAAATTTATTATAAATTATAATGCCCGCACAAGAGTGCGGGTAGAATCCTAGTATTACAATATATAACACCACGAAACAATATTGTACATGTATTATTAATCATCACAGTTTCATGCGATATAAAAATGCACAAAGGAGAGTAGTGATGAAAAACAAACCTCCATACATACCGAAGATCGATTTCCTGTGAAAATAAACGACGATAGATGCTAAAAAGTGTCTTAAATGTCTAACAATCTTGTTATTGCTTTCACAATCTGCATAAGTTCACTTTGACAAGGCATTTGCGATACAACATCTAATATGATAGCTTTATTTATTTTTAAAAATGTCTGATATCAAATATTATAGGAGATTTGCCAAAATAGGCCACATTCATTTGGACAATGTCTCAATAGACATTTTTCATTTTTTACCATTTTTTTATACTATCTTTATTTTAAATAAAAATAATTCAAATATAAGGTTTTAAAATTTTTTAAAAACCTGACAATTATAAGCATGTCATGAATAGCACATTTCTATAAAATTTTGTATTTTTGAAAGTTGAAAATTATGTGTTTAAATGATTTTTTAGTTTTCTCTTCTACAACTGATTTTAACAGTAGATTCATATTCTGTCTATGTCACATAAATCTACCGAGTGTAGAAACAAGTTTTTAACTTATGTCAACGTTCTAAATTTGTGAAGAATACCATTTCCATGACTGAGACTCACTTTACCAAACGCATATAGTACATTATGCTGCTTACTTCTACCAATATAGTAACCATCTACTAAATAATTTTAATGTAGTTTCTGCATAATTAGTTACCATTTCCTTAAATCTAGGATTGAATATTTTGTTTCCTAAAAAAAAACTTTTGAAAGATATTTTAGATAATTTATGTTTCTAAAAAAAATATTTTATGCGTTTTAGTTTTTATTTTTTATACAAGCAAGTTCACATATAAAAACTTCAAATAAAATGTTGCAAAATATTATCGAAATAAATTTTCTTACAAACAAGTTCCCATATTATTAGAATTTTCTTACAAATAAGTTCCGATATTATAAATAAAACAAAAATTATCAAAATATATTATCAAAGTACCCATATAAATTTTTTTTTTACAGACAAGTTTCCATATTATTTAACTTATTTGATTTATTAATTTTTTCCGAAATCCATTTTTCAGATTTAAAATATTTTAATGTATTTTTTTTTCTTTTCTTTTTTCAATTATTGTATAAAATAACAAAAATATGAAATTAA
This sequence comes from Draba incana, assembly GCA_963576765.1. Lineage (NCBI taxonomy): Eukaryota > Viridiplantae > Streptophyta > Magnoliopsida > Brassicales > Brassicaceae > Draba > Draba incana. The sequence goes on from OY755207.1 coordinate 9,778,862, forward strand.
GGTTATAATTCTGATTTAGAATTACAAAATCCTAATAGGACATTCCTTAAAAAAAATCTTAATGGAACATTGTCCATTTCAATGTGAACTATTTTGACAAATCCCCCCATCATGTTAACAAATTTCATGGCCATTGGTTTAGAACTTAACTGTAAATTTCAAGCAACCTCTTCTTAGTTAATATGACGTAGCCTTTAGATTTTACATTTACCAAAGTTGCATTCAGCTTTCTAATCTTATTCTGGAAACAACCATGTCACAAAGCTCACATTCGATGAAGATAAAAAGAGAGAAGAGAAAATGCAACATAACAATACCAATAACAAAAAGAATTGTCTCTATTACTTTTTTCTCATTCCCGAACTACAAATGCCAAAAGTTAACAAAGAAAAACAAACTTCTAATGTTTCCGAAGCAACTTGAAAGATAATTGGAGAAAAGCAAAACTAAACTTCAAAGTGTACCCAAGAAAATACACCAAGTCAATGGGCACAATTGAACAACGCAACAAGGCTCATCGGATGATCAAAGTCTTCTTCCTCTTCTTCCACCCTTTCGGCGAGTACTGTCGGTGGGAATTGGAGTCACATCCTCTGCAATCACATTCAAGAAAGATTATTCTCAAACCAAACGCACAATTGTCTGACCAAAACAAAAGACTAGTAGAGAAAGATTTGGTTTCAGGTGTTACCTATACGACCAATCTTCATGCCAGAACGAGCAAGAGCTCTGAGAGCTGACTGAGCACCAGGACCTGGAGTCTTGGTTTTGTTTCCTCCAGTGGCACGGAGCTTCACATGCATGGCCGTGATACCAAGCTCCTGTAACATTTAACATCACAGATTATTTAATTAGAGAGGTATCCACAAGCTCAATGAAATTACGAAAAAGAATGTATACTGTATACAGTTTCTGACCTTGCATCTTACAGCAACATCTTGAGCTGCAAGCATAGCAGCATAAGGAGACGACTCATCACGGTCAGCCTTCACCTTCATCCCACCTGCGAAAAAATGCAGGTTTCAAGATTCATAATCATTCAAATAACAAGAACATAATAAACACAAGACTATAAAGTACTATGAGCATATACCGGTGATACGAACAAGAGTTTCTCTTCCAGAGAGATCAGTCACATGCTGCAAGAGAATTTGACAGCAGAAAAGTGATTAAGTGTACAATACAGAAGGCTTACACACAGGTGCAACAATAAGAGAATCAATGAGTAAAAACTTACAATGAAAGTGTCATTGAAAGAAGCAAAGATGTGAACAACACCAAAAACATTCTCTCCTTCACGAACAGCAGGTCCAAGAGTCACGGTTTCCTCCTTTGGCTCTCTCGTCTTTCTCTTCGACTTCAAACAAAGATCACAGATTTCAGAAACAAATCGTACGCTAATCACTCATACACATACAATTCAATATCATTACTCTGTATAATCTTAAATGCTACTTTACACAACGAGTCAGATAAACGAAGATCCTGAACCTACGAAATGAAAAATATCGGAAGCTAGTGAAATATCTAAGAAGTTATTTCATCGCAGATCTCGAATTCCTTACAGACTATAACGAAAATCGAATTCCCCAGAACAGATGTGTGTTAGAGATAAGAAGCTTACCATCTTCACCAATGGATTGAGAAGAGAACGAAACGCCCTAAGGTTTTTGGATGAAGCTCTTCTCTCTCGAAGATGACAGTGGAAACAACAAGGACTCTCACGGCGCTACAAAACTGATTTATATAGATTATTAGGGTTTACATAGGGCTCCTATGATAATTGACGTAATTACCCTTAGCGCTTTGATTCCTAGTTACGTCGTCGTTTTGGTCATTACGCAAAGATGTTAAAAATGATATCTTTGGACTTCAAACAAATTTCTTCATCTAGCTTTGCAATGAGCAAAATTCCCAAACTTATAAGAATTGATTATTAGTCTTGTGCTAACAGAAAATTTTCAAGTACTAGTAGTAAAATGAATTGATAAAAATACCAAAAAGATTCTGATACAATAGAGAAGAATTCATTAACACTGTTTTGAATTCATAGTAGAAAACATCATTTCTCAACAAGGAACACAAAAACCTTTACACATACAAAGATCAGAGAGATCTAAAACTGCAGAATTGTTTCTTCATTGAGGAGACAATTGAGACTTTGCAGGCGAAACCAAAGCAACTCCACTTCTCTCGGGTTTCGAATACTTCTTCAACACAGCACGTAGCTTACTCTCCCTGGCTTTCGAGTGAATGAAAGCTAAAAGCTTTGAGCAATCCCTACACATTAACAAAAGACAAATCAATACATGAATCATAATCATAAATAGCTTGAGAGAGAAGTGAAAAAAAGACTAACATGAGTTCAAACTTAGAGTAGCCTGTATGGAACTTCAGAGTATCAGTCCAAGCAGGAGTCATGTTCAAGAAGCATCTCGCGGTGTAGACAGCTGAAGCAAGTAGCATAGAAGGACAGAACATTAAACCGTCATGATGCATCAAACCCAACTCAGCTAAGAAGTAAACCATGTTCTCCATTTCCTGGTCAGGAATCGCTGCTTTGATGAACCTCACAAGGAACACATATTGTGTTGGAACTGTCAAGTACCATTCCAAACTTCCCAAAATGGTTTTCTCCATCACAAGAATCTGTTTGTTAGTGTATGAGTTATCAGTCACATATACCAAATCATTCACATGTTCACAAAATCCATTCACATAGTCAGTTTCTAATTCACAAACAATATTGTAACATTACTAAAAGTGTATAATTCATAAACAATATACCTGAGGAGGCCAGATTTCTTCGTATTTGGACGCTATGAGTAAAGCACTAACACCAAGAAGTTGTAGTTCTATTCTAGGCACAGTTTTCAGAGACAAGAACCGATCAATTAGGTTGATAGTGAGGTATAGAGTCTAAGGGGACAGATCAAACATAATAAACACAAGACTATAAAGTAATATGAGCATATATGTTAGGAGCGGTAAATAAGAGCATGAAGGTAAAGGTTCTACAATGCTCTAGAAGCAATGACGTGGCTGTAATGATTCCCCAATCATTTGGATAGGATTGAGCTATTACACGTCACCATCAAGCCGTTTGAGTCTGCACATGGAGAAGACAGCTGGTGCAAAACATTTGCTCTATAAGTATTTCCTTTTATGCTATTTGTTTGTCATCTTTTGAGATCATCAGGATTGTGTGAGGAGAGAGAACAGGTCTCTTGTCCTTTGGTGTTATTTCTTTTGTTCATCTTTTCTTATCTTTGCGTTTTGAGAATACAAACAGAGAGAGTTGTTGTTTATCTTAAAGAAAGGAGTTTTATTCACCATTTGTGTTCTTTACAAAGTTAACTCATAACAATATACCGGTGATACAAACAAGAATTTCTCTTCCGGAGAGATCAGTCACATGCTGCATGAGAATTTGACAGCAGAAATGTGATTAAGTGTAATAGCCGAATTCATCTCCCATGCACTTTTCATCTCGCTGATCGTCGTTTGTTCCAATTGATGAAGTGATTATGCGATATGTCGATGATTTTTTGACAAGAGCTGAAGGCTTCGACGAAGGGAGAACTCTCTTGTTGAAGTTTTCAGCCAGAGATTCCCAAATCTGACGGGATGTTGTAACATGACCAAGAACCTCTTCAGACAAGGTGCCGAACAACCACGACCGGACAAGTTGATCGGTACAGAACCATGATTCATATTGAGGGTTTGGGACTTCTGTGTTGATTTCGCCATTGACCACCAGACGGGTCTGGGCTGGAACAGTGACTGCTTCGTTAACAAAACCATTGAGTTTTTGACTAGATAGGAGAGATTCGAACTGTGTCTTCCACAGTTAGTAGTTGTTGTCGTTGAGCTTGAGTGTGACTGAGCTCGAAACGTGAATATTATATGGAAAAGGGTATGAGGTCGCCATCGATAGATCTGTTAGGATTTCAATAGCTTTGATACCATAAAGAAGAAAAGAAAAAGATAAACTTTTACTCTTATTTCCAACAAACTCTTCCAATGTTGATTTACACTCATCTTAAATAGATTCTTACGAATAATGTAACAGCTGAATTTGGAGAGACACAAGATAAGAGGAGAAGATTGAATTGATTTTAACGAGGAAGACTCTCCACCTCCGGTACGTTCCTCTAGTTTCTTTTCTTGTCTTCTTCTGAGTTTGTTGAGTGGGGTTAATTAACTTAGGCCATATCTACTTTAGCCATTTTGTCTAAGCCCACAGAAGTCGAATATGTCACGTTATTGCTCACAATACACTCCCAATTACAACAGTCGTTGTCATGTGTCCATGACTTCGTCTTCAGATGAGGGGTTAAAATAGTGGAAAAGATACACCGAAGAGCAGGCTCCCCAATCTCAAACTCGTTCTTGAACTCGAGAAGTGCATCCCTTTGCTCAGGCCGACACAAGTGCCTAACAGGAGCCGCAAACACTTCATCAATTTTATAGTTGAATAATAAGAAGAGAAAAGAAAGAGTAATGGGAATGATACTCGTTGAGTTCCAAGAGCCTTTCATTTCTTGTTTATTAGTTCTCGCATGTCCTGCAACCATTTGACACGCAAAGAACCTTTCGAAACTTCTTAAGGTCCTAAACCGGAGAAACATAGATGGAGGTTTCATAGCTTACAAAGGCTTTGAATACAGGTCCCATGCATACAATATCCTGAAGAAAATAAGATAAAGATTCAAATCAAGCGGACTAAATATCAGGCTTGGACTCGGAGGGTTTATCAGCAAATAGGTCGGGGGCTCGGGGCACATGTAGCTTGGTGTTGTGAAATGTAGTATGGTTTAAAAGGACAGTAACGGCAACACCTTGGTTCTTGAAAGCCTCCGGAAAAATGTTTGGAGCCACCATATTTAAACCAATCAAAGGTTTAACAGCCATATTTAGTAACCCGAAGACCAAGGCTTCTTATGAGGTAGAGCCACCAAATACTGAATTAGAACAATAATAGAAGACTTGACAAACAGAAGAACTCTTTAGAGCATATTCAATGGAGACACCCATCATAAATGTTTTAAATAATTTTAAATTAAATTTAACTATTTTTTTTGTTTTAAGACACTTTTGATTATGGATTCTTCCAATGGAGATACCTAATTCTAGATAAAAAAAATTTATTTTTAATTCATTTTAATTTATAAAACATTTTATTAAATATAAAAACATTTAAAACATAAAAAGGTTGTAAAATTTGAAACATACATGACATAAAAGAAATTTCAAATATCATCTTTCAAATCATAAATGGACAAAGAACGGTGCGTTCTATTTTTAACGTGATCGCCATTTTTGCTATACATGTTCAACCAAATCATTTTTCAAGTCTTCATACTTCTTTCTATCATGAAGTCGAGTTCGAATGACCAGCATTTATGAGACATTTTAATTCTTTTATTTTAAATAGAGTTATTTTATTAAAATTTATAAATATAGTGATCGGATAAAACATACAAAATATATTGCAAAATTAGAAATTTGAAACATACATTACATAAAACATTTAAAACATAGAATTCAAATTTAAAACATTTGTATCTTTTCCGTGCATTATTTTTTCTCGTCCAACCACAACACGCCACATCGCAGTGTCTAAACACTGAAAAGGAATCATAAATAAGACCTGGTCCAATTATTTTGGATCTCTTTAAATTATGTTTAATTGCACTTTAGTCATTTAGACACTCAATTAGATCCTTTTGGGTGACCAATGCACATGCTCTTAATAACCAAAAAAAAAGTGAGCTAAAAAAGAGGTTTAAGTTATCTTTTATTAGAGCACCCATAACAAAGCCCAATTTTATGTTTATGAGAAGTCCAATGCCCACATAATTAGGGTTCTTACCAAGCAAGAGATTCATATAAATATTTTTATAATGTCACTATAAGATGTAACCTTGAGAGTTGGGAAAACAATTCTCCTCTTTCATATCATGAATATCAATCTAATATCATTTTGTTTTTGGTAAAACACTAAAGCTTCCTCCTTTCATTTCTTTGCTTAGGAATAAAGCTCATTAGAGCTATATCTTTGTCAATGTGTTTGTGTCAATAAGCTCTTCTAGAACACAACCTATCTTTCTTTTGATTCTTCTACTTACATCCTTGGCACCAAAATAAAATCTTATCATATTTGTGTTGCCACTGAGCTTTTCCTTGCTAATTTGCATGATTGGTCGTGATTTCGAATCCAGGCTCCTAGAACTTAATTCATAATCATATTCTGGATTTTGTTTTTTAGTGTGTGTGTGTCAAAGTGACCAATCAGTTGTTTTTGCTCTTTTCGATATTGTGGACATTAAAAAAACAGAGAAAAGCAAGAAGTGGATTTAGATGAAACAAGTCAATAAGGAAAAAATATAATTCTCATTGCTCCAATTCCACGAGATTTTTGTTTGACTTAGTGGGCCAACCAAAATGCTAATAACAACTTGTAAAGAATCCTGACTGTTGCCAATGGCCTTGTAGCCTGGTGGTAAACCCACCCAATTGGCACCTCATGATGAGGGTTCGACCTTCAGAAATCGCGTGTGTGTAATTGCCTAGTGGGCCGGGCTGTGGCCCACATGACAAAAAAAAAAACAAAAAAATCCTGACTGTTTGTACTCCACAAAGATAATTCCACTCAGCTTACTAGTCTTTTGTTCTTTACGTCGAAGAGTAAAAGTCGGTGTTGAATATTCAATTTCTAAACATTCTGTTCTCCTTGCTTTAACTACCATAAATTTAAAAAATCTGTTTTGTCAAACCAAATTAAATGGTATACACAAACAAAAATTAATTACCAAAGTCTTTTGTGAGGAAAAAATTCAGATCATGTGGATAAATATTACAATTGATAACACTACGAAATAAATTATTATAATTATTATTACTATGGTGAGTCTCATTTCTCTAGCTGATCACCATGAAACTGGTGTAATCTACAAGCTTTAAAAAAACAAAGGGAACAATGTACCTATTGAAAAAGTGGTGTGTGGCTAGATCTATATATTTGTGTACGCTGCGAGTATGTATGAGCATAAATTAAAGAAGACATAGAGTTTTTTCACGAGGTTCGTTTCCTACATCCCCGGGACCAAGTCCAGAATAAATCCACAAGAAAAGGCTGCAACCTACAATTGCTATATGGCATACCACCACTCTTTTCTACATGGACACCATCAACATATCTACAAATCATGTATGATGGGACGACGCCACACACATGTGTGCATCTTACAATAGAACCCTAGGCGCGTAAGTTTTTCTGTCACCGCCTCGGCCTATTTTATAACAATACCAAAACCCTAAGCTTCTCACGTGATCTTCAAGGCCTCACATGATGTTGGGCTTCACCTCTCTTGTAATTGGGCTTTCTAATTCGAGCAGAACCCAAACTCACTTTTTCCGCGTGTTGGAACAGATGTCTTGTTGTTCCAGCAGCTCATATCTTAATGCTTCAGCTCATATCTTGATGCTTCAAAAACCTCTCTTTCATTCTCCCCCTTTTTGATTGAATGTGTGCATCTAAGATCATCTTCAAACTCTTTAGAATCAGTATTCAACTCCCCCTCAGTGGTTACATCAATACTTTCGTTAGACTCACTTCTTTAGGTTCTCCATTGAGATTTGTTGGAGATGCATCCACACTTTAATCTCCCCTTTCTTGGTTGGCACATTCATTCAAAAACTCAAGCTAATCAAGGAACAAGATGCTACATCACGCTCTTCCTCTGTTCTTGGTCATGTTCCAACAAGTTTTTGTGCTCCAACTTTCAGATGATTATTAGCCAACTTTTACCACGATTTGCAGACAGATTTTCACTTTAATTGACAAGCCGCCAGTTTCTATCTCTTCCTTGCAATAAAGTCTTTCGAATAACACCTTAAATGTGGCCTAAACCTTCTTGAGTCGTCGGGAATACATGCTCAAAGTTGCCTCCTCATTCACGGATTTGCAGGTTTTCCTGCAGATTTAGCCACAAATAAACACTCATAACTTCTAGAGTTTATGTCGGAATTGAGCTCCGTCTGGTCTTGTGGAAAGCTCGCTTCGTCATCTTTGCAATGGTATCAAAACCGATTCTTGGTTTGTTCTGGTCAGCCGGGAAAATAGCTCGCAAAGTGGCTCGTCACATCTGATACTACCCCTTAGATTTTTCTTCAGATTTCTTCACCTTCATAACTGAGCTACTTCTCTTACCACAATTTTTGACTCTTCTTTGCTATCTCATACAGGAACTGGTCTCTCCCACATCTTTTTCAAGCCCCAAAAACAAAATCCCAGAAAAAAACCATTCAATCTTCTTCTTCGTTTGAATAAACTTAAAAACCCTAATCTCATACTTCTCTCTTCTATCTCTGCCACCAACACCTAATCCAAGATCATACTCGAAAATAAGAACGAATCTCTATCGAGTCCCACTCTGATACCAATTGAAAAAAGTGGTGCGTGGCTAGATCTATATGTTTGTGTACGCTGCGAGTATGTATGAGCATAAATTAAAGAAGACATAGAGTTTTTTCACGAGGTTCGTTTCCTACATCCCCGGGACCAAGTCCATAATAAATCCACTAGAAAAGGCCGCAACCTACAATTGCTATATGGCATACCACCACTCTTTTCTACATGGACACCATCAACAGATCTACAAATCATGTATGATGGGACGACGCCACACACATGTGTGCATCTTACAATAGAACCCTAGGCGCGTAAGTTTTTCTCTCACCGCCTCGGCCTATTTTATAACAATACCAAAACCCTAAGCTTCTCACGTGATCTTCAAGGCCTCACATGATGTTGGGCTTCACCTCTCTTATAATTGGGCTTTCTAATTCGAGCAGAACCCAAACTCACTTTTTCCGCGTGTTGGAACAGATGTCTTGTTGTTCCAGCAGCTCATATCTTAATGCTTCAGCTCATATCTTGATGCTTCAAAAACCTCTCTTTCACCTATGTCAAAAGTTATATGGTTCTTGGCTTGGCTATTCACACTAGACCCGTCTGTGGACTGAAAGGAACCATCATCATTACCGGAATAGAGTTTCAAGCCTCTGTCAATCACGACCGGTTTTTGCCTTCAACTCTGGTTCGAAGGATCTCAGTAAATTACGTTTACTTCACCCTCTCATTCTCCCACGGTCAGAACTTCCTAGGGTTTTAGTTTCAGAGAAATTGAGCGAGTAGTTGGTTTCCAACTTTGCTGATCAAGCCATAACTCAAGGCATTTCATATGTCAAACCCAAATCTTAATAATCTTGGAAGGTTTTAATTTTTGTAAATGAGTAATACACAAAATGGTAACAACAACTTAACAAATCCAAAGAATCTTGAAATCCACTTACTATCAAAACTAAACCTTGTACATGAAGAAACTGCATTTTGATAGTAAATGGATTTTCTTATAAAATTATTTCCAAAAGTCTAATAATTGTTCTGTGTTTGCGTGTCTTGTTGATAAGAACAACTTTCTGAAATATTTTGCTTTTGCGTTGAATACTTGTTCAACATTTGGAAGAAGAAAGGTTATTTAGTCGACATCTGTTGTAGAAAGAACATTCGATCGCTAAAAGCAAAATAACCGAACATTAACCGAAATAACACATATTTGATTGATGGGAACCAGAGTTGTTGGATAACAGAGAAACAAACAAAAAAGTTGGCTTAAAACAGAGTAAAAGTGAAAACACACCAAACTAAACCAGAGTCTTGACCAGTCCATTCTTCCTGATTCTTCATGCAGGTTCGGAAAGGCCTATAACAATGAAAAACAAGTTTGTCCATCTAATTTCATTCTAAGTTTTTTTGTTTCAAATGTTTGCTAATAAATTCGTCCAAAAGACAGAACATTACCTCTCAAGCAAGTTGTGATGCTTCTGCTTCAACGATTGTTTCGACCAAAAGGGTTCATGAACAAATGTGGTTTGTAGCAAGAAAGTATGTATCCAATGGTCAATCCCAAGACAATACCAGGTACGGATCCTATTACAGCTGCTATCCAACTCAACACCTCTTCCTCTTCTTCCTCCTCTGATTCTGTCGTTTCATGCGGTTGCTGCGTCGTTAGCGTGTGAACATTTCTGCAGTCGTCGTCAAGAGAAGGTCCAAAAAGTCCCAAGTTATCCTCAAAGGAAGAGCACTTTTGCGTTCGAAACTGAGTGCCTCCTGGTACTAGACCTGTAAGGTGGTTATGAGAGAAGTTCATGTAGGCAAGAAACGAGAGACTCCCTAGCTCCTGTGGAATTGCTCCTGAAAGCTGGTTTTGGGAAACGTCGAGCGACTCAAGAGCTGTGAGGCTCCCCATTGATGAAGGGATGTGGCCAGTGAAAGCGTTGTTTGATAAGTTGAGCACATGAAGCTCTTTTAGTAGACCGATGGACCATGGAATCTCTCCTTCAAGTTTGTTTCCTGAAAAGTCTAGTGCGGTGTAGATTTTGAGGATACGTACTAGCTCCATCTCTACACCTTTATTCATCAAAACCATTGAATCATGGTAATAGCTATCTCCCATGTACTTTTCATCCGACTCAAGTGATGACATAACACTCCACTTGACAAAGTAGTCTGATGCCAAAGTTCCATCGAAGTGATTATGGGATATATCGATGATTTGCAGCTTAGGGAACGAGGCTTGATGTATCGCTCCATGGAATGCATTGGAACTTAAGACAAGAACTTGCAACTTTTGTAAAACATGGTCAACTTTTGAAACAAATTCGAAGGTATATATTCCAAAGTCCATTGGTCTATTAAAAGAGCTCAACTTATCAAACAATGCTTTCTTTGGCCACATCCCTTCATCTAAGGGAAACCTCACAGGTCTCAAGTCGCTCGACGTTTCTCAAAACCAGCTTTCAGGAGAGATGCCACAAGAGCTAGGGAGTCTCTCGTTCCTTGCGTACATGAACTTCTTTAATAACCACCTTGCAGATCTAGTACCAGGAGGCACACAGTTTCAAACGCAAAAGTGCTCTTCCTTTGAGGATAACTTGGGACTTCTTGGACTTTCTCTTGTGGAAGATTGCAGAGATATTCACAAGCCAACGTCGCTGGAATCAGATGAAGAAGAGGAAGAGGTGCTGAGTTGGATAGCAACTGCAATAGGAGTCATACCTGGTATTGTCTTGGGATTGACGATTGGATACATACTTTCTTGCTACAGATTACTGTTGGTGTTCTTCCTAGTGGAGAAACCATGAGTTTGGTCAAATGGACTAAACTTGAAGTTGGGCCATTTGTATTGATCCATGAGATTGATATTGGGCTTTAGGGTTATGAGGATGCACACATATATATATCCTCTTAACTAAGTTGTTGTGTGAAGTAAGAAGAAAAAAAGGCAAGAGAAAGAGAGAAGAAAAACAGTTTTCGTCCAGATTCTTCAAGACAACGGTTGGAGGCTTTAAAGGTTTCTGATCTGGCTGATTTTTTGTGGGAAGCTTCGTGACTCAGTGGGTTTGAGATCCAACGGTGGGATTTGTGTTTCAACGGTTGGTTTCTGGTTAATCGGAGTTTTAGTGGAGCTGGTCGCTACAGTTCTTCAGCAGGTACAGTCTTGAGTGTTTGGGAAATCTGACGGTGAAATCTTCTCGGTTTGAGCTGAAATTTTGCAGAGGTGTTCTTGACTCGTTTATCTAGGATTTGTACGGTGGAGATCTGATTTGGTGGCCGGAATCTTAGTGAACCTAGAGTCATCTGTGACTGCAAATTTCTAGGCTCTAGTGTTGCTCTCTTGTTGTATTTCTTGTGGTTGAGATTGCTCTTGTGGAGCCTTACTCTCTGGTTCTGTTCCTGTGTAACAGAGAGGACGTGGTTGTAACACTCATACATTTGATATAGTGGATTTTGAGTGGACTACGGTCCCGTGGTTTTTCCTTCTCACATCGGGGAGGTTTTCCACGCAAAAATTGTGTTGTCTCATTTACATTCAGCTTTGTCTTTGTTTTTGCCATTGAAAAGTATTCTTCTCTCAAGTTCACACAAGTGTGGGGAACTCTATTCCGCTGCGCCATTGTTACGTTGTTGTTTCCCAACAATTACAGTGGTTCATGAACCCTTTTGGTCGAAACAATCGTTGAAGCAGATGCATCACAACTTACTTGAGAGGTAAATGTTCTAACTTTGAACGATTACGTGGATAAACATCATACATAAACTTTTAAATTTGTTTACAACTTTGCTTGTATAGGCTTTTAGATCCCACTCAAGAATCTGGAATAAGAAATTCAAAGCAACCAGACACTAATAAACCACTTGGTTGGTCAAGATTTCGGTTATTGTTTCTGGTTTAGATTGGTGTGTTTTTATCTTTTACTCTGTTTTTAGCAAATTTGTTTGTTTGTTTCTCTGTAATCGAACAACTCTGTTTTCCTACCCTTAAATGAGGAACAAAAATTCAACGCAAGAGCAAATATCAAGATTCCTTTGGATTTTTTTAGTTGTTATTAGCAATTTTCTGTACTCATTTACAAGATTGTTGGGATTTTTCAGATAGTTTGATTTAACAAAAGAAAAGTATAAGTTTTTTGACATTGATTTTTCTTGTTATTGGTAAATTCTCAACCACAATGAATAATGAGTAGAAGAAGAAGAAAGAATGGAAAATGGATAGTGGAGGTGGTGGTGGGCTTCTCATTCTCTCACTTTTCTTATCAAATGTTTTGTATTCTCCATTTCCACACTCCATTTTATATGCAACCCCTCATTTCTTTTATTATTTGCCTTTCTTTTGCTTAAGTAAAACAATAACCCAAAAGTTGCTCACTAAGTCAAAAAAATTGTATTGGGTTTGGAATAATGAGAATTATATTTGATATTTTCCTTGGTTGACTTGTTACATCTTAATCCAAAGGTCTGAATGGTCTGAATGGTAAAGACTGTGACTATAAACTTTGATTTTAGAATTTGGATTGCAGAAAAAATGGTTGTAAGAACTTTTGCTGTTATTTTAAGTATTAACAAAGTCTGATTGGTAGCACAAACTATTGAAGCTGTTACTATGATTTTAAATATTATAATTTTAAATAAAAATGTAAATATGTTAGAAAATTAAGGTTTTGAAGACTAATACTGGAATGAAACCGGCCATAGAGACAACTGCAACTTAGATCTAGCTCAATCACTTCCCCAGCCTTGGCACTGCACGTGATACCCTCCCAATTACAACAGTCACTGTTATTTGTCCATGACTTCGTCTTCGGATGAGCACCACCAAGACAAGTATATATAGGTTTTCCAATCTCAAACTCGCTTTTGAACTCGAGAAGTGCATCCCTTTGCTCAGGACGACACGAGTGACTAGTAGGAGCCGCAAACAAAACATCAAAATTACAGATGAATAATAAGAAAAGAAAAGAAAGAGTAACAGGAATGATACTCGTTAATTTCCAAAAGCCTTTCATCTTTCTCTAAATTGATTCAACTTTCTTGAAAATCAATAATGAAAGAGAGAGAGAAAATGAAAATTGTGATGATAACATGGTTTCATGTAGGGCTGGGCGTTTTATCCGAACCTGATTACCGAACCCGAACCCAACCCAAAAAAATCCGAACCGAACCCGATCTTGAATGTGAAAATATCCGATCGGGTTTCAATTTCTTAAGGTTCGGTTACCCGTACCCGATCGGGTACCCGATTCTTTTTTTTTTTTTACAAACACATTAGTGATTAGGGTTGGATGTCATTGATTAATTAGTCAGTATTAATAATACTGTATGACAAACTCAATTCAATTTCTTATTGTTTAGATTTTTAAAATAACCCAGAGTGAATTGTTTAGATTTTTAAAATTTGGAGATGATTCCGGTAAAACCGTTGAACAATTACCATTCCTTTACACTTCACTGTTTTCACATTTTTCTTAACAATTATAACTTATTCATTCATATGTAGCTTCGATTTCTTGACTTGATTGAGCATTGTTCCGTTACACTTCATATGTTCATTTTTAAGTATGTTTTTTTCTTGAATACAGTACTATTTCGGGTTTCGACAAAAAAAAAAAAAAAAAAAAAACTATTTCGGGTATAGTTCGGGTATACCCGAACCCACCCGAAACCGAACCGAACCTGATCCGAATATATGTAATACCCGATCGGGTATCATATCCCTAAACATCGGGTACCCGATACCCAAAATACCCGATCCGAACCCGATCGGGTACCCGAACGCCCAACCCTAGTTTCATGCTCATCTTTGTGATGATATAACATGGTTTCATGCTCATCTTTGTACGTACTCCACAAACACAAATCCACTCAGCTTGACTTACTATTACTAGTCTTCCTATCAAAGTGTTCTTCACGTCGAACCCAGACAATGTTGAATATTCAATTTCCAAACATTTTGGTCCCCATACTTTATTTATCACAAATTTTTTTAAAAGAAGTTTTGTCCAAACAAATTAAACAGTACACAATCCCTTTCTCAAAAAAATTAAACGCTATACACAAACAAAAATAATGACGCACGTCTTTGTAAAGAAGAAAATCAGATATGGATAGATATTACAATATATAACACCACGAAACAATTGTACATGTATTATTAATCATCACAGTTTCATGCGATATAAAAATGCACAAAGGAGAGTAGTGATGAAAAACAAACCTCCATACATACCGAAGATCGATTTCCTGTGAAAATAAACGACGATAGATGCTAAAAAGTGTCTTAAATGTCTAACAATCTTGTTATTGCTTTCACAATCTGCATAAGTTCACTTTGACAAGGCATTTGCGATACAACATCTAATATGATAGCTTTATTTTTTTTTTAAAATGTCTGATATCAAATATTATAGGAGATTTGCCAAAATAGGCCACATTCATTTGGACAATGTCTCAATAGACATTTTTCATTTTTTACCATTTTTTTATACTATCTTTATTTTAAATAAAAATAATTCAAATATAAGGTTTTAAAATTTTTTAAAAACCTGACAATTATAAGCATGTCATGAATAACACATTTCTATAAAATTTTGTATTTTTGAAAGTTGAAAATTATGTGTTTAAATGATTTTTTAGTTTTCTCTTCTACAGCTGATTTTAAAAATCAGTAGATTCATATTATGTCTATGTCACATGAATCTACCGAGTGTAGAAACAAGTTTCTAACTTATGTCAACGTTCGAAATTTGTGAAGAATACCATTTCCACGACTGAGACTCACTTTACCAAACGCATATAATACATTATGTTGCTTACTTCTACCAATATAATAACCATCTACTAAATAATTTTAATGTAGTTTCTGCATAATTAGTTACCATTTCCTTAAATCTAGGATTGAATATTTTGTTTCCTAAAAAAAAACTTTTGAAAGATATTTTAGATAATTTATGTTTCTAAAAAAAATATTTTATGCGTTTTAGTTTTTATTTTTTTTACAAACAAGTTCACATATAAAAATTTCAAATAAAATGTTGCAAAATATTATCGAAATAAATTTTCTTACAAACAAGTTCCCATAATATTAGAATTTTCTTACAAATAAGTTCCGATATTATAAATAAAACAAAAATTATCAAAATATATTATCAAAGTACCCATATAAATTTTTTTTTACAGACAAGTTTCCATATTATTTAACTTATTTGATTTATTAATTTTTTCCGAAATTCATTTTTCAGATTTAAAATATTTTAATGTATTTTTTTTTCTTTTCTTTTTTCAGTTATTGTATAAAATAACAAAAATATGAAATTAAGGTTATAATTCTGATTTAGAATTACAAAATCCTAATAGGACATTCCTTAAAAAAAAATCTTAATGGAACATTGTCCATTTCAATGTGACCTATTTTGACAAATCCCCCCTTATTAGTTCAGGTTAACAGTATTCATGAACATTGGTTTAGAGCTTAATTGCAAATTTCAAGCAACCTCTTTTTCGTTAATATGACGTAGCTTTTAGAATTTTCATTTACCAAAGTTGCATTCAGCTAATTAATCTTATCCTGAAAGCAACCATGTCAGAAAGCTCACATTCGATGAAGAAGAGAAAATGCAAAATAACAATACCTAAAACAAAAAGAATTGTCTCTATTACTTTTTTCTCATTCCCGAAACTCCAAATGCCAAAAGTTAACAATGTTGAAGAAAAACAAACTTCTAATGTTGAAAGATAATTGGAGAAAGGCAAAACTAAACTTCAAAGTGTACCCAAGAAAATACACCAAGTCATCGGGTGATCAAAGTCTTCTTCCTCTTCTTCCACCCTTTCGGCGAGTACTGTCGGTGGGAATCGGAGTCACATCCTCTGCAAAACACATTCAAGAAAGATTATTCTCAAACCAAACGCACAATTGTCTGACCAAAACAAAAGAATAGTAGAGAAAGATTTGGTTTCTGGTGTTACCTATACGACCAATCTTCATGCCAGAACGAGCAAGAGCTCTGAGAGCTGACTGAGCACCAGGACCTGGAGTCTTGGTCTTGTTTCCTCCAGTAGCACGAAGCTTCACGTGCATGGCCGTGATACCAAGCTCCTGTAACATATCACATTACATATTATTATTAATTAGAGAGGTATCAACATATAAATTATCCACAAGCTCAATGAAATTACAGAAAAAGAATGTATACTGTATACAGTTTCTGACCTTGCATCTTACAGCAACATCTTGAGCTGCAAGCATAGCAGCGTAAGGAGACGACTCATCACGGTCAGCCTTCACCTTCATCCCACCTGCCAAAAAAATGCGAATTTCAATATTCAAAAAGTGTTTATTTGACAATTGGCTTTTATGATGTTTTGAAAAGGTTTCGGTTACACATCATAGATCAATTGACCCTTCGTCGGTCACAACTGGAGGCTGGCTTGAAGATACGTCACTGGTTGAGAAGTATACCATCTCAGAAGAGGATTACGCTAAACGAACTGGTAAATTTTGCTACTACCTAGGATTCGTGTCTCGAAAGAGTCAAGTTTGTCTATCATGTTAATGTGCCGGAGCACTGGCAAACGTCGTCTTGTGTTCAAATTCCAGACAGTTTTAGAAGATTCAAAGAAAAAAGAGTGTCTCAAAATCCGGCTGCTTCTGAGGCTAAGGTATGACTTAAGAAATATGTATCAATAATATTGGCCAAGCTATAATTGCTTTTACCATAGTCACTGGCAAATATTTGGTTAATTCACTCAAGAATACAAAGTTTCTAAGAATCCTAACTTGATTGACATGTAATGTTTTGCTTAGGTATGTTTGTATAAATCTAATACAAGAACCAAAAAGTTAAATTGTTCATTGCCTCTTGGATTTGGAGAAATGAGAATTATATTTGATATTTTCCTTAGTTGAATGGTTTCATCTAATCAAGTCTTGCTTCACTTTGTTTCAATGTCCACCATCTTAAAAAGAGCAAAAAACAACGGGTTGGTAACTTAGTTCATATATGTCTCAGTTCTAGTCCTTAGTCTATATCTTGTACCAAATTGAATTATGTTGTCTAAATGTTTTTCTTCAATTTATGATATCTAAAGATATAATGTAGAAAATATGATTAGAAGAATAACTATAAGTCTATAACGTATGGGGGCTAAACTTAACTCTCTTTATGTAATGGAGAAATCAGCAAAAATAGCTCTCGATCCAATGAATTCAGAGTACAAATCACTCGGAATTTGTCTCACAATGGGTCGGTCGTCCGTTCTCATGAACTCCATGAAAGAACAAGTGCAATAAGTTCTAGTCTCTGAGTCACTCTGGAAGGTTCCTGAGTTACTCAACTGAAGTGTAACAGAGAAGCTCGTAGCAGAACCAAAAAGTCAACTTTGCTGACGTGGCTGTCTCGAGCCCATCAACAGGTTGTTGAGTGGGAAACCAAGTGGAGTCTACTGTTATAGAGATGGATCTTCTGCAGAAGTAGATAGTGGAGGTTGGAGGCTACACATGTCATCATCATAAAAAAGGCATGGTGCAGTGGTAGACCCTCTGGATAAACAATGTGTACCAGGTGGTACTGTAGCTGACGAGTTTGTACCAGGTGGTACTGTAGCTGTCGGCTGGCAACACATAAAGAAGGGAAGTTGGGAGTTGTCTTGTTCTTTATGCCTTTCTGAATAAAATATAGAGAGCATCTTGTGTGAGCTCAGAGTTACTCGTGAGGGGTTGAACTGGTGAGTGAACAAAGAGATAATCAGCAGGTGCTGGTTGAAAGGTTGGGTAGTTAGGAATAGATTCAGGTTCAAATCATTGTGTATGAGTTTGAGTAATTCTGAAGTAGAACAGATCTTGTAAAGAAGAGTTCTATTGATTCCTAATACAAAAAGTTTATTGCGGTATCTTTGTTGTTCTGTTTAAGAGGTCTCTGGTTATTTCATTTGGTATTAGAGAGGTGCATCTAACCTTGAATCTCTGATTCATAACCGGTGTGGTCCTGCTATAACCATGGATACCTCGAATGAGCTGTCTAGCTCAAGCAAGTCTTCTGGTTCTGGATACCAGAATGATCATTCTCAAATTTTGTGTGTAGATCGTAGTGAATTTGTAGAGAGAATTGAGATTTCATGTAATCAAAATTAGGGATTTGATTTAGGGTTGTTGCATGTGATAGAAATTGGGGATCTTCGATGTGGTCGAAATTAGGGTTCTTTGGATCCAATTATAATCGTAAGATGTGATTTTATAAGAGAAAACTGTTGAATTCATAAGAGAAAACATCATTTCTCAACAAGGAACACAAAAAAACCATTACATATGAAAAAGATCAGAGAGATCTAAAAATACAGACTTTTCTTTCAAGACTTGCTTCTTCATTGAGGAGACAATAGAGACTTTGCAGGCGAAACCAAAGCAACTCCACTTCTCTCGGGTTTCGAATACTTCTTCAACACAGCGCGTAGCTTACTCTCCCCGGCTTTCGAGTGAATGAAAGCTAAAAGCTTTGAGCAATCCCTACACATTATAAAACACAAATCAATATTTGAATCATAATCATGAATTTAAAGCTTAAGTGAGAAGTAAACAAGGACTAACATGAGTTCAAATTCTGAGTAGCCAGTATGGAACTTCAAAGTATCAGTCCAAGCAGGAGTCCTGTTCAAGAAGCATCTCGCGGTGTAGACAGCTGAAGCAGCGAGCATAGAAGGACAGAACATTAAACCGTCGTGATGCATCAAACCCAACTCAGCTAAGAAGTGAACCATGTTCTCCATTTCCTGGTCAGGAATCGCTGCTTTGATGAACCTCACAAGGAACACATACTGTGTTGGAACTGTCAAGTACCATTCAAGATTTCCCAAAATGGTTTTCTCCATAACCAGAATCTGTTTGTTAGTGTATGAGTTATCAGTCACATATACCAAATCATTCACCTGTTCACAAAATCCATTCACATAGTCAGTTTCTAATTAACAAAAAATATTGTAACATTACTAAATGTGTATAATTCATAATGTAGTAAACAATATACCTGAGGAGGCCAGATTTCTTCGTATTTGGACGCTATGAGCAAAGCACTAACACCAAGAAGCTGTAGTTCTCTTCTAGGAACAGTTTTCAGAGACAAGAAACGATCGATAAGGTTGATTGTGAGGTAAAGAGTCTCTGGAGACAGGTCAAACTTGATATGAACTTCAACAAGCCAATCTACAAGGATTGATCTCATCTTCTCATTAATCTCAGGCTGTGTATGCATATACATCTTAGGCTTGCTCTCATTCTGCAACAAAGAAACCAAACAATTAACAAACATTCACAAAAAATTTCCATAAGCACATATAAAGAAGGGTCTCTGATTATAAGTACCTCAACTTCTTTGTAGAAAGTGTACATGTCTTCAACATACTCCGGAGCAGCAAGGTCATTGTCTTTGTCAGCAGAGTCAATATCATTTGTCTTCGAAGCAAAGTGAATCAAACCAAACAATCAGTACAAAAACTAAAGAAACATTGCACTTTCAATGCTAATCAAAGAATCATACCTTGCTTCTAGCATCAAGAACCGAAGAGTATGTGACTTTCTTTGACACAGCCGCATCGTTTTGCTTCTTCTGTTTAGCTTTCGCAACTTCGTTTGTATCAGGACTGATCACAACCACTTCAATAGGTTTCAATGGCTGTCTCTTAACAGCTCTTGGTTTCTTTTGAACCGCCTTCACATCTTCTTGTTTCTTGGTAATAGCCTGAGATCCATCAAGAACAGATCCAAAAAAATAGAGAGTCAGATTCAACAGTCATATACACATTTCTAAGAACAAGATTTGAGTCTCAAACAACAAAAAAAGGAAACCTTTTTATTAGCGACGGCTCCAATTTGTGCGTTTTCTAGTAACTGAGAACGAAAGTTACGAGTCAAGGGGCGATTAGCCTGTGGCTTTCTTCCATCGGCGGCAAGAGAAGCGATGTTTCCGATGTCGCCAAGAACGCGACGATTCTTTGCTGCTGGGTTTTCCACGTCGACGGGGTCACCTGTTTTACACAGAAACAAAAACCCATCATCAAGATTTGGAGAATCGATTTAAGCATCACAAAAATTAGGGATTTTGCAGCGATTAAACCAAAACCCAGAAAGGAAACAAAAATATCAGACGAAATTTCAACAAATTCAAACGAAAAACAATCGAATCACGAGAATTTGTACTCAAAATCGCCGATTCAAACAAACCCATCATCAAGATTTAGTTCCTTAAAGAATCGATTTCAAACAACCCAAAATTAGGGATTTTGCAGCGATTAAACCCAAAACCCAGACCGGGAAAAAATAAAAATATCAGACGAAATTCACCAAATTCAAACGAAATCAACCGAATTACGAGAATCTGTACTCAAAATCGTCGATTGAAAGAAAAACCCCAGAAACCCATGATCTAAATCGTCGATTGAAAGAAACCTAGGGTTTTGAAGAAAAGGGGAAAACAGAAATCAGGGTGATCGGTGAAATCAAAACCTCTAATTTGTTGAGGAAGAGCTTGTCTCGTCGCCATGATCGTTATTCTTCAAAATTTTGTTTTTCGTTGCAGAGAAAATCTGAGAGAATGTGAAGAAAATCTGGAAGAATGTGAATAGAAGTAGAGAGAAATTGGTTTCTTATGGGAAAAAAAAGGAAATATGGAGGAGCCAAAGAATCAACTCCAACGGTCAAATTATTAGCGGGCTTAGATTTTAGCCGTTAGATGATAAACTTTGAATCGAACGGTGGATAATGAGTTTTATTCCTTCTCTCTCCTAAAGTTACCGTTCGACTGTAAAATTTCACGCTTTCCACATTTTTTAATTTTTATTTTCCTTTAATAACTTTGTTGGTGTTTTAAATACAGTTTTTCTATATTAATGGCCAGGATGTCGAGTTTTAATTGGAACTAGCTGATTTATCTGCACCGTGTGCGGGTGTGAACAATACTTAACACGTGGTTAATTTTAATATTGAAGATATTATTAATTATAAATTATGAAAATCTAATATATATCGTAGCATAAAAATTTAGATTGAAAATGTTGCATAACGCTTACACAATTATTAAGATTTTATTAGTCCTAAATTTTACCGTTGATAAAGCAACCTATAGTTGTTCATGAGAGAATACATGTCTAGATAGAAACAAATCAATACTTTGTAGGATTAATGTTACGAAGATACATGATAGGAACACAACCCTTTAATGTCATACAATGCTTAGGTAGCAATTTTTTTAATTTTAAGGAAAACCATCAAACTTGAAATAAGATTGATTACAAAATCCTCAAATCTCGTAGAAATTTTTAAATCCATGTTCTTAGAAAAATAAAACCTACGAAAACGCGCCTAAATTGATTTACCCAATACAAAAATGAATATTTTTCAAATCTCCAAAAGAGTAGTGCTGTTTTTCCAACTCATACATTTGTAAATTTTTCAAATTTTACTTAAAACGACTTCTCATATAATCTATATGATGATTTTCTTAGATTTATGGTGATATAAAAAAAATTGAAGAATATAGATGGTTGCCCAAAATGAGAATGCAAAAATAGTACTTAGCTTATTCATTATTTTCTTAAACATAAATATGTAACTATCGTGGTAGAATGTATGGAATATATTTTTCCACAAACGTAGAAGATATCGGTTTCATAAAAGATTTTTTCTATCATCAAAATCAAGAAAATTAATATATTTGGTATTTGTTCAACGCATTAAAGATAAAACCAAATTATTTGTTCGAAGTAAAATATAGTGTTCTACAATTTAAGACACATATTTTTCTAAATGTAAAATATTAATAGAAAATAAAAGAGACTATTTTTCCTACACAATTTAATATACCATAAGATATTACAATACAAAATATTAGAAAATCATAGTATAGTTTATGTATATGATTTTTATTATAGACCATTTGAATTTTTAATAGATCAAAAAAGGTTATTGTTGAGATTGAGTAAAGATTGATGCCAAGTCATATTTTTTCAAAGACATGTCATCATTCCATATCATAGTTTTTTTTTACATAAACCAATAAAATTAAAACAACTAAGCATTTTCAATAAATGAACTTTGCTTTTAATAGTAAGAGGATTAAATGTAGATTTTTTCTATAATTGGTATAATATTTTGTCTTTTTGGGTTTTTCTATTTGTGTTTTAGTAGAAGAGTTTAAAACGAATAATTTTGTTAATTTGTAGAGTTGTCGTTCATTTTATTTACGTTTGTATAACTATCCATTAAGTTGATACTTGATACCATGAGTGATATATATCTGAGTATGCTTCATGTTTTTGTTAAACAGAATTATGCTTAATTTTTATATAGTAAATTGTGTTTTTTTTTTCTCTCGCAATATTGAAATGAACTAAATTTTTCTAAAAAGTTGTAAGATTACTGGATCATACCGAAAATCTATTAGGTCCGATTAATAACCTAATTTTTTTAAAAGCTGGAGCGGTAAACTTTATAGCATAGTGCAAAATTGTATAGATAAAGTTGTAATAGTGCAAAGCTGTATGCAAAGCTGTAATAGTGTTAATAAAGTTTTTGGTATCGCTTTGGTGATTGGTATAATTTAAAGCGGTACAAATTATAAAGAGGCGGTATGATGATAAAGTGTTTACCAATCTGAGCCATTAGTTTTCACAAAAACTTTTTTTGTATATCTAAACTTTTTGATCCATTTAGGCTTACTGCTTTTGTTAAACAGAATTATGCTTAATTTTGATACGGTAAACAGAATTATGCTTTCACAATATTGAAATGAATAAATTAAAGAGAAATTTCCTAGGATGCCACCAAACAAAGTTTTTGTTTCTTAGATACCATTAATTTTTAAAAGTTCCTTAGATACCACTTTTATCAAAATTTCCAAAAATTGATTTTTAAAAGATATAAAATATAAATTTTTGGGTTTGGGTTAACTATTGTACAATTAGGGTATAGTTTTAGAGGTAGTGAAATTGATTTTTAAAAGGTGAGAATATAAATTTTTTTGTTTGAATTAATTATTGTACAATTTGGGTATAGTTTTAGAGAATAGGATGTCGGATTAGAGTTTAGTTTTGATCATTTAAAACTAATTTTAATTTTATGGTATTTTTGGAAAAAGTGGTATCTATTGAATTTTTAAAAATTAATGGTATCTAAAAAAAAACTTTAAAAAATGGTATAAAAGTGTAAAACGACTACTTGATTAGGTTAAACCTAATGTAGAGAATTACTCTACATTAAACCTAATTTAGTTATAAAAGTGTAAAACGACTACTTGATTGGGCCAAATGTCTCTCTTTTTTTGCTAACGGGCCAAAACATTAGATAACCGATATTATAAATAATCAACTTTTGGATAGTGCTAGCCAGTATTAATCCTTCAGCTTTTTTTTTGTCGTAATCCTTGAGCTTTAATGGAGATATTTTATGTAACCATTGCCAAAACATTTGTTTATTGGGTGAAATTTTATTTATCGCTAGCAAAACCCCGCAACAAGATTCTGATTATACGTAATCTTTAGATTGTATGATTGATTCTACTTGTTATATGACACATTAAATAAAAAAAGATAGCAACCTCTTTACTGTTAAATAAATTCGGCCTCAGAGATCTTGGTGGTAAATATCATCAGCTGAATTTCTTCATCAAGAGTAGCAAATATATTGATTACATCACTGGCCAACAAGAACATATTTCATCTACCAAAAAAACTTCTACACTTGAATAAACCAAACAAATAAAAAAAAAGCATTGATAATGAATTAATGATGAGTCAAAAGTAGCTGGTAAATAATCACATATTTATCATAGGGAATCCGAATGACTTTTTCATCACTCTCACCATCATCAACACAAAAATACCTAACCATGGATACAGATATGTTAAAAACCCAAAAAATATTTGTTCCAACCTCCTCATATAAACTCAACATTATCAACTAGTAGTTAAACTAAAAAAAAAACACTATCGAGTTAAATTTAGGTCAGATTATATCAGATATAGTGACTAATTTGAAATTTAAAATATGTAACGAAAAACTATTCAAACAAAATAGGCCTCAGAGATCTTGGTGGATAATATCATCAACTGAATTTCTTCATCAAGAGTAGCAAATATTTTGATTACATCACTGGCCACAACAACATATTTCATCTACCAAAAAAACTTCGAAACTTAAATAAACCAAACAAATAAAAACAGAGCATTGATGATGATGAGTCAAAAGTAGCTGGTAAATAATCATATATTTATCATAGGGAATCCGAATGATTTTTTCATCACTCTCATCATCATCAACACTAAACAAGTATTTCCAATACAAAAACCAAAAGAATAATCGAAGAAAGAAAAAAATTGACGGCGAAGTCAGAATAATATTGCCAAATAAAAGTTTTTGAGCTCAGAATGAAGAAAATCTCCATTCGCACATCTAACTGAATCATCATACTCGCCGTTTTGAGCTCAAATGAAAACACCAAATCATATCAAAAAAACAATCACAGAAAACGATTTCAAAGAACGATTATGAAGATAAAAGAGAGTTTCAGCCCTAGACAAATAGAAAAAAAAAATACTCTGAATTGATAAAACCATAGAAGACGGCTCTACCTTAAGATATCAGAGAAGAAGGGCGACGATATCATATATATACGCAGGTCAAGTCCTATTGATATTACGATTCTACCCTTATGAGGCTCAATGTTAGTCCATGGGCTTATTTTCTTGATCCAGAAGATAATTACTATTGAGATATTGACCGACATTTACAAATAACAAACCTTAAATTATTTTGTCTTTTGTTGTTTTTGTGTTGGTTTGCTGGTTAGAGAGAGCCTTGGCGACGAGTGAGACCAAACGGCTTTGCAAAAAAAAAAACTCTTAAATTTGTTTACTTGTTTCAAGAAGGAAAAAAACTTAAGAGGATACACGAAGTATCACATTCAAGATGATGAATAGAACTTTTTACAGACATTAATTGATACAAAAGCTTTACAAAAGATGGTAAAGAGCAGAGAAGAACACAAGTTTCTTCATACATTTTTTTTATAGGGGTCGTAATAACATCATCTTCTTTAACCTCAACTCTCTCTTTCTCATGCGAATCCAATTAGTAGATTTACCAACAAGAACGTCTCGGTTACCAGTCATCATCGAGGCTAGCCCGGTGAAAACACATGACGGTGCAAATGAATATGAAGAACGATGTGAATTCTATGAACATTGCACCGGTCTCGATCATTTGTGCATGCCTTAATATGATTGGAATCGCGAGGCTTCCCACAGTCGATGCTCCTGTCAAGAACTTAGCCGCATCTATCCACCTGCGTTTTAAGATCGAGCAAATTTGGTAAAATGTTTGGTAATTTGAAGTAGCAGTGAAGCGTCTAGTAAGTAGTAACTAACCCTCCACCGTCTCGACTAATTAGGAATTGGGTTGAGCCTCCTCCGAAGAACAAACAAGGCATAGGCACAACCACATACATGAGTGCTGATAGCATTGGCCACCAGTTACCATATATCGCGCATGCCTGACCATTAGAAATAAATAGTTATTGATGTTTTTCTAATGAGTAACAAGGGAACCACAAGATATGAGAAACTTATCATATATATGTAAATCAAATCATTCCTCCTGCTTCTAATTAAGTTGCACGAAAACAAACTACACCTAAATAAGGATCTGATACGAGTTTAGGAGAAAAGATGCTTTGTTCTGAAAGGCTAAGTTATTAGCTAGTTAGACAATGAGTTCTCATTTGCACCGGCTAGCTTGCTCGGTTATCATCCTATAGCTATTATAGGTATCCGAATAGGGTTGCGGTTGACTTTCTAGCTTAGCATATACTAAAATCTAGGTCGGTAAGCGTAGGAAGGCGATAAAAAGCATACGACTCTAAATGTTATTTCGGTTTTGGATGGTTTTTGGGATCCCCAGCTAGTTAATCAACATAGAAGAAAGTCAAGCTCAAAACTTTGTAATATGCAGAAGATTCAAATGGATCAAAATCACAAATCTGCTTGGGACACCAACCAGAGACAACACCAGTATACTCAGAATTAGCTTTACCATTTACAAACCAAGTAAACATGTTCGTTCATATGAGAAGAATGATCTATAACTCTTATCTAAAGCTAATAAGTTAAGCTTTTGAGCAAGTACAACTTATGATCAAGCTTAAAAGAGTTATAAATCAGACTGATAGATTTAAACCATACCAGGATCTGTAGGAGGATACTAGATGAAAACATGAAGGCAAGTCCAGCAAGTCTGTACATCAAGAAAAACAAAAATCTGTAGATCACAAGAATACACTCAAATGTAACAACAAAGTAACAGAAGGAGCTTCAAGGCTTTAAACTTACACTGTACCAAAGCAACAATTTGAGCATTCCAGAAGAAACGCGCATCGGAAAAAAGAAATAGCAAACAATGAGTGAGTTTGAACAATTCAAAACCCAGAAAGGCCTAAAAACCGCAAATCAGAGGTAAATCAAGACTCAAGCGCACGAGTAAACACCATCAATAGCATCGGAATTCTATATATCTAAAAGTACGGAAGATACGAGCACGAATCATGGAGAAATGGAGAAGCGGTTAAATCCACTCGAATCTGATTCGATTCCGTAAGGATTAAAAGGAATACGAGAGAAATAGAAGTGGATTTACCTTCGATGGTCATCGCCATGAAGTTCCGATTACCGGAGATCGACTCTTCTCCGATTCGCCGGCGATTGTAAAGAGAAGGCGATGATTTCTTTGTTACGGAGAGAGAGAGAGAGAGAGAGAGAGAGAGAGAGAGAGACTCGGCGATTGGGAGTAAAATCGGATTGTGTCAAAGTCGTCACTAACCCAAACAATAACCGGCCACAATTGGTTCTATTTTCATTGGTTTGGTTAGTTCTGGTTATCGATTTAATTAATTTAAATGAAAATTAAAAATACAAGATATAAACTCGAGAAGAGAAGACGAACCATATCAAACCAAACAAAAGTTATCAAAATCTTCATAATTGTTCAGTATAGCCAAACATATAAGTCAACATAGAAGAAGAAGATATTGATTCAACCAGAGGGTTTATCCAAATGTGATTCAGTTTGGTTCAAATCAATGAAGACCGGTTTAGGTTCGAGTTGGTTTTGTGCCGATTATTGAAACAGATTCCTTAAATCATTAAAAGGAATTTGTGGATAAGAAAGAGTTGTTACGGTGGTTGTCTAACACTGTTCATCATCTTCTTCGTTTGTAATTCATTCTCTCTGAATTGTGAGAGTTTGTATAAGCTTTTGAGCTAGTGGATTTGCTAGATCGAATCTAGCTCTAGTGAGTAGTATCTCCACATCGGAGGCGAACACTGGGTGAACAATTTCTTGTGTCTTTCTCTTTTATTCTTTCTTTGATTCTGTATAAACACACGAGTGAATCAGAGAGATTGTGAGTTGTTCTTGACGCATAGTTCAAATCGGAAAGTGCAGATTCTTAATCGGAGCTTTGAATAGCAACAAGTGGTATCAGAGCCAGGTTAGGCTTGGTGGTTCCGATGGGAACGATGGAGACGACGACTCGCGTCGAGGTGAAGCGATTTGACGGTACCGGAGATTTCTCGTTATTGAAAATTCGTAGGATGGCTCATTTCGGAGTTATGGGTTTGAAAGATGTGGTGATGAGTGATGATTTCACTAAGATAATTTCTGCGGTTAAAGATGTGAAGAAGAAAGGATTGAGTCTTGAGAAACCTGCAGATTCTTCACCATCTAAACCACTAGAAGGATTGAGTATTACGATGGAGACAGATACGAGTAAAGATCCAAAGGATGAGATAATTCTTGATCCGATTAAACTTGAAAAGAATGATCGTGCTAGGAATATGATAATTTTGAACATTGGAGATAGAGTCTTGAGAAAAATCATGCACTATGAGACTGCAGCTTCGATGTGGGTTGCGTTAGATCGGTTATATGTGTCAAAGTCTTTGCCGAATCGAATTTTCATTCAGTCTCAGTTTTATACATTCAAGTGTGAAGCTTCTAAGTCTGTTGGACCTAATTTGATGAATTCTTGAGAATTGTAGCTGGGATGAGTACATTGCATATTAATGTTACTGATGAGATTCAGGCCATAGTGTTCTTGAATTCTTTACGATCAAGTTTTGATCAGCTTAAACATACCTTGAAGTATGGAAAGACTTCTTTGGGGCTTGAGGAAGTTATGTCAGCTGCAAGGTCTAGGGAAAGAGAGCTGGCAGAGATGAGTAAAGGAGATAAAGGACTTGCTACTGTGTTGTATTCCCATGATAGAGGGAGGTCTGGTAGAAGAGATTCTTATGAGTTCAAAGGCAAGAATAGAAGCAGATCAAAGTCAAAAGAAAGGAAGGTTACTTGCTGGTATTGCAAGAAAGAAGGACATGTGAAGAAGGATTGTTTCTTAAGGAAGAAGCGTATGGAGTCTGATGATGAAGGTGAGGCTGCAATAGCCATAGGAAGTGTAGAGCCTGCAGATGCTTTGAATGCAGCTCTAGATGGACCAGGAGATTCTTGGGTGATAGATTCAGGTTGTACTCATCACATGACTTCAAGACGTGATTGGTTTATTAATTTTGAAGAGAAGGTGACTAGTAAAATCTTGATGGGAGATTTTCATTATGTGGAAACGCCTGGAGTTGGATCAATCAGGTTAAATACTCATGGAGGGTCCATGAAGATAATGCATAATGTGAGGTATGTTCCAAACCTGAGGAGGAATCTAATATCTACTCCTACTCTTGATGCTTTGGGATTCACTCACTCAGGAGGAAATGGGAAGATAGTGTTTCACAAGAATGGTCAAGTGGCATTTAGAGGAACTATATATACAAGGAAGATTGTATATTCTAGATGGAGAATCAGTGATAGATGAGGTCTGTAATGTGGAGAAGCCAAAACAGCAAGTATCATTATGGCATAACAGATTAGGCCATATGAGTTACAAGAATACTCAA
The DNA here is from genome assembly GCA_963576765.1 of Draba incana. Classification (NCBI taxonomy): domain Eukaryota; kingdom Viridiplantae; phylum Streptophyta; class Magnoliopsida; order Brassicales; family Brassicaceae; genus Draba; species Draba incana. The sequence continues at coordinate 9,808,254 of OY755207.1, forward strand.
GTGTTGGTGAGAGATGGTGTACTGAAGAAGACAGATGTTGGAAAAGATGAGTTATGTGAGCATTGCATTGTTGGAAAGGCTAAGAGGGTTAGTTTTGGTGCTGGTAAACATGAGAAGAATCATGTCCTGGAGTACGTGCATGCTGACTTATGGGGGTCTTCTCATGTTCAGCCATCCATGTCAGGTAACCAATACTTTCTCTCAATTATAGATGATCACTCTAGAAAAGTCTGGATTTATATTCTAAGAACAAAAGATGAAACTTTTGCTAAGTTCTGTGAATGGAAGAATCTTGTAGAGAATCAGGTTGATAGAAAGGTGAAGTGCTTGAGAACTGATAATGGATTAGAATTTTGCAATAGCTTATTTGATTAGTTTTGCAGGAAAAATGGTATTAAAAGGCACAGAACTTGTACATATACTCCTCAGCAAAATGGAGTTGCTCACAGAATAAATAGGACAGTTATGGAGAAAGTTAGATGTCTGTTGAATGAGTCTGGTTTGGAAGAGTCATTTTGGGCAGAAGCAGCTCAAGTGTCAGTGTATCTAATCAATAGAACACCATCTGCAACGATTGGTTTCAAAGTGCCAGAATAAGTTTGGCTGGATAAGAAACCTGGTTATAAACATTTGAGGAAGTTTGGATCAGTGGTGTATCTTCATCAGGATAAAGGAAAGCTGAAACCGAGAGCTGTGAAAGGAGTTTTCATTGGCTATCCTTCAGGAACTAAAGGTTACAAGGTGTGGTTATTGGAGGAAAAGAAGTGTGTAATAAGTCGAAATGTAAGATTTCATGAAGAAATGGTGTATAAAGATGTTAAAGGTCAATCTAGTAAAGAAGTTTCAGCATCGGATAGCAGTGATCTACATGTCAAGACATATGCAGAGATTAAGTTTAAGCAATCAGTCAGGATTAAAGAAGATGCAGAACCAGGTGGAGTTACTGAGACAGAGATAATTGACGTTGAAGAAAGTCAATCAGGGTCTAGTTCTCAGGTGGATCATCAAGTTGCACGCCAAGGAAGTCCAACTAGTTATCAAATAGCAAGAGACATGCCAAGGAGAGAGGTTGTACTGCCTAAGAGGTTTGATGATTACGAAGTGGTGATGTTTGCTCTAGCTATGTCAGAAATGATAAACATAGAGGAGCCAAAGGATTTTGCTGAAGCTATGTCTGGTAAAGATAGAGAGAAGTGGCATGGAGCTTCAAATGAGGAGATGGATTCTTTGTTAAAGAATGGCTCATGGGTTCTAGTTAAGAGACCTACGGACAGAAATGTAGTAAGTTGTAGACGGATATTCAAGATAAAGCATGGAATTGAAGGTGTTGAGTTAGAGAGGTATAAGGCAAGGTTAGTGGCCAAGGGTTTCTCTCAACAGGAAGGAATAGACTACCAATAAGTAGTTTCTCTGGTGGTAAAAAATGTATCAATAAGGATGTTGTTGTCTGTGGTTACAAATTTGGATTTAGAACTTGAGCAAATGGACGTGAAAACAACATTTCTACATGGAGATTTGGAAGAAGATATATATATGGAATAACCAGAGGGTTATGAAGATAAGTCAAATGGTGATCAAGTGTGTCTTTTAAAGAAGTCACTCTACGGATTGAAATAATCTCCAAGACAATGAAATAAGAAATTTGATGAAGTTATGCAGACTCAAGGATTCATAAGAAGTGAACATGATCCTTGTGTGTATACTAAAGAGGTTGCTCAAGGAGATTTGGTATATCTATTAATATATGTTGATGATATGCTAATAGCAGGGAAGAGTATGACTGAGATAAGAAAGGTTAAAGATCAGTTGAGTGCTACCTTTGAAATGAAAGATCTTGGAGCAGCTAGAAGGATTCTTGGGGTGGATATTACAAGAGATAGGAGCAAAGGAATACTGCGGTTATCTTAGTCAGCTTACTTAAAGAAAGTGGTTGAGAATTTCAGGATGAGTGATGCTAAGAAAGCGTTACCTCCAATTTTTGCACACTTTAAGCTTTCATCAGTTTAAGATGATGAAGAGTGTATAGACACGGATGCAGTACCTTATTCATCAGCCATTGGAAGCATCATGTATGCAATGGTAGGGTCAAGGCCTGATTTTGGCTTATGGCATTAGCTTGGTTAGTCGTTTTATGAGCAGGACAGGACAAATTCACTGGGAAGCAGTGAAGTGGCTGCTTAGATACATCAAGGGTACTTTGGATCGTCAGTTGGTTTATTCAAGAGAGAAGGTGTTTGAGGTTCAAGGATTTTGTGACTCTGATTTTGCTACAGATCTTGATAGAAGGCGTTCTACGTCTGGATATGTGTTCATAGTTGGAGGAAATGTTGTTAGTTGGAAGTCTGGACTTCAACAGGTTGTAGCTCTATCTACTACTGAGGCTAAATATATTTCTTTAACTGAAGCTGTGAAAGAAGCAATCTGGTTAAAGGGTCTTCTTGCAAATTTTGGATTTGTGCAAAAGTCAATGAAGATTTGATGTGATTCTCAGAGTGCAATTTGCCTCTCAAAGAATCATGTGTTCCATGAGCGTACAAAGCATTTTACTACTAAGTACAGTTTCATTAGAGACATTGTGGACAATGGAGAGGTGGAGACCTTGAAGATTCATACTAGTAAGAATCCAGCTGATATATTGACCAAAGTTATATCGGTAAGTAAGTTTGATGATGCATTAAGCTTACTGAAGATTGAACAAGCTTGAATTGCTTGAGGTGTGCTAGAGGTGTAGATCTAGAATGTGAATCCACGGATAAGAGCTCAGAAGAATATAGAAGTGTTGAAGTTTTGGTTTGTATTGGCAGGAGTATATGTGTTGGCTAAGGTGAAGTATGTTGAGTATAGCCAAACATATAATTCAACATAGAAGAAGAAGATACTGATTCAATTAGAGGGTTTATCTAATTGTGATTCGGTCTGGTTCAAATCAATGAAGACCGGTTTAGGTTCGAGTTGGTTTTGTGCCGTTATTGAAACAGATTCCTTAAGTTATTAAAAGGAATTTGTGGATAAGAAAGAGTTGTTACGGTGGTTGTCTAACACTGTTCATCATCTTCTTCGTTTGTAATTCATTCTCTCTGAATTGTGAGAGTTTGTATAAGCTTTTGAGCTAGTAGATTTGCTAGATCGAATCTAGCTCCAGTGAGTAGTATCTCCACATCGGAGGCGAACACTGGGTGAACAATTTCTTGTGTCTTTCTCTTTTATGCGAGATTGTGAGTTGTTCTTGACGCGTAGTCCAAATCGGAAAGTGCGGATTCTAAATCGGAGCTTTGAATCGCAACAATAATCAAGATCAAAACCATAAATGTATATATAGAATAAAAATTCAAAAACCTAACTAAATCATAAGAAAAGTAAAAATAACAAGATAATATTTCATGATATCACATATCTATGAAGTTTCATGGATACTTCTACTAACTATACATTGATCATTGTTCAAACCAACGAGGTTGATCTTAGAATTTGAATTCACCATCACTCGTCCAAGGAGGCAATCGAATCCTTCCACGTCCCATCACAATTGAACCTTTCGCTGTTCCAGGATCTCTCCATAGAAGTCCTCTAAGCAATTCAATGTAAAGATAATGATATGCAGAAGAATCTAAAGGAATCACAAATATTGAATTAAAACAAAGAGAGCCTTTCAAACACTCCACGACTTGGGTTCCGTATTGGTGTTCTCCGTCTATCCCTGCCACAATTCTATAGTATTTAGGACCTTTGTAAGATTGTGTAAAAGCTTTCTCATCGAATGTGAAACCTCGAAAAATTTGCAAAACTAACTCTGTATGTTCAAGTTCATTTTGTTGAATTTTTTTTTCCCTCATGAATAATGTTTTGTCTTTCTAATGCTTCTAGCTGAGAGTTCATCATAGGAAGAAAAAAAAATTGATTTGTTAGGGTTTGTAAAAATACATCTATATAGTTATGGATGGAATATAAAGGAAGATCGTTATGGATGGAATATAAAGGAAGATCATGTGCGTCGTTAGGGTTTTTAATAGTATGAATAGTCAATTTAAACTTTTTAAAAAAAATAGTGATATTAGATACGAGTAAAATTAGGATGACTTAAACAAACTAGCATAGTCCAATTAGGACACAATGAATTGACATAGTTGGGGCCTGTTCGTTTGAGTTTCTCAACGCAGTATCTAGACGCAGCAGTTGGACGCTGTAGCTAGACACATCATCTGGATGTTGTTCGTTTGTGTTCTTGGTTCATGCGTCCTGCATCTGGATGCACCTATGTTCGTTTGGTGTTTTGATATCTGCATCTGGACGCATTTAATGTAAAATGACCAAAAACCCATGTGTTGTGATTATTTATGATTTAAATTTACTTATAGCTAAATAATAACCAATTTTTTTTTTAATATACCTCTAGTATATATAATCACACCAAATAGTTTAATTACTAAATAAAATCATTTTGCAATTTTGGCAGAAAAACGCGATTTTGCAGTTTTGGCATAAAATGCGATTTTGCGGTTTTGGCGGGAAAACGAGATTTTGCGGTTCTAGTGGAAAAACGCGATTTTGCGGTTTCGGCAGAAAAACAAGATTTTGTGGTTTCGGCAGGAAGACGCAATTTTCCAAATAATGCGTTGAGGTTAGTTTGCATCGGGTTTCGGCAGGAAGACGCAATTTTTCGGTTTCGGCGAAAAGACGCGATTTTGCGATTTTGGCTGAAAAATGCGATTTTGCGGTTCAACGGGAAAACGCAATTTTGCGGTTTTGGCTGAAAAGCGCGAGTATGCGGTTTCGGCGGAAAAATGCGATTTTGCAATTTTGGCTGGAAAACACGATTTTGCGGTTTTAGCAAAAAACACGATTTTGCGGTTTTGGAGAAAAACGTGATTATGCGGTTTTGGCAGAAAAACGCAATTTTGCGGTTTTGGCTCGAAAACGTGATTTTGCGGATTTGGCTGGAAAACGCGATTTTGCGGTTTCGGCGAAAAAGCGTGATTTTGCGGTTTCAGCGGAAAAACACGACTTTGCGGTTTTGGCGAAAAATGTGATTTTGCGGTTTTGGCGGAAAAATGCGATTTTGCGGTTTTGGCAGGAAAACACGATTTTGCATTTTTGGCTGAAAAGCGTGATTTTGCGGTTTCGGCGGAAAACGCGATTTTGCGATTTTTGCGGGAAAACGCGATTTTGCGGTTTGGCCGAAAAATGCGATTTTGTGGTTTTGGCGGAAAAACGCAATTTTGGCGAAAAATGCGATTTTTCGATTTTGGTAGGAAAACGCGATTTTGCGGTTCTGGCGAGAAAACGTGATTTTGCGGTTTTGGCAGAAAAACGCGATTTTGTGATTTTGGCGAAAAAACGCGATTTTACGATTTTGGCGGAAAACGTGATTTTGCGGTTTTGACGAGAAAACGTGATTTTGCAATTTTGGTGAAAATATAATTGATTTAATGTTATGGTTATAAATAAAGGTATTTTTGACTTTTGTAATTTGAGACACACTTAAGTTCATCCAAACTCTACTTTCAAACTCATCCAAAATTTATGGATATTTGGGATGAGTTTAATTTTGCATCTAGTTTCCGCATCTAGACGCACTTCATAAATTGACTAAAACGAATAGAGTCTGATAACTGCATCCAGACGCTGCGTCTGGTTCACCAAACGAACAACCCCTTGCAACCATTAGTCGAGACAAGTTATCTAAGACCAAATGCAATAGGTAGGGAAAAAGACTGTTTTTCTATCCAATAGGTAGACAAATGAAAAAGTGAAAATGCCAACACACAGATGGAAGGGAAAATTTCCCTTCGTGGGAAATTCTATAGGGCCCACCAAATTAGCCTTCGTGGCTCTTCATGATTATTATTTATTATTTTTTTCTTTTTAGATATATAAAATAATATTAATTTTGTGTGATTATAAATATATTAGGAGTAATAGTATTTATAAAATGTATCACATAAATAAAATAATAAATATAAAATAAATTTTTATGATGGAATGATGTGGAAGAAAGAAAAAATGAGTTGGAAGAAAAAGAAAATGATTTGCCGTTCTATTGTAGAGTTGGGAAGAATATAGAAGGGGAAATTTGCCTTCCTACTAGAGATGGTCTAAGAGGTGGGAATGCGAATACAAGTGGACGCCGACATGATCCCTAGTAAAATAACTTTATTTTATCAATTTGAAGATTTTAAATCGTAATTACTTGAAGTTTCATATTGCAAAAGAAAAAAAATGATAATTATAAATTTCATATCATCAATTTTTTTAGGAAACATATATTTAGTTTTTATCAATCGTCTGGTTTATTAAAAAAAAGTTGTTTTGTTAAATTTACTAATTTAGGATGAACTTACTAAATGGGGTTATTAGTTTATTGGATCGAAATTGATTTTAAAATCCAAATAAAATCACATGTTATTGGATTATTGATTCCATTCATATTCTATTCGTTCTATGATTTTTAAAGCCTAGTTAAAATAGTTAATACTATTATTATGCTTTACTTTGACATTGATTTCGGTATTTCCAATTTTTCTTTTTTAAAACATAAAACACACAGATTTTCCGAAAGTGACTGATTTTCTGCCATTTTCTATAAAAAAAAAATGTGAATTTTTATATATTTTGTCCGTTTAAGTACAGTAACATTTTCGAAGAAAAAATAATAACAATACAATAACATTATATTAAAATAAAAAAAAAGTAACAAGCCAGGAGAGCTAATCTGAGTCGTTGCCTCTGTCAGCTGGCTCGGACCGACCTCGTACCTTCGCTTCTTCCCGAGCATCGTGGCTTCGCCGTCGCCTCCTCCTCCGTCTATTCACGGCCAAGCGACGATTCCACCACCGCTTGGGCTCGGCTTATTGTGAGATATAAATCCCTAAGTTGCTACTTACTGATCAATCAACGATTTCTCTTGTCGGAGGAGCGAGGCGGAAAAATCAGCTTCTCCTATGTCTACTCGTCGTTGTCTTCTTCTTCTTTAGCCGCTCGATTTTGTCTCTAGTGGCTTCAGAGTTTTCATCACTACAGAGACTAGTTCCTCTTTGAGCCTCACCGGTAAGTTTTTGTTAAACCCTAATTTATCGCACCTTTGATTGATTTTGCTATTCTCAATTCCAGATGCATTCTTCTACTTAATTGTTCCTTTTGGTTTAAATCCTAGGGTTTGAGCTTGAGATTTTTGGTGTGCCTTGGTAATCTTCTCTGGTTATGTGATCTTTAGGGTTTTTAGTTTGGAATTGGATGTGATGAGTTCAGTTCATTATGTCAATAGTGCTAGATTTAACCTTTAATGGATTCTTTTTGTTGTTTCCTTGAAGGTAAAACAAGCTTTTAGGTTCAAGAAATGGTTGGGTTGGAAGATAATGCCGAGAGAGAGAGGTCACCAGTTGTAGAGAACGGGTTTTCCAATGGAACTCGGTCTTCGTCTCCATCGCGAAAGGCTGTTCAAGGGAACGATACGCTTTCTTATGCCAATATTCTTCGGGCGAGAAACAAGTTTGCTGATGCGCTTGATCTGTATGAGACTATGCTGGAGAAAGATAGAAACAATGCTGAAGCGCACATTGGGAAAGGGATATGCTTGCAGACTCAAAGCAAAGGGAATCTAGCTTTTGATTGTTTTTCCGAAGCAATCAGGTTGGATCCACATAACGCTTGTGCCCTCACTCACTGTGGTATACTTCATAAAGAAGAAGGGCGCCTCGTAGAAGCTGCTGAGGTGTGACATTACCTGTCCCTCAATCTTTGATGATATAGTTAAAAGAATAAATTTGTTAACTTGATACGCATTTGGCCAATCTCTAACGTACAATTGTCATTCTTTGCACAGTCGTACCAGAAAGCATTGATGGCAGACGCATCATACAAGCCAGCAGCAGAGTGTCTAGCCATTGTTTTGACCGACCTTGGAACGAGCCTAAAGCTGGCTGGGAACACTCAGGAAGGAATTCAAAAGTATTACGAAGCCCTTAAGATTGACCCGCACTATGCTGTAAATTTTTCGACCCTATACTTTTTCACTGTTTCATGTGGTTTGGCTTGTTACCATTTAACTGATCGTCTAATGCACAAATTTTGTTATGCAGCCTGCATATTACAACTTAGGTGTCGTGTACTCCGAAATGATGCAATATGACAGTGCCTTGGGATGCTACGAGAAGGCTGCACTTGAGAGGCCTATGTATGCTGAAGCATATTGTAACATGGGTGTAATCTATAAGAACCGTGGTGACTTGGAGATGGCAATCACTTGTTATGAAAGGTACATATCTAGTATTTCATTGCTTAGTTTTCATTGGTGCCTTGCTACTTTGTTGAAGTGACTAGTGTGACAGGGAGACTGATTTTTTCACCTCTTATGCCTATAGATGTCTTGCTGTATCTCCAAACTTTGAGATTGCAAAGAATAATATGGCCATAGCTCTGACAGATTTAGGAACAAAGGTAAAACTCTTTAATCTTTATCATAATTTTGATAACTCAAGTATAGCTTTTCGTAAGTTGTTCTGGAAATTCCTTTATAAATTTCGTTTTGTTTGCTGGCTTTTGTTTAGTATGTGCCTTTTACTTATGGCACTGCATTGGCATGGGAATATGTTTCTGTTATTTTACTTGTGACAATTTCCGCCTTAGAATTTTGTTTGCAATTCACAGTCTCTTAGTCCTTTTCCATTGGCGAGTAACAACGATATTTCAGGTCAAACTTGAAGGCGATGTGGGTCAAGGAGTTGCATATTACAAGAAGGCTCTCTATTATAACTGGCACTATGCAGATGCTATGTATAATCTTGGGGTGGCTTATGGTGAAATGCTGAAGTTTGACATGGTATTTATTCATATCTCTAAGTCCGTAATCGTGTGTTTGTTTTCCTGTGTCTATCCTTTCTTCGCCTCGGAACTTGCATGATAACTATGACATGTTTTCGTAATTAGTACAAAATTATGTATTTAGATTTATTAGAGTGAGAAATGTAGAGCGAAAATAATGGAATATGTCTGTGGTCCGTTCTCTGTGTGCAGGCAATTGTGTTCTATGAGCTTGCTTTCCACTTCAATCCACATTGTGCTGAGGCTTGCAATAATTTGGGCGTACTTTACAAAGACCGTGACAACCTTGATAAAGCTGTGGAGTGTTATCAGGTATTATATTTGCGGACATTTGCTTTCATGAGAAGTTTGTTCTGTTTCATGGCTTATAATATCTCTCAACATATGTAGATGGCTCTTTCAATCAAACCAAACTTCGCACAGTCGCTTAATAATCTTGGTGTCGTCTACACAGTCCAGGTTTGATATAGATTAAGTGCAGTTCAAGATTTTCTTAATTGAATCTCCAGAGTCAATGGAATGTTAATTCTTCTGATATTACAGGGGAAAATGGATGCTGCTGCCAACATGATCGAAAAGGCCATTGTTGCAAATCCCACGTATGCAGAAGCTTTTAACAACTTAGGTTTGATTTCTTCGATTTTTGTGTTTATGAGCTTCCTTACGCGAGACCACTGCTTGGAATTTATATTCCTATGAGTTTTTGATATAATGTTTCTGCGTTTTCTACCTTCCTGGTGCTATAATAATCAGTTTCATGATGCGTTTCAAATGTAGGTGTTCTTTACAGAGATGCTGGAAATATAACTATGGCTATTGATGCTTATGAGGAATGCCTTAAGATAGATCCAGATTCTCGCAATGCTGGCCAGGTATCTGTACTTTAACGTGCTGTTCTTGATATGAGGTCGAAAGATATGTGTTTGAAACCTTTATGTGCTTTATGTAGAACCGATTGCTTGCCATGAACTACATAAATGAAGGACTCGATGACAAATTATTTGAGGCTCACAGGTTTGAACATATAATATTATCTTGGATGTGTTCTGTTGATTTTATGGGACTAACAGTGAAAAACTGCTTATGAACACAGAGACTGGGGTTGGCGCTTCACAAGACTACACCCACAGTACACTTCATGGGACAATCTGAAAGATCCAGAGCGACCTATTATCATTGGATACATCTCACCAGATTTCTTCACTCATTCAGTATCTTATTTCATTGAAGCGCCCCTCACACATCATGATTATACAAAGTACAAAGTGGTGGTTTATTCAGCGGTAGTTAAGGTATGATTTTACTGAAATAAATTCTCCTTATATAAAATACATTTTCCGTCAAAGCAATTCATTTCAGTGTTTCTCGCGGCATTTTTCCCCTGTGAGCAACCCGTACTCTCTCATGGCTTTGCAGGCAGATGCAAAAACATACAGGTTTAGGGATAAAGTGTTGAAGAAAGGTGGAGTTTGGAAGGATATATACGGGATAGATGAGAAAAAGATAGCAAGTATGGTCAGAGAAGACCAAATCGACATTTTGGTAGAACTCACTGGTCATACGGCAAACAACAAATTGGGAACAATGGCCTGCAGACCAGCACCTGTTCAGGTGAGAGGGTAGATAAAACTATCTGATTTTGTTTTTGACTTTGCATTCAAACTTTACTTTAATTGGTTGAATTATCAGGTTACTTGGATCGGCTACCCAAATACTACGGGTTTACCCACTGTTGATTACAGAATTACGGATTCGTTGGCTGATCCACCAGATACCAAACAGAAGTACGTTCTGGTTCATAAGAGAATGATTTCCTGGGTTTCAGAGTGATCCAAATAGAATCCTTAGTATTGCTTTTTTTGTGTGCGTATCAATTGCAGACAGGTCGAGGAGCTGGTTAGGCTTCCGGAGAGTTTTCTTTGTTATACACCTTCCACAGAGGCTGGTCCTGTTTGCCCAACACCCGCTTTTTCCAATGGCTTCGTCACATTTGGCAGTTTTAACAATCTTGCCAAGGTTAGATATACTTGTCCTTGGATTATACACCCTAACCAATCCCCAATAATTTCTCTTCTGATTGTTTGACGGGGTTATCTCTGTGTTTCTGCAATTAGATCACACCTAAGGTGCTGCAAGTGTGGGCTAGGATACTGTGTGCCGTTCCCAATTCTCGTCTGGTTGTAAAATGCAAACCTTTCTGCTGTGATAGCATTAGACAGAGGTTTCTCACGGCACTGGAGGAGCTTGGGTTAGAATCAAAGCGTGTTGATCTCTTGCCGCTGATTCTTTTCAACCATGACCATATGCAAGCTTATTCCTTAATGGATATAAGGTAAGATTTTAGACATTGTGCCACTGAAAACACCAAGGCTAATATATTTACATATGAATATGATTTTACATTTTATGCAGTTTGGACACATTTCCTTATGCTGGAACTACCACTACCTGTGAATCTCTCTACATGGGAGTTCCATGTGTTACAATGGCTGGTTCAGTACATGCTCATAATGTTGGTGTCAGTCTTCTCAGTAAAGTTGGTAAGCTCTTAGTAAAGTTTGGTTTCTTGCCAAAATTTTGTATTACTCGGAACATGTTTAAGCTTATGTAACCATGTCTTGATTCAGGATTAGGAGACCTGGTTGCCAAAAATGAGGATGAGTACGTTCAGTTATCTGTTAATCTAGCCTCTGATGTCACAGCTCTTTCCAAATTGAGAATGAGTCTCCGGGATCTAATGGCGGGATCTCCTGTTTGTAACGGTCCTTCCTTTGCTGTTGCTCTTGAATCCGCATACCGGGATATGTGGAAAAAGTACTGCAGAGGTGAAGTACCGTCCTTAAGGCGAATGGAAATGCTCCAAAAAGAGGTCGAAGAAGATCCCTTGATCTCAAAAGACTTGGGATCATCAAGACTCAAGGTTACCGGAGAAGCCACTCCTTCTCTAAAGGCCAATGGTTCTGCTCCTGTACCTTCCTCTTTACCAACCCAATCCCCGCAGCTCACAAAGATAATGGATTCCACTTGTTAAAGTCAAAAACACAAAAATCAAAGGTACCGGCAAATCAAGCTGCTGCAAAATGCGGGAAAATAGAAGTTGAGAAAGGTCAATGTGTCTTTTGTAGATTCTGGTTTTATATGGAAGAAGATGTGAGAGGAAAGAGTCCATGAGATCTTCCTCCCTTTTTACCTTATAGAAGTTGAGAGGAACTAGTCTCTTAGATTACTGTTTGTGTAGTAAAAAGAATAGTAAACCTTTTTTTTGTGTCCCTGGCTCTTTCTAATATGCTTAGCTTAGCTTTACATGATTCTTGGGAAGTCAGTTGGTGAAAGTGGATTTGGAGTTTTTCTTCTCATTCGAGAGATCAAGTTGTTGTGTATGAATTAGGGTTTTAAGGCTTTTTAGGTTGCTTGTTTTCATGTTTTGGATTATGAATCATATGATAGTAAATATAGCTATAGCCAAATGAAAGTTTTTAATCATGAAGATTGATAATATTATATTAGTTAAATCTACTGACTTTGACTTCTATTATTGTATACATATTTTTATGTTTTGCCAACTCCACGTTTGTTAAGTAGTGTGGAGAGTAAAAAGCAAGCAACTACTCTTCAATTCCAACCTTCTTCTGCTCCATTGATTCCACCAAAACCCTAAAATACCTTATAAAAACACCAATCCATTCACTCTCTTTCACCACCAAAGCATCAAAACATTCTTTGATCCCTCTTAAGCAACAACACAAAAGATATTAGCATCATCAAGAAACATTAATCAAGAGAATATGAAGACCGATTCTACCACCATTGATGTCCATGGAGAATCTAGCTCAGCCATGAAAGGCAAAGCTCCTCTAATCGGTTTGGCTACTAGTGGCCGCTCAGGTGGATACAAGAGAGGCCTCTCAATCTTCGACTTCCTCCTCCGTTTAGCTGCCATTATTGCAGCAATAGTCGCCACCGCAACGATGTTTACAAGCGACGAAACTCTTCCATTCTTCACACAGTTCCTACAGTTCCAAGCTAGCTACGACGATCTCCCAACTTTCCAGTTACGTTGACTTGTATCTAATTTAATCAAATCAAATCATTTCCTTGTGCCACACGTCAACCTAATTAGGTCAATAATTTTTCTTTTCAGGTTCTTTGTGATTGCCATGTCCATGGTTACTGGATATCTCGTCTTCTCTCTTCCTTTCTCCGTCGTCACCATCGTCCGTCCTCTCGCCACAGCTCCAAGACTCCTCTTGCTTGTTCTTGACACTGTATATATCTCAAAACTCAAAAAAAAAAAAATTATACCTGAAATCAGCCTTTAGATATTCTGATTGATTTAAAGAATAACCTTCCGTCCCAAAGAGGGTTTTAACACTTGCAGTATATATGAACTGAATTGAAAATCTAAAGTTTTGGTTTTTTTTTTTTTTTTGGTAAACAATGAAAATCTAAAGTTAATTAATTGTTATACTAATTATCAGGCGGTTCTGGCTTTGGACATGGCGGCTGCGTCATCGGCGACGGCGATATCGTATCTTGCACACAGTGGAAACCAGAACACGAACTGGCTTCCTATTTGCCAACAGTTTGGAGATTTTTGTCAGAAAACAAGCGGAGCTATTGTATCTGCCTTTATCTCCGTCGTCTTCTTCGTAATCCTCATTGTTCTCTCCGGTGTTGCTCTCAAAAAGCATTGATTTAAATCAAAACCTATTAATGCATATGTGTGTTACATTCTTGTATTATACAATTGTTGTAATTTCTGTAATTATTGATTGATCTTGCTTTTGTGTTGTATTTTTTCTAAAAGGAAAATGAAAGTGTGATTATTGTTACTTGTAGCTCTGCTTTTGTGAAAGAAAAAAATTAAATGATTTTCGTAATTTCATCTTCTTAAAACTCATTATAAATGTTAAACCTATATTTGTTTGCCTGTCCTCGTCGCCTATGTAATTTTAAGATTCCGAAATGGTGGGAACGATAATGCTACGGAGAGTTACAGAGAAAGCCCTTACGTGGCTTTATTTAATTGGACATTCACGAAGTTTTTTTTTTTTGTGATTTTTATTTTCCTTTTTGGTCTTTTAAGGATAAAGAGCTTTCCTGGTGCCACGTCACCTCCCTTTCTTCTTCCTCTTCCTATTCTTCTTCACTAATGATTTATTTTCTCGTCAATCTTCTCAATTTTCTCAGCGACCAAAATCGTGGAAATATATTTTCCCGCTTCATGTAGATGGAAGTTAAACTACATCGACCTGGTATTGTATCGTCAAGGTAAACTCGCTACAGTTTCTTCTTCTTCTTCTCATCTAGATCAGTTCATTGCAATTTTCTGATTTTTTTTTCCATGGTTTAATGGAAATAATTTGGGGTTTTCTCCATGGTTTGGTGAATATCCAGTGTTCACTAACTTTCGCGATTGTTTCTGAACATAATCCTGCGCGTATTTCGTTAATTGATGGTTTTTGGTAGAATTTGCAATTTGACTAAAAATAGTATAATCACTTTGTAGTTGTTGAAAATTTAATGGAATTTATACCCTATGCTATTGGTGAATATATCTTTCCGAATTGTTCTTAGATTTTAAGTTGATTGGGAAATTTTCTTGAGTCAATTTCCCTTGAAAATGGAATGTTAGTTCAGTTCTTGTTGACATTCCTTTTGATGAATTTAAGGGAGAGAGTTTTTGCAAGTCTTGGTGGATGTGATTTCGATTTCTTCTGATTCGAACATTAGAGTAGGTACTGTTTAGAACATTAGATGAGTTTTATGAATGAGCAACTTCATTTCTTCTGCAAAAGCTTAGGATTACAATGAGTTCTTATAAGGAATTTATTTGTTTCCAATAGACCATTGTTTTGATTTTTAGTGGTTTCTATGTCGCCTCTTGTAGCTCTTCAAAGCCATGTCCGCCGCGGATGTCCGTTGTAACTTTTGTGTCCTGCAAAAAGGCAGTACAGTTGGATTACTTATCAAATTGCTGGAGCAATCCTAAGAGCCAATTGTTTGTAAGATATTGTTTTTTGGAAAGGAGCAAAAATGGTGTTAATAGGCAATCCTTTAACAAGAAGAAATCACGGAGGCTAGTGCAGCCATTTATCTTTGCATCTGCGGAAGATGGAGTGGCTGTTAATGGAAGTCCCCAGTCAAGATCTAGCAGTAGTTTTGAGGAGATTAGGACCAAATTCAATGGGTCACTACAAGACAGAGACAACTATAATGGACTCATTCAGCCTTTACACGATGCTGCCAGGACTATTGAATTGGCTGTAAAAGAGAAGATTACTCCGTTCAGATTTTCGTGGTTTCCAGCTACTTGGCTTGGTGCTGATAGAAATGCGTGGGTGAAGACTCTTTCGTATCAGGTCTGTGCCTTCTAGTAATTACACTATCCTATTTTAGCACCAGTCCATGGACCATGATATTGTCTTCAATATGCTCAGTTCATCTTTCATTATTGTTTCACAGGCTTCTCTGTACTCTTTACTACAAGCAGTAAATGAGATTTCATCGAGAGGAAATAACAGAGATGAAGATGTTAATGTCTTCGTTCAAAGGAGGTACTGCGTGAGTTACTTACTGAATCTAGAATTTGACATGAATTCAAGTTGTTGATACGTTTGTGCTCCTAAAAATATCTCAGCTACCGCCTTGTCAAGTGATTATATTTCTTTTAATTGCTATCTATGCAACGCCTAAGTTCGTCAGCTCCTTTAAATAAGCTAATTCCAAATTCATCTCAACATGGCTATGTTAGCTAGTGAACACAAACTTTCTAGTTTTGGTGCTTTGGTAGGAATATTAACAGTAAGGCTGTGTGAGACTTCCAGTGGTGTTTATGCGTGGTATCTATTTCTTGCATATTCTCATGAGGAATCGTCATTCATCAATGTTTGACATCTCTGGAACTGGTTGTTGCTTTCTAATAATTGCCTTTAACTTTTTATCATTTTTTGCTTATGTCTATATTTTGATATTATACAGCCTAGCATGCCAAGCTGCTCCCCTTGAGAGTATGATGCGGAATGATTTATCTTCCAAACATCCTGAAGCTTATGAATGGTTTTGGTCCGAGCAAGTTCCTTCTCTAGTGACATCTTTTGTGAATTGTATTGAGGGGGATCAACGATTTGTTGCTGCCACTTCTGTGTATGTTTTCTCATCTGAGTAGTAAATATTGTGAACCACAAGTTTAAATGTGAGATTTTGATGAAGTAACAATGCTTTATGGTTCATCCAGCTTTGCAAAAGGAAAATCTTCAGCTACAAGTAATGAGATTGAGGTGTCACTTCTCATGCTTGTGCTCAATTGCATTGGAGCAATCACAAAACTTGGCCCGGCCAAATTTTCCTGCCCTCTCTTTTTTTCTATGATTCCAGATACAACCGGAAGATTAATGGAAAAAGTTGTAGACTTTGTTCCACTGCCTCAAGCGTATCATTCAATCAAAAGCATTGGCCTACAACGGGAATTTCTTACTCATTTTGGTCCTCGCGCAGCAGTGTTCAGAGTAAAAGGTGACCTTGCTACAGATGAAGTAGTTTTCTGGGTCGATCTGATACAGCAACAACTGCAACGGGCTATAGATCGGGAGAAAATATGGTCAAGGTTAACAACATCTGAAAGTATAGAGGTAAATTTACAATTGTTGCAGAGGTCACATAGGCTTCCTGTACAGTGCTCATATTTATGAATATCAGGAACATAATAGCTTGTCTAGATTATTATGGTGCATCCAATTCCCGTTAGATATATACTCCACTTTGCTCTCCTTGTTAGTGCTCTTAAAAAACATGAGGAAGTGGTACAAACAGTTTACGGTGATTCCAAGTTTGTTACAGATTTAGTGAGCACTAAGATTCATGGCTGTGTACTGGTATCTAAATCTTCTGGAGTTAATTGGGACCTGTCGGTGCCTTGCAGGTTTTGGAGAGGGATTTAGCAATTTTTGGATTCTTCATTGCCTTAGGCAGGAGCACACAGTCCTTTTTAGTTGCAAATGGTTTTGATTCTCTGGAGAATCCTTTGGAAGAACTTGTTAGGTAACTTTCACTTTTTCAACCTCTTTATATTAACTGTTGTAAACTTGTGTGTTGTTTATCACACTCTTGAATTATTATCGTTAACCTTTTTAATTCAGGCATCTAATTGGAGGCAGCATCATGTACTATCCTCAACTTTCAGCCATCAGTTCATACCAGCTGTACGTAGAGGTAGGCATAAATCAAATCATCGATGGAAACTTTCTCAGACCATTTTGATGTCTTATCATGGAATTTTGTAGTGTAGGTTGTTTGCGAAGAATTAGAATGGATTCCTTTCTATCCGAACCATACAGGCGCACAGCCTCCAAAACAATCGCATGGGCATAAGAGCAAACCAGAAGTGCCACCTAATTATGAAGTTATCCCGGAAGTGTTGGATGTTTGCTCTTATTGGTTACAGAGTTTTATTAAACACAGTAAATGGCCAGAGAATCCTTCTAATGTCAAGGCAGCAAAATTCTTATCAAAGGGGTATTTGACATTTTTGTTTACTCAATATTTGAATAATAGACAAAGTAATTATCTATTGTGATGACTTTCTTTCTTAATGTCTAGGCACAAGAGTTTAATTAGGTGCAAGGAAGAACTGGGGATATCAAAGTAAGATAACGGACACCCCTTTCACTCTGATCTATCGTTAATGCCTGCATTCGGAAAATTACTCTCCTTCTTGATTGGTATACTGTACTGATACTTGAGAATGCATAATAGTAGTACCTGCAAGAAAAATACTTCAGCAAAATTCAAAGCATATGTCTTTCATTTTTACAATTCTGCCGTAGTTACATTATATTGTGTGGTAAGCATCCTTGACGTGCATGTCCATGAACTTAAAATTTGACATATTCATCATTCTGGGCCTGCCTTTATCAGTTACTATCAGTTCACTAGATAGCCTGCATTTGGATAACATGCGAAGCAGGATGGAAGTAACAAAATCCAGTATTTGTTTTACAGGAATGCAT
Organism: Draba incana; assembly: GCA_963576765.1. Lineage (NCBI taxonomy): Eukaryota > Viridiplantae > Streptophyta > Magnoliopsida > Brassicales > Brassicaceae > Draba > Draba incana. Next base: position 9,826,079 of record OY755207.1, read on the forward strand.
CATCAATTGATAGAGAGTCGAACTCATTTGACAAGGTTGGTCTTCTATGAATTGCTTTATTGGGAAAGACCGCTGTACTCTGTACTACTTGGATCTGATTCCTGTTGTCATATTGTCTACAATATATATCCTAACAGTACATAGTCCCCAGGCCTTAGAAAGTGTAGATGAGGCCCTTGTGAGGTTGGAAAGTCTGCTACAGGAGTTGTATGTATCAAACTCATCATCTGGAAAAGAACAAATAAAAGCTGCATGCTCTGACCTAGAGAAAATACGGAAGCTAAAGAAAGAGGCTGAATTTCTGGAGGCAACTATCAGAGTCAAAGCTGCTTCCTTGCAACAGGTTTTTATTTTTCATCATTTTTTGTTTAGATACTGCAAAATTTTGCGTATGATATATCTGAATGGTAGATAGACCAAAGCAAACCAAATGTGTCCCTGTTTACGTAACATAGCATCAGTCTCATTATAAGATGATAAACAAAGAATTGCAAAATGATAAGATGGTAAACAAAGCATTGCAAAATGCATCTTGTGTTCATAAATTTGTGTGGGAGACTAAAACCTCATATAATTAATTCAGGGAGGTGACAAAAATGATTCTCAGGAACCCTACGAGGTACAAAAACGGTATTTTAAAAGCAAAGACATGAAGAATGCAAGTAGTTCTGAAGATCGAAGCAAAAGGTATGCCACATACTGCTTAGTATTATTCTTCTGCACGTCTACCTTGTTAGTTTGAAGTTTGAACTATATAAGCGTGGCTAATCTTTGTTCCACTCTGGTAACAATGATGTATTTGTTGTTTGTCACTACATTAGTATGAGTCGTGGATTTTGGGGATTCTTTGGACGACCTCCAAAGAGGAAGCCTGATCCTGAGTTGTCGGTAAGCTCCATTTTGTGATCTTATCTCACGTAGTAGCTCCATTTTTTGAATATGTAGTATCCTGAAATCTTCCGAAGACTCTTCTACATAGTACTCAGTGTTTGTTCGGTCAATTACTTAGTATGTGCTACTATTTGGTTTTCTTTCAATATGGAGATGATGCATATAAAGTACAGCCATTTCCAGTATATCACATCTAGAGGTTTCAAGACTTCTTTTAACAGATGCAGGAGGATGTATATATTGGGAAATCCAGTGGAAACTTACTCAGCCTGGACTCGGAGTCAAATGAGATCAATCGATTTGAAACTCTAAGGAATGAACTGATAGAACTGGAAATGCGGGTCAAAAGAAGCACTGATCAGTCAGTAGATGAAGAGGTTAGTAACCAGCTGCAGCTGCAAGATTTTCTGAACTGTAAAATGCTAGTTTCAGTAATGCACTTGTCTCCGCTTAAGTTAAATGATTTACAGATACGGAAAAGGAATGAACTGACACCATTTAGTAAGTTTCGGTTTAATTAATTGATGGTTATAAGAGGACTGTGGAAGTCCTCTTCATGCAAACCATCGGTTTAGAAACTTTTTAGTCAAACCCTGTATGATGCATAATACCATAATAGCTTAATCCTATGTTGTGCTCTCAGCACTGTTACTTTCAAATTAAGCTTCTCAACAATGTAGAAGATGCCCTATCAACTCCTTTTTAGTAAAATGAAATGTTGGGTCTAGTGTCTATTGTGTCGCATTACAAGATTCCAAGTGTTTATTCATATTCTGCAGGATATAATCACTAAGGTTCCTCCTCAATCAATCAGTAGAACTGGAAATGTTCAGTTGGTTCAGACTCCGAAGAATGAAAACATGATCGAGAAAACTCTTCACAAGCTAAGAGAAGCCAGCACGGTATCGATATCTCCTCTAAAGACTAAAGCTATATGGCGTGCTTCTGTATCATTGGATCATTGTCTTTTCCTCTGTCAGCTTTGTTTACTTTTATTTTTCTATTCACAGGACGTGTGGCAAGGAACTCAGCTTCTTGCAATTGATTCAGCAGCTGCAATTGAGTTACTGCGGAGGTCTCTGATTGGTGATGAATTAACCGAAAAAGAAAAGAAAGCTCTGAAAAGAACCATGACTGACTTGGCATCGGTTATTCCCATCGGTATTCTAATGCTTCTACCAGTAAGTAAAAAATATCCTTACAGAGAAGCTTATAGCTAGATTTTTAATTAGTTGCTTTGTATAAACCTGTGAAGTCAATCTCTATAGTGTTAACATTTCCTATTCACCAGCTCTAAATTTTAGTCGTTGAACTAATGTAATGAGTAAGCTATTCTAAACAGGTTACAGCAGTTGGTCATGCAGCCATACTGGCCGGAATTCAGAGATATGTGCCTGGCCTGGTACGCACGCCTTCTCTGTACTTGTATTCTTCTATGTATATCGATCCATCAGCATTTAGGACCTTCTCTTTCTGTCTTCATTCAGATTCCTTCTACCTATGGTTCCGAAAGGTTGAACCTATTGAGACAGCTTAAGAAAGTCAAGGAATTGCAAACCAATGAGCCCGAAGAAGGCATAGAAGATATAGCATACGACTAGAAAGGAAACGATATACACATCTACCTCTTTTCATTTTGTTTGGTAATTCATTGCCAATAGCTGCACATAGAGAATCTCATTCCACGTGTCAGGTACACCGGGTAAGCACCAGTGACTGCAATCTTGAGGAGCATCTTCAGGTGTTCCCGGTTCTCGATACCGCGAAGGATGAGCATCTTTCCTGAACTCAGTCAGATATGTAATGTTCAGAAACTTAACCTTACTATATTCATATCTCATTTCTTTGTGGATAGAGTCAGGTTCCATCTTTTTCATATCAGTCACTGGCTCTGTCTCTGCATCACACAAACCACCCAAGTTCCATGTCCCATTCCTGTAATGCACAGGAGAGAAGCTTCTGAAGAAGACATGACTCTTCTCCCGATCTAGTCTTTCCAAAACCCATGACTTCCATGTCTTTAAAGACTTCTCAAATCCCTCCATTACTCCCATTGTCTTGTTCAGTTTACCTCCCTCCTGAAAATAGCAACCACTGCAACAACAACAACAACAACAACAACAAACCGGTAAGAGTTCTTATCAATCTTGTTTCCAAAATGTTGAATTCGGAATGAAGCATTTTACGTGGTAAAGGTTTTGTCTTCGTTCCACCAATGTCCTGTGTTGAAGACCAGGACATCAGACCCGACCCATTTTTTTCGATTGCCAGTTAAACTCGTCGACTCTAACCGTCATTTTGACATCTTCCGGTGAGTTCTCAGGTGGCCGACCAATCACGACTAGAAACGGTGTTCTATGATATTCCACGGTTAGGTTTTGTTCCGTAAATCGCATTGAAAGGAAACCTTTATGCTTGCTTATAGGGTTCCCATTTACTTCATATACACTGCTTGTGAAAGCATACACAAAAGTGATTCCCATTGGTTTCTTCCGATTGAATCTCCGACGAACACAATCCTCCCGTTCCGACTCCTCTCCAGAAAATCACTTGCGTTGAATCTACATTCATTCCACACCAACTATACAAAGTTGAATAAAATAAAGTAATACAAGTTGAAATTGATTGGCGCGAGATTCATAACTAAAGTTTAAAAGTTTCAACCTTTAAGCCACAAAAGCAATTTAAAGTTGGGTTTTTTTTTAAATATCAAACATTGCTTTTAAATAAAGTTGGATTTGTTAGTAGTCTAAAACTCTGAAGGATCAATGAATTGTTTGTAACCATAAGTAAACCCTAATTTTATTTTATTTTGAATCCATACTAATTCCTTAAGGTCCAAGCAAAATTACCGTGGAGATCGCAGCCGTGTGGTTGCCATCGCCATTGTCGAAAACCGGAATCATTTCTTCCATTATTCAGACAACGAAAACCAGGATCAAGAAACCGACACTCTTCTCCATAAGAGGTTTCGTCTACGTCACGTCTACGAACCCATCTTCCATATGAATAGTCGCATACGTTGTCGTTTCTTCCTTCCTTCGTTAGGGCTTTCGATAAGAATCCGCAACAGTGGTGAGGCGCGAAGCCGGCAAGATCGACAAAGACGACGGAGAATATTAAAAAGGTGATAAGAAGAGAGATTCCGAGGAATATATGTTTCTTGATCTTCAAGGTTGTCAAGAAGAAATGCGATGAGGAAGAAGATAGAGAGAAGAGGTGCTTAAGAGAATTTGATTCTTGATCCATGTCGCGTTAGATCTCTCTTCTTCTTTCTGTGTGAAAGGAAAGAGACGTCAAAATGAGGAAATGCGATCTTCTTTTGCCAGAGGAAAAGTATTAATTACTAAATATATATATGTTTCGGTAAGCATTAAATTCGTAATTAAATTATTAATAGATCCATCGAATTAATTCATCCATGTGACAGACACAAATATTAATAGATGCATCCCACATAATTCATTACTTAACGTGTAGTAATCTTATGTGGGATCGAGACGACTGTCAATTTCCCAATATATATAAATATATTTCTTCATCTGAACATCATCCATTTGATGACTTTTCTTTTAATTAATCAACGAGGGTTGCTTTGCAGTTTTTGTCCTAATACATTATCATCAAATAGTTATTCAATATGTATTTTAAACTTCTTTGAAGCATTGGACCGAAACTTTTCTGGTATGGTCGAGTATCCATACGTCACAAGTAGCACATGGTAATTTGTATTAATCATATGAGGGGTGGTTCCATTATGGAAACTATTGGTGTACGTGCCCCCACAATTTTTTTGATTTTTATAATTTTGTTAAGTAAAATTTATACAATTGAACATATTAAACGAAACATTCCTTAAAGTGCACCCACTAATTACTATCAGATTCTAAAATGTGTCCACTAATTTAAGTTTTTTTCTATAATCTTTTCTATTAAATATGTTTTTCCTTTTCTTGTTTTCTCTTCCATCCAAAAAAATTACAACATTTCGTTTTGTTATAGGTTTCCTTTTCTAAAATTGTGCTAAATATCTCAAAATAATTTATAAACATATTTTTAAAAAAAACATATTTCAACTTTTTTAAATTTGTGCCCCCAGTAAAATATTAGGCTAGATCCGTCCCTCATGTATTGGTTTACTAAATGTAATATTGGTTTAGTGTTGTTTAATGTAACTGAATCCTCTTTATATATCAAAGAGAATAAACAGTGTAAAACAATTTAAAATAGTTGACTTTATCGAATGAGTTTTCATTAATTCTGTTTTGAATTCTTGTTCTCGATTCTCAACTAACATGGTATCAGAGCGGTGAGCTCTAGCTCAACCAAATCGATCGTTTTCGTTTCCGTTATTTCATTGTTTTTCTTCAATTTTTTGATTCATCGGAGTTTCTTCTCTGGTTGATCTTCGTTTTTCCGGTTATTCCGCCAGATTTCAGCTTAGATTTGTTTAATCCGGCAAATCTAAGATTTCTGTGTTCAAATATGTGCTCAGATCTGATTATTCCATCCGATCTAAGCTCATATATGGTTACTATTCACAAATCGTCTTGTCGTGTAGCTTGTGTTGTTTCATGGGCTTCAAAATCTAAGAATCCAAAGAATCTGGAGGTTTTACCATCATCGGAGGATGCGTCGGCTTTGAATCATCGTATTCTAGCGTTGGAGAATATCGATAGTATTCATTCTCCATACTGTCTCACCAATTGAGATAATCCAGGTCTATCACTTATCTCTCTCACTCTAAATGGATCTAACTATGGTAAGTGGAATATTGTGATGACTACGGCTTTAGATACTAAGAATAAACTCGTATTTGTTGATGGATCATGCTCTAGACCTTCGGAATCTCATCCTTTATATCGTATTTTGTCCCGATGTAATAGTATGGTTAAATCATGGATACTTAACTCAATATATAAGGATATCTATGGGAGTGTTTTACGATTTCAGGATGTTTCAGAGATTTGGAAGGATTTACACACGAGATTTCACAGTACGAATGTCCCTATATCGTATCAGCTTTCTCAATAAATCATGTGTCTTCATCAAGATTCTATGGATTTATCTTCTTATGATACGAAACTTAAAACTCTTTGGGATGAACTTGATGAACCTTTAACAATTGTGCTTGATGTACAAGGACTCATGCCAAATGAGAACAATCAAAGGTTATCAAGTTTTTGGCTGGCTTTAATGAGTCTTATTCACAGATCAGGGGACAAATCATCATGAAGAAGCCTATTCCTGGTCTCTCAGAAGTTTACAAGATTTTGGATTAGGACTATAGCCAATGAACTATTGGTTTTACTGCTCCAGCTCCAGCAAATGCTTTTCATGTCTCATATGCTTCTTCACATAATTTGGTTTCTCCAGTTTTTGTGAATGCTGCTAAGTCTTCTTATGGTCCATCCAGGAATGGTAATAGACCCTTGTGTTCTTATTGTGGCTATTCTTCTACCTCCGGACACTCTTGTCCTTCTCAATATGTCTTTTAAACAGATGGTTGCTTAAGTGGCATTGGAATCTTCTGCTTCTGGTTCAGTCTCATCTTCTCTGTCAAATATGGTGGGTACTTTATCTAAGGATCAGATTCATGACGTTATTGCCTACTTCAGCTCTCAACTATCTCCTGGAACTTTGTCCACTTCTAGTCCTCCATCTGGTAATGACACATCTGGTATGCATTTCTCATCTTCTAATCTTCAATTTATTGGGATTTTAAAAGCTACTCAGACTGCTTTTACTTCAGAAAGTTGGATAGTAGATAGTGGGGCAACACATCATTTTCCGGGGATAGGTGTTTGTTTTTGAATTTGTCTTGTGATATTCTTTCTTCCGTGAATCTCCCTACTGGTCCTTCTATTGAGTGAAATGGGTTGGTCATATCAGGATAAACAATGACATTTTATTGAATAATGTTCTCTATATACCTGAATTTCGTCTTAATATTCTTAATGTTAGTACATTGGCAAGGATATGGAGGCTTAGGTGTGATTTGATGAGAATTCTTATTTGATTCAGGATCCTATCAGGGGCTTGACGATTGTACAAGGTGAAAGGATTTCAAATCTTTATGTGTTGGATGTTGCTTCATTCTTTGTTCCTAACTCTACACATGATTTTACTTCACTACTTGCTTGTCATGCTGTTGTTGATTCTTCAATTTTGCATCGTAGATTTGGTCATCCTTCTTAAACTAAGATTGACCTTCTCCACAATGTACTTAGTTTTAAAATCAATAAAGATCATCCTCATTGTGACATTTGTCCAATGGCTAAACATAAACATCTTCTTTTTCAGTATAAGAATAATATATGTGCTCATCCTTTGATTTGATTCATCTGATTCTTGGGGACCTTTTTCTGTTGAATCTATAGAAGGATATCGTTATTTCCTTACTATGGTGGATGATCACAATCGAGCAACATGGATTTTTTTAATTAATGAAGAAGAAGGATGAAGTCTTGCAGATTGGTCCTGATCTTTTTAAGATGGTTGGAACACAGTTTCAAATGGTGGTGAAGAGTGTGAGGTCTGATAATGCTGCAGAATTGAAGTTTACTAAGCTATTCAAGGAAAAGGGGATTGTTTCTTACCACTCTTATCATGAGACTCCTAAAAAAAACTCAGTGGTGGAAAGGAAGCATTAACATATCCTGAATGTTGTTAGATCATTGTTCTTTCAATCTAATCTTCTGTATTGGGGAGATTGTATTCTCACTGCAGTTTTCCTTTGCTTTCACCTCTTCTGGATAATAGATCTCCATTTGAGCTGTTACAAAAGAAAGTTCCAAATTATAGTCTCTTGAAAGTAATTGGGTGTTTGTGCTACAATTCTACCTCACCTAAGCAGAGACACAAGTTTATGCCTCCTTCCAGGGCATGTGTCTTTCTTGGTTATCTTGCAGGTTACAAGGGATACAAGGTCTTAGATCTTCAATCTAATGAAATATTCATATCAAGAAATGTTGTGTTTCATGAAGACATTTTTCCTAGTACTTCTCCTACAGTTGTTGTATCTGATTATTTGAATTTCTTTCCTTCACCTGATGCTGGTGGTTTCATGGCTTTACCTGCTTTATTACCTACTTCATCCACAACATCTATTATTGGTTCTTGTGAAATGGTAAACTGTGCAGATCAAGCTAGCTCTAGTGAAGTAATTAGCATTCTAGATCAAGCTAAAAGAACTTATAAGGCTCCTGCTTATTTATAGGACTATTACTGTAATGCAGCGACCTCTGAGGTACAATATACTATCTGTAAATTTGTGTATTATGCCAAATTGTCACACACATATGAAGCTTTTATTTGTGCTTTAACTAAGTATCCTAACCTTCTACCTATAATCAAGCTAAGAAGTATAAGGAGTATGTTGAGGCTATGGATACTAAATTGTGTGCTAAGATCCGTATTAATACTTGGACTGTGTGTTCTTTATGTTGAGTCTATGGATACTAAATTGTGTGCTAAGATCCGTACTAATACTTGGACTGTGTGTTCTTTACCTCCTGGAAAAGAAGTTATTGGATGTCGTTGGGTGTATACTGTTAAGCTTCTAGCTTATGGTAATTTAGAGAGGTTCAAGGCGCGTCTTGTAGCTAAGGGATACACTCAACAAAAAGGATTAGATTTTGTTGAAACGTTTTTCCCTGTTACAAAGTTGAGCACTGTGAAGACTCTGCTTGCAATTGCTTCTGCTAAAAATTGGGGTCTTTATTAGTTGGATATTTCTAATGCTTTCCTTAATGGTGATTTAGATGAAGAAATCTATATGGTTTTGCCTCAGAGAATCTTGGCCAACTGGCGCTGTCTATAAACTCAACAAATCGATTTATGGGGTAAAACAGGTATCTAGGCAATGGTTTCTAAAATTCAGTACTACTCTCTTGAATTTGGTCTCAAACTTTCTCTTACCTCTCATGAGCCTTTGCTTGATGATCTAGAGACTTATAAGCGGCTCATTGGTAAGTTGATGTATCTTACCATTGCACATCCTGATATAACCTTTGATGTGAACAAGTTATGTCAGTTTTCTTCTGCTCCAAAAGCTTATCATCTCAAAGCAGCTTACAAGGTGGCTCATTATCTTAAAGGAACTGTTGGATTGGGGCTCTTTTATTCTGCTACCTCGGATTTGGTGTTGAAAGGTTATACTGATGCAGATTGGGCATCTTGTGTTGATACAAGACGGTATACTAGTGGCTTTTGCATGTTTCTTGATTCTGCTTTGATATCCTGGAAATCCAAGAAACAGCACACGGTCTCTTTGTCTTCTTCTCAATATGAGTATAAAGCTTTGGCCAAAGGTGCTCAGGAGGTTGATTAGTTGCTTAAGTTACTTCATGAGCTTCATGAGTTTCTATTGTGATTCTACTGTTGGTATATATTGCCAGTAATTAAGTCTTCCATGAGAGGACTAAACGCATTGAGATTGATTGCCATATGGTATGTGATCATGTTGAGAATGATGTTTTGAAGCTTCTTCATGTTAATATTGATCATCAGTTGGCAGACTTTTTTACTAAACCATTATTTCCTTCTCATTGTAATTCTCTTCTTGGAAAGATGAGTCTTCTATCTATGCTCCATCAAGCTCATCTTGAGGGGGAATATTAATCATATGTATTGGTTTACTAAATATAATGTTGGTTTAGTGTTGGTTTAATGTAACCGAATCCTTTCTATATATATATAAGAGAAAATGAACAGTGTAAACAGATTAAAAAAAGTTGAGTTTATTGAATGAGTTTTCATTAATTCTATTTCCCAACTAACAATTTGCTCTACAAATTTAATATCTTTTCAAAAAAGTCAATTGAAATGAAGAAACCACTTACGGTTGAAGAATCAACCAATGAGTTGCCATATATAAAAAAAGTGTTCATAGAAGACAAGTCTATCTAGACTTAGTAGTCTTACATTCAGGTAATATGCAATGGCTTTGGCTGATTTATGAGTACGTGAACTTAGCTAGATAATTATTATTGATTATATCTTTTCTTCTTTTTCAATATATGTTCATTCGTGTATAAATGACTCTCTCATCAAAATGCACAAACATAACGCTAAATTACTATCACATAGAGATGTTTCAACTTGTTTTACTTAATTTGTTCAGCATAACGTAAACACCACTTGATGAAATTAAAATAGGGAAAGTGTAGCATAACGATAAAACATTTCAAGTGACAAAGATAATTGCTACACATTGCCTATTTTAATTGCTTCAATTTCTATTTATAGGTCTAAAACAAAAATTTAGATGGACTGAGTTTAAAATCCCAACATAAATAGAAGGAGAATGAAGAGATGAAAAATAAGAGCATTTGCGATGGGAGTTTTGCAAAAAGTTTTTTAGTTTATGTTCTCATGAGAAACTCTTTAAGAAAATGATCTCTTTTAGAGTCAGTTTTTTTTTCAAATTAAAATTTAATTATATAATTGTATTATCTTGAAATATTAATTTTACAGTGTTGAGAAACTCTACCATTGAAGATGCTCTAAGAACAAGATAAATATGTTTAAAAAACCTATGGTTGTGTTGGTTTGTATTACTTTGTAGTATTATTCTCATCATAGACACACAAACGTGAATGCGAAGAAAACAATTGGGACCTAAAACTCATTTTTTCAAATTTAGTAAGAAATGATTCAGATTCCTTTTAGGGAATTTGCACTCGGTATACAAGGAAAAGTGGCTAATTAGGAGAATGGCCTTGGTACTGTTTAATTTTTCTATATTACGCAAACGGCTCTACAACACTACTCTGCAGCTACAAATATATAGACATTTGCATATCGTATACTCTCTCTCTCCTCTTAACAAGCTTTTTTTTCCTTAGTAAACTTCACTCTATAAACAAATCTCAACATAATAAATTCAAAGTGTCCAATTATTTTTCTCATTTCCTCATGATTTCTAAGTATAACAAGTCGAAGAAGTAGGATAAATTTTGTATTTCATTATTTTTGAATACAATCATTAAATAGATCTGGCCGCCGATCTTCAATTCCGAGCCACCGATAGCCACCAAACGGAATGGAGAAGATCGAAAGAGATGATGAACCACTATTATAGCACACTGAGGGAGTTGATCGACAAAGATGATGAGTAATCGTCGGAGGCCGGCTTCTCCACATGATTTTTTTGCTTTTTACCAAAGAAAAATATTGTTTCTCTCTCTCTCTCTATGAACCGAGTAAGCCACTTGTTTTACATAGCTATATTATTTTTCTTCATCGGTTAACATAAGTATTACCCTGCTAAATATCTTTTTCATCGGTTAACCTAAATATTACTCTGTGTTATAAATCATAGTGGATTGTCATAACTAGTTCTGGTCCGTTTACGGCCCATTAACACTTAGTCTTTAGGCCGGTTTAATGAATCCTAGTTGAATTAGGATTTTCCTTTTATGTACTTTCCTTTTCCCATTAGGAAAATGAATTTTCCTTTTCTCTCTTGTAATAATCCTATATAAAGGATCTTATGATTAATGAATAAACACAATCTTCCCCATTCGTTCTCTTGATTTACAACACGTTATCAGCACGAGTTGCTCCCTAAACCCTAAAAAACACAAAAAACGCGATTACTGTTCATCGTTACTATTCATCGTACTGTTCATCGCGTACTGTTCATCGCGCACTATTCATCGCGCACTGTTCATCGACGATTACTGTTCATCGACGATTACTGTTCATCCGGCGTTACTGTTCAAATCATAGTTCATACAGCCTTTAAGGTTACGGCGAACTAGAAGAAAGTTCATACAGCCTATCAACGGTTACGGCGAACTAGAAGACTCACGGAGGTTAAGGTAAACAATAAGAAACCCTAATCTAAAGAACCTAGATTCATGATAATCTTAGAAACCCTAATCTAAATCATGCTTGTTATTGTTATTGCTTGCTTGATTGTGTTTATTGATTCATGATTCGTAATCACTTGAAACCCTAACTTGAAACCCTAACCTAATTCAATTAAAATCCAAACCGATTGCATGATCTGTACCCGTGTCGATCGACACTAGTTTTATGTCGATCGACACGTAAACTTCTGCCTGAATTTGTTGTTTGAATTAAACTGTGTCGATCGACACAAATCACCCGTCGATCGACAGTAAACACTCTGTCCAAATTTGGTTGCATATTTATTTGAACTCGTTTGTTTGTTTGCTTGTTTGGATTGATTCGTTGATTGATAAACATGAAACTGAAACTGATTGCATCATATAGACATAACATGCTTGATTAAAATCCGGTCATATCATCATACGGTTTAGAATTTGAATACTAGGCTTGCATTATGAGCATATAAAAACATTATGTTAGGTTGTTAAACATAAAAATCTGGTTTCATAAGCATCATGCATCCGTACCCGTTTATATAAGCACCCATGACCTATTTTGCATCATATGCATAAACTTTAAAATCTTATAGTTCTTAGAGAATAGGATGAATGTTTTCAGATGTCGAAAATCAACAATTTGGATTATGCTGCCCTCAATCTCTCTGGAGACAATTACTTACAGTGGGCGTTGGATACTAAGATAAATCTAAAGTCTAAAGGACTTGGCGAATGTATCATTGAGGATAATAATGAGAATGAAAGGAATCGATACAGAACGATATCGATCATTCGTCATCATCTTGTTGAGGGTCTCAAGGATCAATACCTAACCATTGAGAACCCTTTGGACCTTTGGAAAGAATTAAAGATAAGATATGACCACCATAGAACGGTGTTGTTACCAAAGGCCAATTATGATTGGAGGAATCTCAGGTTCCAGGACTTCAAGTCCGTGGAAGAATATAACTCGGCTATGTTCAGAATAGTTTCTCAATTGAGACTATGTGGTGAGAAGGTAACTGAGAAAGACATGTTGGAAAAGACCTTCTCCACCTTTCACACTAATAACGTGTTGCTTCAACAGCAATACCGTGAAAGAGGTTTTGAGACATACTCAAAGCTTATAGCATGTCTATTACTAGCCGAGGAGAATAATACACTGCTAATGAGAAACAGTGAGATGAGACCTCCTGGATCAGCCCCACTTCCTGAAGCGAATGTGGCCACAGATGAAAAGAAAGAAATTAACCACGTCCAAAGTGATTATAGACATCGTGGTCATGGACGTGGGGGTAGATGGCAAGGACGTGGCCGTGGCCATTTTAATCCATACGGTCGAGGTCAGGGCCGAGGCCATGGATTCCATAACGATCATTCTAACCGCGGGCGAGGACGAGGACGCGGATACCGAACTGACTATGATCGTAATAACCGTGGTATTACTTCTCAACCACGAGAATCAAACCCAAAATCAGTTTGCCATCGATGTGGAATGAGTAATCATTGGGCTAAGACATGTAGGACTCCCAAGCATCTGGTTGAACTCTATCAAGAGAGCCTTAAAGGGAAGAATCCAGAAACTCATATGATCCAGCATGATAATGAAGGAGATTTCGATCATGAGCAAGATGACTTGATGAATTTTGAAACCTCAGATATACTTAAGTGATTGATTTTGATTTTCTGTTTTGGTGTTTTGTGTTTTGCTTGTTTTACGTTTTACACTTTATACTTTGGTTTTGTGTTATTGCTTTCTATTAAACTTTATGGAATGAAAGAGTGTTATTTAAAAGTATCTATTGTTATCTCTTTTGAAGTATGAACGATATGGATGTGTTCATTGTGGATAGTGGATCAAGCCACTCGATATTAAGAGATAAGAGATACTTCAATGATCTTACACTTAAAAAGGCAAATGTAACCACAATTGCGGGTATAGCAAATTTAATTGAAGGCCACGGTCAAGCCCATATTTTATTACCTAAGGGCACGCATCTAGAAATTTCTAATGCGTTATATTCACCTAGTTCAAAGAGAAGTCTATTGAGCTTTAAAGACATTCGAATGAATGGTCTTCATGTTGAAACTAAGGACGAGAATAACAAAGAATTCCTTCAAATCTTTGAAACCGTCCATGGCTATAAGAAAGTCCTAGAGACTATACCTGCCATTTCTGTGGGCCTTTATTGTGCTAAGATCGGAATGATAGAAGCAAATGCTATGGTAAACAAAGAGTTTACTGAGAATTTCACTTTTTGGCATAACCGGCTTGGCCATCCCGGTGCTAACATGATGCGAAAGATATTAGCAAGTACTAATGGGCACACCTTGAAAGAAAGGAGAGTTATCCCAAAGAATCTCACGTGTGAAGCATGTTCACTAGGGAAACTCATTACTAGGCCATCACCAATCAAAGTAACTAAGGAAACGATAAATTTTCTGGAAAGAATTCAAGGAGACATATGCGGACCAATACACCCACCTTGTGGGACGTTTAGATATTTTATGGTCCTTATTGATGCATCCACGAGATGGTCACATGTCTGCCTATTATCAACTAGAAATGTGGCATTTGCAAGATTGCTTGCCCAACTCATACGTTTAAGAGCACACTTTCCAGATTTTCCTTTAAAGACTATACGTCTTGACAATGCTGGTGAATTTACGTCCCAAGCGTTTAACGATTATTGTATGTCCATGGGGGTAAGTGTTGAATATTCTGTGGCACATGTACATACACAAAACGGTTTGGCTGAATCGTTTATTAAACGCATACAGTTGATTGCTAGACCGTTGCTAATGAGATCAAAACTCCCGGTCTCAGCTTGGGGACATGCAGTTTTACATGCAGCAGAGCTAATTCGTATCAGGCCATCTAGTGAACATAAATATTCCCCATCACAGTTAATAACGGGTCAAGAGCCAGACATATCCCATCTTAAAACATTCGGATGTTCCGTTTATGTGCCTATTGCACCACCACAGCGAACAAAGATGGGACCTCAAAGGAGGATGGGGATATATGTTGGATATGATTCTCCTACTATCATTAAGTACCTTGAGCCAACCACGGGTGATTTGTTTAAGGCCAGGTACGCAGATTGTCATTTTGACGAATCTGTCTATCCAACATTAGGAGGAGATAACAGACTGGTAAAGGGAATTATATGGAATCAAACGTCCTTAAAATGGCAAGATCCTCGGACTCAAGAATGTGAATTAGAAGTCCAAAAGATTATACATTTACAAAAGCTAGGTAATCAATTGCCAGATTCCTTTGCTGACCCGAAAAGAGTAACTAAGTCTTACATACCAGCTGTTAATGCACCGATTAGAATTGATGTTCAAGAGGGACACAATCAAGTTGCTACAGAATCTAAACCACACTCAAAACGTGGCCGGCCAATAGGTTCCAAAGATAAGAATCCTCGGAAAAGAAAGAAAGGTGCTGAAATCGTGGTTGAGGAATCTGATGGAACCCCAGACATAACTGAACCGATAGTTCCAAGCAATGAGACTCGGGACGCCGAGTTTCATGGTTCTGACGTTCCTGAAAATAATGAGATCTCAATGAATTATGTTATGTCTGGAATACAATGGAATAGAAAGTGTGTGGAAATCGATGATATATTTGCTTTTAAGGTAGCACTTGAACTTATGGAGGATCTAGAACCCACGTCGATATATGAGTGCACTCAGAGTGAAAATTGGACTAAATGGAAAGAAGCTATAAACGTGGAGTTGAATTCTTTAAGGAAAAGGGATGTCTTTGGTCCAATAATTCGGACACCCTATGAGATTAAACCAGTTGAACATAAATGGGTCTTTGTGAGGAAAAGAAATGAACATGGTGAAATCGTGAGATATAAAGCACGGCTTGTTGCACAAGGATTCTCACAGAGACCAGGAATAGATTATGAGGAGACATACTCCCCTGTGGTGGATGCTACAACTTTTAGATTTTTGATAAGTCTGGCTATAAGAGAAAAGTTGGATATGCGGTTAATGGACGTTGTAACTGCATACTATATGGTCCACTGGATAATGAGATTTATATGAGATTACCAGAGGGTATTGAGCTCAAAGATAAGAAAGGTTCTCGAGAACAACACTGCATAAGGCTGAACAAATCCCTTTATGGACTGAAGCAAAGTGGGCGTATGTGGTACAATAGATTAAGTGAGTACTTAGTCAAAGAAGGCTATAAGAATGATCCCATCAGTCCATGTATTTTTATAACAAAGTTTGCAAACAAAGGGTTTGTTATCATAGCAGTTTACGTGGATGATTTGAACATCCTTGGAACCCCTGGTGAAATCGTCCAAACAGTTGAATGCCTCAAGAAAGAATTTGAGATGAAAGACCTAGGCAAAACTAAGTTCTGTTTGGGATTGCAAGTTGAGTACATAAATGATGGAATCCTTGTGCATCAAATGGCATATACTGAAAAGGTACTCAAGCGTTTTAATATGGATCAATGTCACCCATTGTCCAGCCCAATGGTGGTGAGATCTCTTGATCTAGAAAAGGATCTGTTTGGTCCTAAGAGAGACTCTGAAGAAGTCCTTGGTCCCGAAGTGCCATATCTCAGTGCCATAGGAGCTTTAATGTATCTGGCAAGACACACTAGGCCAGATATATGTTTTGCCGTGAATTTATTATCAAGATTTAGCTCATGTCCGACCCAAAGGCACTGGGACGGGATAAAACATATTCTTCGTTACCTACAAGGAACGAAAGACTTGGGTCTATTTTATACTAACCAATCTAAGGACGGTTTAGTTGGTTTTGCTGATGCAGGTTATCTTTCAGATCCTCATAATGCACGGTCCCAGACAGGTTATGTGTTTACTCATGGAGGAACTGCAATATCTTGGCGGTCAATGAAGCAGGCCATTGCAGCTACATCTTCTAATCATTCAGAGATATTGGCAATTCATGAGGCTAGTCGTGAGTGTGTTTGGTTAAGGCTGATGACCCAGCACATAAGAGTGGATTGTGGAATGGCCGAAGGTAAGCAGGAATCGACGGTCTTGTTCGAGGACAATGCAGCGTGTATAGCTCAACTTAAGGATGGATACATCAAAGGTGATAGGACGAAGCACATTCTGCCAAGTCACTTCCAACCTCAACGTTCAAGAAACTTACTTATCAGATTGGAATGCGTCGTTTGAAAGACTTGCAGTGAGGTTCAAAACAGGGGGAGTAATACGTGTTGTACTCTTTTTCCTTCACCACGGTTTTGTCCCAAAATGGGTTTTACTTGGTAAGGTTTTAATGAGGCAACATCCAAAGCGTATTACAAGCCCATTAGAGTTATGACATCCAAGGGGGAGTGTTATAAATCATAGTGGATTGTCATAACTAGTTCTGGTCCGTTTACGGCCCATTAACACTTAGTCTTTAGGCCGGTTTAATGAATCCTAGTTGAATTAGGATTTTCCTTTTATGTACTTTCCTTTTCCCATTAGGAAAAGGAATTTTCCTTTTCTCTCTTGTAATAATCCTATATAAAGGATCTTATGATTAATGAATAAACACAATCTTCCCCATTCGTTCTCTTGATTCACAACACTCTGATAATATTTTGGTCAACGGGGAATATTTATTTTTAACGAGGTAAATATAATAATAACCTTCAGACATCACGATACAAGAACTGTAATTTCATAAGTATACATATACATCATTCTGAATGTTAACAACTAATAATTTATTTATCCCATTACATTCAAAGTTAGCTGTACAATTATATGTTTAAAATGTGTTAACATGTGTTTAGCTCTGTAACGTGTAACTTAAGTCTTTGTGTTTAAGGCTTAGTTATGTTTAATGGGCCTTGTCTTAGTTTGGATTGTTTCGGTGTTAGGAAAGTCCAAAGTAGATTAGGTTTCCTTAATCAAGTTGGCTTAGTCTCTTACTTGCTATAAAAGAGATTAAGTTGTTAGACTTGGGTTGTACGGAAAAACATATCTTCTTCCTCGAGTATTATCTCTGCATTAGAGAGCTCGATCTTCCTTGATAGTGAATTGCTGGTCTTAGCCGGCTCCAGAGCAGTAGTTTAACCATCTCGGTTGCGAAGCTCTGGGTGAACAATTGTGTTTTGTGTTCTTACTTGTGTCTTACGTTTTTCTTGTTCAATCGATCGAACCTAGGTTGGAGCGTTACTTATACCTAATAAGTGTTAATTCCTCAACAGCTGGTATCAGAGCTTCGGCTAAAGATCGTGATGTCGAATCCAAGGATTGAGGTGGAGAGATTCGACGGCTCCGGTGATTTTCAAATATGGAAAATCAGGATGATGGCTAACTTTGGTATTCTCGGTTTGAAGAATATCTTGACCGACGAGAAGCTGATGATGGAAGTTCCTTTAACAAAATTAGAAGAGAAGAAACCGGTTGGAGTTGAACCGGATACATCGGAAGAAGCTTCGTCAGGGTCTGTTTCAACGCCATCATCCACGGTGGTTCCTGCGGCACCGGGAATGAAGTTTGTTCCCGATCCAGAGAAGATTGAACAATCAGATAAGGCTAAAAATCTGATTATACTGCATATCAGTGACAACGTCCTCAGGAAAGTACAACATTGTGAGACCGCAGCTGCTATGTGGTCTTTGTTAGATCGATTGTATATGGCAACTACCTTGCCGAATCGAATCTATATGCAGCTCAAGTTTTATACATTCAGGACCGATGAAAACAAATCAGTTGATGTGAATGTGGATGAGTTCTTGAAGATTGTTGCAGAGTTACAAAGTCTTCATGTAAGTGTCTCTGAAGAAGTGGAGGCGATTCTGTTCTTGAGTTCATTACCTGCTAGTTTTGATCAACTAAAGCATACTCTAAAGTATGGACGAGATTCTTTAACTCTTGAAGAGGTTATTTCATCTGCAAAGTCTAGAGAAAGAGAGCTTGCTGAGAAGCAGTTGGAGAAAGGTCATGCTTCTGTGTTGTACACTAAAGAACGAGGGAGACCCGTTGGTAGAGGTAAGTTAAATCAGCGAGGTAGATCTAGGAGTAAGTCAAGCTCTGGATCAAAGGTGATTTGCTGGTTTTGTCGAAAAGAAGGACACATTAAGAGAGATTGTTTTGCTAGGAAGATGCAATATGAAAGTGATGGGGACGGTGAGGCCGGTGTTGTAGTAGCACAGGAAGAGCTGGGAGATGCCTTGAGTGTTGCGATTGATAGTTGCAAGGAAAACTGGGTAATAGACTCAGGTTGCTCTTACCACATGTCATCTAGACGAGATTGGTTTTATGAGTTTGATGAAGGCAGTTCTAGCAAGATTCTCCTAGGTGATTTTAGAACCGTTGAGTCTCAAGGCATTGGTTTTATAAGGATAAATACACATGGAGGTTCGGTTAAGGTGCTAAAGAATGTGAGATATGTCCCTCATCTACGAAGAAACTTGATATCTACACCCACTTTGGACAAGTTGGGTTTTCTTCACTCGGGAGGTAATGGTAAGAAAGAGTTTTACAAGCATGGTAAGTTTGCTATGAGAGGAATTATGCAGAATGGCTTGTATGTGCTTGATGGTGAGACGATAACCGAGGAAGTGTGTCAAGTTGAGAAGGTCACGGGTTTGGCTCCTATGTGGCACAGTCGCCTGGGTCATATGAGTCATAAGAACTTGTAAATTTTGGTTAGAGACGGCATCTTGAAGAAGAAAGATGTTGGCAAGGAGTTCTTCTGTGAACATTGTGCTTTAGGAAAAGCTAAGAGAGTAAGCTTTGAATCCGGGAAACATGATGCAACACATGTTCTTCAATACGTGCACGTAGATTTATGGGGTTTACCTAGTGTTGAAACATCGAAGTCGGGTTGTCATTATTTCCTATCTATAATTGATGATTATTCTAGGAGAGTATGGATATACTTCTTGAAATCAAAAGATGAAACTTTCACAAAGTTTCGTGAATGGCAAGTGTTTGTGGAGAACAAAACCGAGAGAAAGGTGAAGTGTTTAAGAACCGATAACGGATTGGAATTCTGTAATAGGGTGTTCGATGATCACTGCAAGTCTCACGGCATAGAGAGACATCGGACGTGCACTTATACTCCTCAGCAAAATGGAGTTGCAGAGAGAATGAATCGTACTATTATGGAGAAAGTAAGATGCTTGCTAAGTGAATCTGGTCTTGATGAGTCCTTTTGGGCTGAAGCAGCTGAGGTTTCAGTGTACTTGATAAATCGTACACCATCATCTGCTATTGGTTTTAAGACACCAGATGAGAAGTGGTTAGACAAGAAACCAGGATACAAGCATCTCAAGAGATTCGGATCGGTAGCTTACGTGCATATGGATCAAGGAAAGCTTAAGCCAAAGGCGGTAAAAGGTATATTTATTGGATACCCTCCAGGTACCAAGGGTTACAAAATTTGGCTTGTAAAAGAACAAAAGTGTGTGGTTAGTAGGAATGTTAAATTTCATGAAGATCAAGTTTATGGAGATATTTATCACAAGGAAGAGAGTAAACCTGTCATGAATGTTAAGGATCCTATGGAGAAACCATCAGTTGGTAAAGTAAAGATGATCGTGACTGAACTTGAAGCGTCTAAGGACATTAAAAGATCGGTTCCCAGATTAAGTAATGATGGGATACAATCGGGTAGTTCTGTGGCAGGTTCATCTCGAGGTGGAGCTGAGGTAAGTCCTGAGGTAGAGCCAGTAACACCGGTTTCAGGTGGAGCTCATACCGAGTCTATGGAGCTGAGTGATGGAGAAAGTGATGATAGTCAACCTGGACTTAAGTCATTAATTGGAAGGCAGAATGCTATGGATATTCAAGTAGCTCAAGATAGACCAAGGAGGATTGTTAAGAAACCGATTAGATACATCGAAGAAAGTAGCTTTGCATTTGCATTATCGGTGGAAGAGTTATTTACGGAAGAAGGAACTATAGCTTTTGCTCTCGCAGCAGCTGGTGTTGTGGAGATAACTGAGCCCCAAAGCTACACTGAAGCTATGGAGAGTGCCGATAGTGAGCTATGGAATGGTGCTTGTGTCGAAGAAAAAGATTCATTGGATAAAAACAAGACCTGGATTCTAGTTTCTAAGCCAAAGGATAGAATGATTATTGGTTGTAGATGGTTGTTTAAGCTAAAGCCAGGGATAGAGATTGAAGAGCCACCTAGATACAAAGCTAGACTTGTGGCTAGAGGATTCACGCAAAAGGAAGGTATTGATTATCAGGAAGTTTTTGCTTCTGTGGTAAAACATGTGTCAATCAGGACGTTGCTTTCGGTTGTTGTGAACTTAAATCTGGAGCTTGAACAAATGGATGTAAAAACCGCGTTTTTACATGGAGAATTAGAAGAAGATTTATACATGTCACAACCAGAGGGTTTTGAAGATGAAGAACACCCGGATTATGTTTGTTTATTGAAGAAATCGTTATACGGGTTGAAGCAATCACCAAGGCAGTGGAATAAGAAGTTTAATCAAGTAATGAAGCTTCAAGGTTTTACAAGAAGTGAACATGACTTCTGCGTGTACACAAAGGAGATTACTAAAGGAAGCTACGTTTATCTTTTGTTGTATGTTGATGACATGTTAATTGCAGCTGAGGACATGTCGGATGTGAAGGAGCTTAAGGCGCAGTTAAGCTCAGTTTTTGAGATGAAGGATTTGGGTTGTGCAAGGAGGATACTCGGTATGGACATCGTTCGAGACAGAGAAAAGGAGATCCTATATTTATCCCAATCCGAGTATCTCAAGAAGGTGTTAAAGAGTTTTAGAATGGAGAATGCAAAGGTGTCGCATACACCCATTGGAGCACACTTCAAGTTGTCTAAGGTCAAAGATCAGAATGAATGTGCTGATTTAGAGGTAACACCTTATTCTTCTGCTATAGGAAGTGTCATGTATGCAATGATAGGCTCTAGACCGGACTTAGCATATGGTATTGGAATGGTTAGTCGGTTTATGAGTGATCCAGGACTTATGCATTGGGAGGCTGTTAAATGGTTGCTGAGATATATTAAAGGATCTATTGACCTGAAGTTGGTTTTTACTAAGTCAAAGGACATGAAGGTTCATGGTTATTGCGATTCAGATTTTGCGGCAGATTTAGATAGAAGTAGGTCAATCTCAGGGTATGTTTTTACAGTCGGTGGTAATGTGGTAAGCTGGAAATCAAGTCTACAAAGAGTGGTTGCTCTATCAACTATTGAGGCTGAATATATTGCATTGACTGAAGCGATTAAAGAGGCAATTTGGTTGAAGGGTTTACTTGAGGATTTCGGGTTCAAGCAGGAAGTAGCTCAGGTATGGTGTGACTCTCAAAGTGCCTTGTGTTTAGCCAAGAACAATGTGTTTCATGAGCGAACGAAACACATGGCTACGAAATACAACTTTATCAGAGATATCATTGAGGATAAGGAGGTGATCGTGCAGAAGATTCACACGAGTGTAAATCCGGTTGATATTTTAACAAAGGTTGTGCCGATAAGTAAGTTCAATGCGGCGTTGGACTTACTTAAAGTTCTCAAGAACTAAGAGAGCCGTAAAGGCTCACTCGCCGGTGGTTAAGGACATGGAAGGATTCACAGGAGATCAAGGAGATGTTTTGAAGATTGGAAGAAGTTAAAGTTTCAGAGTCTAAACAAGGTGGAGATTGTTAACATGTGTTTAGCTCTGTAACGTGTAACTTAAGTCTTTGTGTTTAAGGCTTAGTTATGTTTAATGGGTCTTGTCTTAGTTTGGATTGTTTCGGTGTTAGGAAAGTCCAAAGTAGATTAGGTTTCCTTAATCAAGTTGGCTTAGTCTCTTACTTGCTATAAAAGAGATTAAGTTGTTAGACTTGGGTTGTACGGAAAAACATATCTTCTTCCTCGAGTATTATCTCTGCATTAGAGAGCTCGATCTTCCTTGATAGTGAATTGCTGGTCTTAGCCGGCTCCAGAGCAGTAGTTTAACCATCTCGGTTGCGAAGCTCTGGGTGAACAATTGTGTCTTGTGTTCTTACTTGTGTCTTACGTTTTTCTTGTTCAATCGATCGAACCTAGGTTGGAGCGTTACTTATACCTAATAAGTGTTAATTCCTCAACAAAATGTATAATAGTTATGTTAGCCCACTAAAGATAAAGATAGATATACAATTACATGCATATATTGGATAATAACCTTTGTAAGTGATACTACCAATTATATAACTTGGTTAGCCCAATTTTCCGATTGCGATTGTGTAATTAGTTCATGATTGGTAGCCTGTTATGCTCAAATAAAAGTCAATTTTGTGATTCCAAATGTGCGATTAAAACCGTAAAACTTAAAAGAAGTGAAAGAAACAGAACGTGGGTGAGAGAGAGAAAGAGAGAACGTGGGTGAGAGAGAGAACGAGCGAAGGACAAAAGAGTAAAACACTTCAAAATTTCAGTAGTAAACTTAGCATTACGTCCCATCATGGTTACTTTCTTAATATTGCACCCGATTTTG
Source organism: Draba incana (assembly GCA_963576765.1). Lineage (NCBI taxonomy): Eukaryota > Viridiplantae > Streptophyta > Magnoliopsida > Brassicales > Brassicaceae > Draba > Draba incana. The sequence continues at coordinate 9,849,269 of OY755207.1, forward strand.
GTTTTCCACCTAATTCACCCTTCCTTTTACCACTTTCTTTGCCAAAACATTAGAGAATCAAAAACAAGAAGAGTAGCATAGAATAAAAAAAGAAAGATGGTCCCTAGGTATTGCTTTGGACCAGATAGAAAAGTTGATGTACCACAACATACATTTTTACACACTTGCTATGCTCTCTTCTTTAATCATTTCTTTGCCTCACACTTTTTCTTCTTCTAATTTCCTCCCATGAATCTCAACAGCGAACTTCCCAATTCATTTTTCATCATCATTATGCATTATACATGCGCATATACATACATACATACATACAAATGAAGCTCCATGTGTGTATAGGGATATGAGTCTAGCTCACTAATTAACCTGCCCTAAAATGACTATTGTGCAATCTATCATTGAATTAAAGAATTTAATTAAGGCATCAAAATGGTAAAATATTTTTTCCCTCTGCCTTAAAAGAAGAAGAAAATTTTTTCACCTCACTTTTTTACTTTTTCAAATTAGTTAAATTAAATAGTAGAAAATACTACATACATAATGAAGTTACTGATAATTCATTCTCCTCTTTTTTGTGTTTTTTTTCCTCTACGACAATTTGGGCCAAGCATGGGCCCATAACCTAAAGTCAAAATCTAAAAAAGTTGTCACTTCTTTTTGGATGTCATCAACCTCGTCCATCTCCTACCTGCTCCAGCGCTTCCCCGGCAAATGATATATTCTGAATCACAAAAAACCACCACACATTTTCATTATTTATTACTATCACTATCTTTTCTGCAGGAGAAGATAATTAAAATATTTTCATATAAATTAATTCAAAATTTAGATCACTCATAAAATTTAATTATATCATTCCCCGGTAAATGATATATTCTGTTTCACAAAAAACCACCACACAATTTCATATAGTTTGATATATAATGCAATACTGCTACGCAAATATCTGAATACTTTGCCGACAAATATTAGTCAATTGTGGTGTCTAAGTTCCAAATTAGTTATATACATTCAAGAGACAATTTAAGCATTATTCTTTGACCTTTACGAAAACATGACGGTGCCAAACATATACCAATAGTACTACAAATAGATTGCAACTTGAGTTAAAGGTAGGCTATAGAGAAAATAATAGTAGAAAAATCAAGCTAGGCTACAAGTTTATCATCAAACTGGCCATGTGCTTTTACAGTCAAGTGTAATATTATTCTCCCTGATTCCTCCTTTTATATTATTTTATTCATTAAACAAAATCTGTTTCAGGTCTATTTAAAAAATAATTTTCATCTGTCTCGTCTCGAGAAACAGCCATGACATCTGTTTAATACTTAAAACCAATTCAATTTATATCATATTTAATTAGATAGTAGTAACGTAAGCAAAATGTAAAATTATTGTAAATGTGACAAAATTGTAAATTTATTTACCATGGGATGAGGAGTGGGGTAATAGTAAATGTGTTGGCCGTTATAAGTGTCGGGACACGGTGGTGGTTCGACGGAATCACCGTGACATTCTAGGTTAACTCCGAATAGCCTCACCGTCCTAGGGCTCCCTGCAACCACCGTCGGTGTCTCAGCGACGGCGCCTACAATTTTTCCACCGTCACGACACGTGCATGTAATTTAGTTATATGATATTTTAAAGAAAATGTAATTAAAAGGAAGAAATAAAGAGCACGTTAGTCTAAGTGGATTGGACGGTTCTCTCTTCACGCGCGTGTAACGGATTAGTTACAACTTGGCGAAGATTATTGAAATTGTCGGATTTTTCTCTGTCGCGAATTAAAAAAAGACAAATAACGAAAAAACAAAGACATATCTATACCAAATTGTTAAAAAAAAAAAAAAAAAAAAAAAAAAAAAAATCTATACCAAATTGTTATCTCATGTTTGTATCCCCATATACATTACACACGCAAGACGCAACTACAATAACTTTCGTATATGTTTAGTTAATATTGCATTATAATCCCGACAACGTTTTTATATAAGAGAAAAAACAAACTTTACCATAAATTACAGTGATACTAATCTAGGACTTACTGAAGAAAATAAATAGATGAACGTTTTTTTTTTTTGCTTAACAAATAGATGAACGTTCTTTTAACATAAATAACATGTGAATATGCATAAAAATCTACATACCATGCACACAGTAATGGGAGATAACTTTATGTCAAAAAAAAAAAAGTAATGGGAGATAACTCAATTAAACATGTTTTCGTTCCGAATAAATTAGAAATTGTAGCTCGACATTTGTTGGTTATAAGAAACGAAGAGTCATTGAAGAAACATGTTTCGACCAAAAAAAAAAAAACAAACGAAGAGTCATTGAAGAATATGATTATCTATGAAGATATATTTAAAAACACAATGTATATATGCATTTATAAAAGAAAATTTATCAAATTTTATTGGGAAATTAGCAAATATAACCCCAAAAAAATTATAATTAAAATTATAACCAAATACCCTAAATCCTATGGTTATAACTTAGCCACATTAGTCAATTTTGGTTAGTTATCTAATTCTTAATTTTTTTTGGTTACTTGGCAAATTAACCCAATTTTATTTGGTTATCAAAAAAAAAGTATGCATTTTTAAAAGAAAAACTAAAAAACGTCTATTTCTTTGGAAGAAAAAAAAACAAAATCTAAAACAAATATCTTTAAAAAAGAAAAAATAGAAAGGATTACTAATCTGACACATATAGATAAGAAACAAAGAAACAAAAATATATACGAAATAGTAAAGAGGGTTTTAAATTACCATAGTGTGAATACTCTTGGTGAATATTAGGGTAAGAACTAGTCGACGCGTGTACAACTTGACGATAAGGTGTGTTCAAGCCACTCCAATACGCAGTAGGATTATTAACTCTCGCCTCTCGAGACACGACGGAGACAGC